>JXCR01139391.1:976-22570 GCA_002079205.1 Phalaenopsis hybrid cultivar
ATTCTTCTTGAATTCTCTTATAATGATCTTACCTACTAAATGCTAGAGGTTAAGATCAATATGTGGAATTTCAAGTTGAGTAAAAAGAAGAGTTTTGAATTTCTAATGGTGGGGTACCTCTTCTAGTTTTCTAAGACTAGTCAATAGGAAAGTCCTATGGCTAGACCTAGGCTACTAAAGAAGTTTCTAGACCTCAACCAAAAGTGAGGTCAACAGTGTCAGAGGCGACTTTTTGTGGATTAAGACGATTCGAGATAAATTTTGCATGAATTTTCAAAGTGATACTTGTTTTACACACCTATTGGAGTAATTCAATGTTTCTAGACACTTTGGAAGGTTCTTTAATGAAGGGATATGTCTCTTGGATCAAATGACACAACATTTGAATTGAAAAGATTTGACTTCTGGAGGGAATTTTGAAGGAAATTTTGAATTCCTTTTGAAAGGAGGCAACCCAGAATAAAAGAGGAAGATTTCAAGGAGTTTAGGGGGATGAAAAGGACAAGAAAGTGGGGGTGGCGTGAAAGGCAAGGAGAGAAGAAGATGAGATTTTCTTCTAGGGTTGTAAGAGGAGACGGAAGGTGAGAGATTTCTTCTTCATTACACTTCTAAGAGAGAATTGAGTGTGCTTGTAAAGAGAGAAAGACTTGAAAAGAAATTCAAGGGATTTGCTTGGGAAGGATTGTAAGATAAGTTGTCTTTTATTTCTTTTATTTTGTAAACTTGTTTTTATATATGAAATCTGTGTTTGGTCGTATCCTTCTCATGAATTCTGAGTAGTCTTCTTTATCCTTCTCCCTATTTTGAGATATGGTTTTTTGAAGAATTGATTTTATTTTTTATGGTTTTAAATGTCAATAATTTATGATGATTTGAACTCCGATCTTCTTTTACTTTTCCATCTAGCTAATTGAAATGTTAAAATATGTTGAGAAATATATGTTCTTAAAAGGGTCAGGATTTTTACAATAGGGGGAGAATCACATTTGATTTCATGGGAAAGTATGTCACCCATGGAATTGAGTGCAAATAAATAGAGAAATATACTTTGTTGGATGCCGAACTCAAGATTTTAAGGTGACAGATTAAAATCCTCAAATTATTGCAGTTGATTGGAAACTAATGAGAGATTATTAGCCCTCAGGGGAGGGAGTAGTGGGAGCTTTAGAGTGGAAGCCATTATCCTCCCAGCCTAACCACATAATTAGTGACTAAACTCTGGATTAGTCAATGTTTTTTATAGCTCTTGGAAGAGGGTAGAGAATAGGATTGCTCCTATTTGGCATAAAATAGTTTTTATATATATTTTTTTCAAATGATTTTAATTTGTTCACAATTCATATACTCATTGTAAAGGGAAATGATGCTTTCTTAAATTTGAATCTTTCATAAAAAAAACTTTTTTTAGTTCTCGTAATTTGACTTTTGAAAGTTTAGTTTTTAGTTAGTTAACTTTGTCTTTCAACTGCATTTTATATAGCATTCACTTTAGTAGTTAATATTCAAACTTTACACTTTACTTTTATTTTTGTTTTTTTAAATTATAAAATAATTTTAAGAATTTACTTATAGGTTTTTCCAACTTCCCTATGAGATTGATATCTAGGACTTCATTAGAGCCCTTTATTACTTGAGTGATATGTATACTTACGTTGATTTTAAAGGGGATTTGGTAGTTTAAAAAGAGTTTTAAAGAAAAACTATTTTCATAAAAGGTATTTTTGTTGGGATTATATTGCATATTTATTGTTATATCTGTCATGTGTATGTTATAATATTGAAAAATATTTACAAAATTTACACACTAAATGTACCTGCATCAAGTTTTCGGGGCCGTTGCCAAGGAAGTAACAGAAATATTAGTAAGTTATTTTCTTTTATCATAAAAGTAAAAAAAAAGAGTGTTTGTAGTTTAATTTTGAAAATTTTTTTATTTAAGTGTGTTTGCTTATTTTTAATTACTTGCTTTGTTTGTTTATGCATAGTATAAGATCTAAAAATTTAGTATCTTACAATTCTGAGTTAGAGAGAACTATTAAAAAAATTTGAAAACAACAAACAAAAATAGATTATTTTAGCAAAATGGCTTGCAATTTGAGTAATGCTGGAAATGAAAATGAACATCATCAGAGACCTTTAAGAGATTATGTTAATCCTACAGCAGATGAAATTCATTTGAGCATACAGAACCCTACTGTAGCTACCAATTCATTTGACTTTAAACCTTTTATTATCCAAATGGTACAAAACAATTAGTTTGGAGGAACACCAACTAAAAATCCTAATTTACACCTTACTAATTTTCTAAATTTATGTACTACATTTAAATATGATGGAGTGTCGAATGATGATGTCAGGCTTAGACTTTTTCCTTTTTCACTAAGGGATAAAGCTAAAATGTGGTTATATTCATTAGCACCTGGATCTATCAGAACATGGGGAGATTTTTCACAAAAAATTTTATTAAAATATTTTCTAGCTTCAAAAACTGCTAAGCTTAGAAATGATATCACATCTTTTTGTCAGTTTGGAGGGAAATCAATTTATGAAGCATGGGAAAGATTTAAAGGTCTCCTTAGAAAGTGTCCACACCATGTGTTGTCAGATTAGTTAATAATTTAAACTTTTTATAATGAGTTGGTTGGATCTCTTAGATTGATAATTGACAATGTGGTTGGTAGATCATTAATGTCAAAACCATTTGATGAAACATATTCATTAATTGAAGAGATGGATACTAATAATTTTCAATGGCCCTCTAAAAGGTTAAATCCAAAAAGAGTAGCTAGTATTCATGATTCTGATGCAATATCTAT
The DNA here is from genome assembly GCA_002079205.1 of Phalaenopsis hybrid cultivar. NCBI lineage: Eukaryota > Viridiplantae > Streptophyta > Magnoliopsida > Asparagales > Orchidaceae > Phalaenopsis > Phalaenopsis hybrid cultivar. The sequence continues at coordinate 3,793 of JXCR01139391.1, forward strand.
GTTAACTGCCTAAATAGCTACGATATCGAAGAAGATAGATCAATATGGAATGAATTATTCTCAAACAACACCTGTGCTTGAGGAAAACTCATTGGGACAAATGATAGAATCTTAATCTTCTTATGAGACTTTAAATACAATAAACAATTGTTATAATATTTATTATTACAATATTATAATCTTGGTTGAAAGAATCATCCAAAATTAAGTTGGAGTAACAATAATTCTAATGCTGCAAATCTACAATGCGGAAATAATACTGCGAACCCGTTGAGAAACTCTAACAATCAAGGGAATCAAGCTTACAAACCTTATTACCCCCCAGGTTTTAATAATTTGCAGAGTAAGGAGAAAAAGTTATCAATGGAAGAATTGATATTGTAAATGGGAAGTTAATTACAAATTCAAGGAGCTGCAATTGGAAACATGGAAAATTAATTGGGATGTATTGCTACCGCACTTAGCAATATACCTCTAGGAACATTGTCAAATAATGTTGAAGTAAATCCTAAATATCAGAATAAATAGCAAATTAAAGCTGTTCAACTAAGAAGTGGAAAATAATTAGAAAACAGATCCTATAATTTAGAAAAAGCTTCCCAAAAACTTAAAGATCCTGGTAGTATTACAATTCTTTGTGCTATTGGCAAACGATTTTATGGAAAAGCTTTATATGATTTAGGAGCCAGTATTAATCTATGTCGTTATCAGTTTTCGAAAGGTTGGACTTAGGAGATATTTCACCTACTACTGTAACTCTTCAGTTAGCTGATCATTCAATTTCATATCCTAAAGGAGTTATAAAAGATGTTTTCATAAAGGTTGATAAATTTATCTTCCCTGTGGACTTTATTGTATTAGATATGGAGGAAGATAAAGAAATTCCTATCATTTTAGGAAGACCATTCGCTGTCATTGGAAGAGCTTTGATAGATGTACAAAAAGGAGAACTAACTATGAGAGTTAGTGATCAAGAGGTTACATTTAATATTGCAAAATCAATGAGATACCCTACAAAGAGCAAGAGATTGAATGCTTCATAATGGATATTAACGAATATTTAAGCCATGAATATTTTAAGAAGACTTTTAAAAAAGAATTTGAAAAGGAATATATGGAATATGAAGATGAGGATAAAATTCAAGATGAATCTATGGAAGTGAGTAAAGAGGATTTGGATTATGTTCATGAAAAATTTAAAATGTTAGATCCTATAGAAAGTAACAAGAATTTGATTTCATCTGTTGAGAAACCTCCTGAACTAGAACTGAAAACACATCCCACACATTTGAAGTATGCATTATTAGGAGATTTATCTACATTACCTATTATAGTATCCTCAAAATTAACTGATAAGCAAGAACAACAATTGTTGGAAACTTTGATAAGATATAAGAAAGCCTTTGGATGGACATCAGGTGATATTAAAGGAATCAGTTCTTCAATTTATATGCATAGAATTTTATTAGAAGATCAACATGAACCAAGAGTTGATCCTCAAAGGAGATTAAATCCTATGATGAAAGAAGTTGTGAAGAAAGAAATTTCAAAATGGTTAGATGATGAAATAATATATCTTATTTCAGACAGTGCTTGGGTAAGTTCAATTCACTGTGTTCCAAAGAAAAGAGGTGTGACTGTAGTGGCAAATGAGCATAACGAATTAATATCAATAAGATAGGTCACTAATTGGAGAATCTGCATAAACTATAGAAAATTAAATTTTGCCACTAGGAAGGTTCATTTTCTCTTACCTTTCTTAGACCAGATGTTAGATAGGCTCGCTGGGCACAAATATTTTTATTTTCTGGATGAATATACATGTTATCATCAAATATCTATTTCTCTAGAGGATCAAGGGAAGACAACATTAACTAGTCCTTATGGAAGGTTTGTTTTTGGCGAATGCCTTTTGGATTATGTGAGGCACCTGCGACATTTTAAAGATGTATGATGTCAATTTTTAGTGATTTGATTGAGAAAGGGATTGAAGTCTTTATGGACATTTTTTTGTATTTGAAACTTCATTTTAAATATGTTTAAATCATTTAGAGAAATTTTTGGAACATTGAGAAAAGACTAATCTCATATTGAACTAGGAAAAATGCTAATTCATGGTTGTAGGAAGAATTGTGCTTGGACATAAAATTTCAAAAAATGGCATGGAAGTAGATCCTACAAAAATACAAGTTATATTAAACCTACCTCCACCTACTATAGTAAGAGGAGTTAGGAGCTTTTTAGGATATGCCGAATTTTATAGGAGATATATTAAATATTTTTAAAAAAGTACTAAACATTTATGCCAACTGCTGGAAAAAGATACAAAATTTGACTTTAATCAAGATTGCCTTTAAAGGAAAAATTGATCACTGCTCCTATAATTGTTTCGCCTGATTGAGAGAAACCTTTTGAATTAATGGTGATGCAAGTGATTATGCTATTGGAGCTGTTTTAGGGCAGAGATATGATAATATTTTTAAAGTCATATACTTTATTAGTAAAACTCTTAATGATGCTCAGATTAATTGTACCACCACTGAAAGAGAGTTATTAGTCATTATGTATGCTTTTGATAAGTTTAGATCATATCTAATTGGAGCTAGGTGTGTTGTGCATACTGACCATTCAGCTATTAAATATTTGATGCAAAAGAATGATGCTAAACCAAGATTAATTAGATGAGTACTTCTATTGCATGAGTTTGATTTTGTAATAGTCGATAAAAAAGGGACTGATAATCAAATTACTAACCATCTATCTAAGCTAGAACATGAAGAAATACTTAATTTGGAAAAAGAAATTAATGAAAATTTTCCTGATGAACAACTTTATGTTATAAAAGGATGGGAAATACCTCAGTATTTTGATATTATAACTTATATTGTTAGTGGTATTTTACCATATGGACTGAAAAATAGCAAAAAAAGAATTTATTCATGATGCAAAATCTTATTTTTAGGATGATCTTTATTTGTATAAACAATGTAAAGATTTAGTAATGAGACGATGTGTGTCTTATAAAGAAATTCAAAAAATTATTCAGAAATGTCATGATTCTGAATTTGGAGGTCAGTTTAGAAATGATAGAAGTGTTCATAAAATTTTGTAAACTGAATTTTATTGGTCTGTTCTATTTAGAGATGTATATATATATATATATATATATATATATATATATATATATATATATANAAGTCCTATGACTAGACCTAGGCTACTAAAGAAGTTTTCTAGACCTCAACTAAAAGTGAGGTCAACAAAATATTTATAAGGTAAATGAATGCTTTGAGTTTCAAATTTAAGGAAAGAAAGGTGATGTCAAAATCATTAAAGGCTATCCAAATATAGTAATCCTCACTTGAAAAAGGAAAAAGAAAGGGCAATCCCTGAAAAGAAAAGAAAAATATATAGGATTGAAAGCAATCCAAATGAAAAAGAAAAAAATATTAATCCTTGAAAAGAAAAGAAAAATATATAGGATTGAAAGCAATCCAAATGAAAAAGAAAAAAAACCCTGAAAAGAAAAGAAAAATATATAGGATTGAAAGCAATCCAAATGAAAAATAGAAAAGAAAGAAAAGCTGAAAAGAAAAGAAAAATATATAGAATTGAAAGCAATTCAAATGAAAAAGAAAAAAAAAAAAAAAGAAAAGATAAGAAAAATATATAGGATTGAAAGCAATCCAAATAAAAAAGAGAAAAAAAATATGAAAGTGAGGAGAAGCTTGAGGGGATGCCTAATAAAAAATTGGCTTCACTGGACCTACCTAAAGGGAAAACCTAAATACATTCTTGAACTTATATNCTAGTTGAGATTCTAAAGGACTAGTGTCCTACGATTCTGAATTAGAAAGAACTAATAAAAAAATTATAAATTTTAAAAAATAAAAAAAAATTACAGAAATGGCAGACCAAATAAATCAAAATGCTAAAATTCATCAAGAGTTTAGACCTTTAAGAGATTATGCCAACCCTACTGTATAATGAACTTCATTGTAGTATTAGGAGTTTAGACCTTTAAGAGATTATGTCAACCCTACTGTAGATGAACTTCATTGTAGTATTCACCCTACTTTAGTGGCTAATTCATTTGAGCTTAAACCTGTTATTATCCAAATGGTATCAAATAATCAGTTTCGGNGCGTCCTTCCGAAGCGGGCAACGGGATTTCAATTCCTGTGACCGACAGCTTCTTACGGGCAAACCCCACACTAAAAATAGTGCCGACACACTCACATAATTTATAAATAAAATACCAGGTGATAATTACCCCATGAGTATGATAAGTATGAGTTATTAAACAACATAATAAGTTTGAATGAACTTGAATACTTTTCAAGGGATTGTGAAATGTCCGGGGCTCGGTCCCTGGACCTTTCTTATACTCTTTTGGATGCCTTGAATGACAATTAAACTCATTATGCCTCAATTGAGAAATCATCTATACATTTAAATAAATAGGACCCACCAAGTTATGACATAGGATTCGATAGGCATGTGACAAACCTATCTATAGACTTTACTTTCCTGCAAATTATAAATGCTTACTGCAAAAGATACTAAATTTTTAGGTGGAGGAAAGAGAAGACTCGACAGGTACGCTTTCATAGTTTACAATACATTCTTTTCCTGCACTTTCTCTACTGTACTTGTCATGCTTATAAACTTGCATGTTAAAAAACCATGTTACCCTGCATGTCAAAACCAAAACTTTTAAGATAGTCATAGAACTGAAATCAAAACTAAAATCGAACAAGATAAAACTCACCTCCATAATAGTCAAAATATAAGACAACTCAAAATTTAATCACAAACAAAACAAAACGAAAATTGCAACTAAATTAAAACCTCTATATCAGATGATCGGAAATCCCTCGGAGGAGGTAACCTACGGTTGCTAACGAGATTTCCCACGATCTAAATGAAAATATGAAACTCATTGAGTTCAGTTTAGTAAATTTATTTGAACTAAATAAATCCAAAAGAAAATAGTGGTGCCAGAACGAGGGAACTGTAGGATCCTAACCGGTATCGCTCTAATCAACTTTAACATCCTCCATAACATTTAAATAACCATGACCATAGGAAACATTTGATTTGACATCAGGACTTGACACATTAGAAAACTTAAACTTTCTACGATGGGGAGTTTGGAGCTAGCATTGTGGGCAACACGACTATCTTCAACAGCAAGAGGATCTTCAACAGCAAGAGGATCTACAAAAACATATCTTTCTTTAAAAAATAAATAACAAGCCACATGATTTCGAGGTTGTCTGCCTAGTGTGACATAAATCCTCACTTCTTCTTTAGGCTTTAGTACAGCTCTGCTATACAATATAAGCCCTAACTCGTTTTATGATTCCGAGGTTGTCGTTCGTTACAACCTAAATCATCACATTTTCCAGACTATTTGTGTGATCGTTTCACACGAATGTAAGCCTTAATTAATAAAATCGGCAGGATGAAATACTCAAAAGCTTTATCCTCCAAATTGAAGCCAAACAGTAGGATAGCTTGAGAAGTCACTGAGGTTCTCCTCAGAATCTATGACAACTCTCAGTTCTTCTTCCTTTGGATTCCAAAAATAAAATGTTTCAAATTTGAGTAATTCCTCTTTCACACCTCTTTGTCCGATCTCTTTGAAAAGTCCTATCCCTTTGAAATTTTTTAAGACAATATCCCCTAATATTTATCGAGAGTTTTCTTAGTTGAATCTGGTTACCTAAGATGTAATTAACTATAGGGGCTTGCCCTTATAGAAAACTTTTCCGAACCCAGCTTAATATAAACCCTATTTAATTTTTCATATTAAATAAGAGAACTTGTCAACTTATAATAAAATGGTTTCGCAGACCAAACAGATGTCATATATTTCTTAGTTTATTTAATCGAGTCTCACCCTCAAGTCTTGTTTTTATCTTTCAGGATAGATACATAACTTGAGGTGTAGTGCTCTTTCATCTAAACTTTGAAAGATATGTGATCGGTTTGATTTCATATTTTTCTAAACTTAAATATATATAAATCAAATGTTACTCCGAAGCGGGCGACGAGGTTCCCATTCCGGCGGCCGACAGCTTCCACAGGACGAGCCTCCCCCCTAAAATTGTGCTGGCAAACGCATTCAAATGCCATATGTTCTTCACCACCTTGAGATCATCAGCCTTGAAGTGGTTCAACTCGCTTTCGACATGAAGCATAAGCAAATTTTTGGACTTTCCAAGAATTTTTTCAGCGCAGTTTGCAAGCACTTAGAGACCCAAAAAGAGCGCACAGTCCTTGTGGTAGCTTAAACAAAGAGCAAATGAAAGCCTAGATTCATACATCTTATAGTTTCAAAGGGCGATGTTAGAGGTGAAAGATTTCCAATCAGACATGGCACAGGCTACCCTAAAGCAAGGCCTGAGGTCAGAGAGGTTCTGTTATAACCTCTGTTTGCATAAGCCCCAGGGTTTTGTTTGAACTATTGGAGATGGCCAACAAGCACATCATCTTGGAGAGGAGCATCCCCCAACCAAAATTGACAGACTGCTGAACTCAAAAGAGAGCCCCCCAAAATGATAGGTGGAAGCCAAAGGGGAATCTTAAGTCGCTTGTTCAATAGCTATATGAAGACTGTCGACCCAGTCACAATAACAGAGGTCAGAGAGGTTAGGTGACAAGTCGTGACCAACTATTAGTTCAATACTATGATAGTTTGATACATTACTATGAGCAGTCGTTCGGCGAATATGAGGGCCCTTATTCCACTCTGTTGAGGGTGCCAATGGCTGAGATTGTAGAAGACATCCAAGATAAGTACTTTAAGTAGGCACCACCAATGAGGGCTGAAGCCTTTCTCTAAGACACAATAAAGTACTGTAAGTACCACCGAGACCATAACCATGATACTAATGAATGTAGAAACCTCTGAAACCTAATCGAGGAGATGATCAAAGCCAAGAAACTAAAGGAATTTGTGGTGTTGTGGGACTCGGGTCAAAGGCACAGAAAGGGCTCGACAATGGAAGTCTCGAACAAACATGTCCAAATGAATGTTGTTGATATCACCGGAATAGTCCCTACTATCGTTAGAGGAACAGAATCTTCCAGGCAGGCCTCCTAGAAGAAGTCTAGGATGGAGGAATTGTGCGCATCGCTTCTATCTAGAGGAAAGGGAGCTGCCCCTCCATCATATTCACCGATGCTAAGTTGCCCCTCAGAGGAAATCCTTACAAAGAAGCCATCGTTGTAACGGGAATAATAAGTAATTTTCAGATCATAAGTATCCTGATCGACATCAGTAGCTCAATAAACATATTTTTCAAGTCGGTGTTCAATAAGCTCCATCTTTGAGCCCCCTCCCCCACCCTATATAACTTTTCATGAGAAATAAAGAGGCCCTAGTAGTAATGTCGCTGGCGATTACCTGGGGAGAGGGCGAGAAGCAGTTCACCGATATGAAGGAACTGATAGTTAAACCCACCTATAATGCCATCTTTGGTCACTCGCTATTGAAACTCTTCAAAGTCGTGGTATCTATCTACCATGTGGCGGTCAAATTTCTAGAAGGAGAGGCGATCACCATCCAACGAGACTTGGAACAGTCTCATGTCTGCTCCCTCCAGGGGTAGGAAGCGCGGAGCAGAAGCAGCTTGACTTGCAGAACTGAAGGGAAGGGGGTCTTGAGACCAGTGAGACAACCCTGGAGATTCTCGTTGCCAATGAAGAGCCTGATAAAGCTTTTCTAACAAACGAGAATTTTGATGTAAGACACAGGGGACTATCTTTCAAACGCTTCAGGACCATCGAGACGTCTTCGCTCAATCAGCAGTAGAGATGCCTGAACTACCGGCTAACGACACCTGCTATCGCTTAAACGTGAATGTTGTCGTTCAACCAATAAAATAGAGGATCATGAACTCAAAAATGGCATTGACCAGACCCATTAAGAAGATATACTAAAGATGAAAGCAGCAGGATACATCTGACAGGTGCATTTCCTCACCTGGGTCTCCAACATCGTCATGATTCAGAAGGCCAATGGAAAGTTGCGAATGTGTGTGGATTTCACAAACCAAAAAATCACTTGCTCGAAGGGTTGATACCATATGCTACGGATCAATCCCCTGGTGGATTTTGTTGTCCGCCACTCCGTCATGAGCTTCTTGGATGCCCTCTCAGGTTACCTTCAAATAAAGATGAACCCGACCGATGTCGAGAAGACTGCTTTTATTATCGTCGAGGGTGTTTTCTATTATAATATAATGCCCTCTGGGCTCAAAAATATTGGGTCATCATACCAACATCTGATGAATGTAACATTTTCTAATCAAAAGGGAAAAAAATATTAAAATTTATGTAGATGATGTCCTAGTTAAAAGCCGAATAGCTGAATTACAAATAAAAAATTAAAATAAAAACATTCCAACTTAAAAATTATAACATGAAGCTAAATCCACTAAAATGTACATTTAGAGCCTCAACTGGAAAATTTCTCTATTATCTCCAGACTCTCGAGGGTATTAAGGCTAATCCAGATAAAATGAAGTCGCTGATTGAAAAGTCGTCCTTTAGGAAAACCCGAGAGGTGCAAAAGTTGACCGACCGAATCACAGTCCCAAGCCGGTTAATCTCGAGATTTGGTGACAAGTGCGCAACATTCTTCAAGAAACTCTGAAAGGCTAAAAAACTTTGAATGAACAATCTAATGTTATCGGGCTTTCCAAAGTCTGAAGGATTCCTTGGTGTCGTCGGCATTTCTTTAAAGCCAAAAACTGAGTGAAGGAATCTCACTATATTTGGGAGTAGGCGCCGAGGCAATTAACTCTGTGCTAGTCAGGGAGGAAGCAGGGAAGCAATTCACGCTCTACACTGGCTGAGTTCTTCGTGGCGCGAAGGTCAAGCACCTGATTATGAAGAAACTAGCATTTGCTCTGATTACTTCAGCTCGTAGGTTGAATTGCTTCCCTGCTTCCAATTTAAGTGGTTTCAGATCATCCACTGAAGTCAGTGCTAACCCAACCTGAGCATTCCAATCGATTGTTGAAGTTGGTGGTAAAACTGAGTGAGTTCGACATCACATTGTCCCCTAAATAGCTATCAAAACCCTGAAGATTGTTGATTTCCTTGTGAACTTCTAGGAGCAAGGGGTGAGGATGACCCTACTAACCTACACCAAAATATTAGCATGAAAAGATGCTACCACGTTAAAAAAAAAAAAAAGAATAATATTTGTGATATTAACAAGTTCCGTGTTATATAAATAAAAATAGAAGTTTTAGAGTTAGATATGTATATAAATAAGAATTGCGTGGCAAGTATGCAAATCCAAATTTACATTTTTACAAGGTTCAAAATCTTAACCCATCACTGGAGAGCAACAACAAATACCACACATATGTGTTAAAGAACATTCAAATTTGATGCCTCCTCTTCCCTTATTCTAATATTAATCAGCTATTTGCTTTACATACTTGATGTTGAGGATAAAAAGCTTTCTATCTTAACAACTCATTAAACCATAGTTTTTGTGCAACACAGCTTCATCAAGGCAATCATTTTCTTTCCTTTGAGGTGCATTATTCAGTCCACAAACCTTATGCATAGGGTTGTACTCGAGTCGAGTATGTCATAGATTGAACTTGACTTGATCCATCACAAGTAGTTCATGTTCAATTTGAGCTTGATTAGATTTTTCACTGTTCATACTTGGCTTGCTTAATTTTTTAAATTATCATACTTGATTTATACTTGACTTGTTTATATTAATTAAACAAGCTGTAAACTTTGAATAAGGACATAATTTTTCATATAAAATTAAAATTCTAATTTGTACTTAAGTTTTAATATAAAATAAATTAAATTTTGGAATGATTACTTGAATTTTTGTATAAAATTATTTACAAATGATTTTACAAATCTATTAAAGCTGAATAAAATTTAAATTAACATCTAATTAATTTATATCAAATAAATACAATAAAATATAAATTGTTACTAAACTTTCATGTAATCAAATAACATAAATAAGATTTAAAATTACTTCATTAAAATAAAAAAGAAAATAAAAAAAATAAATTAAAATTATATGCATATTGATATTAAATTATAATATATTACTATTAAATATATAATAGAATAAACTTTATTTAATCAAATTTTATTTAAAGGGATAATTACATACAAAGCACAAGAAATATTCTTATTTACAAATCAAGCACCATGGTGTTTTTTTGAGTTATCAAACTGATGCATTTACGGATGCTAAGATCAAACTATTGTGAATTTAATAAAAATGAAAAATATGGTTTGAGGTTTACCATGACCTTTGATATTTGAGTGAGAATTTGAAAAATGGATGAAAGAAGATGCTTGATTTGTAAATAGCAATGTTTTGGGTGCCCTGTGAGTAATCACCCCTTTAATTAAGTGACATATAATATAAGTATGGAAGATTTAACAAGATACTTGCTAAACAATAAACGAGTTTCTTATTGTGAACATTAATAAACGAATTAGACTGTTCAAATTTGATTCATATAACCTAAGAGTTAAAAAAAAATATTCAAACTTGACTATTTACTAATTTGAACAAGCATGATTAAATATTAATTGAACCAAATTTGAGTTGTTCGTCAAGTGCATTGATTCATTTATAACCCTACTTATATGTTAGGTGCGAATCCTCTCTCAACCATTCCCTCCTTGATAACATCATAAGTATGCTTATTTGGAACCAGACCTTTCTCTAACNTAAATTCAATAGGAAATCCCTACACTTGAACGATTCCATCATCAGAATATAACAAAATGGCATAGAATTCTTTCACAATATTTGCAGCAGCCTTATTGGTAATGTAACAGAAGTTTTCCCACCTTCGCTCGATAATAACTCGTTCAATATCTCCTCCCGGACTCTCAAAAACTCAAACTTGTATGCATTTCTTTCCTTCAAATACTGAAGTAAATCTTGATTGAGCCTTCACATTGACAAAGCGAGACTCGTCGAACTCAAGTCATAACTTTTGTTGTAGAGCCATTTCAATCTAATCACAAATATAGAAATAATCTAAAATATACTTCAAATATACAAATAATGGCTTCCAAAAATAATTCTAAGAATTCAACACTAAGTTCCATGAATTTCTTCCAAATATTTTCTTCACATTCTCAAAATTTTCAGATCTCCTCAATGTGGAAGAAATTCATGGTGAAAATCAAATATGTTTAGTTTGGAGTGAAACTTTTACTAAGAGATGATCAAATTTGGTGTCTAAATGCCTTGAAATCGCCTCCCAATCCAAGATCTCTCAAGTACCAGGTTAAAAATCACATTTTTCAGAGGAAAGGGATGAGGAATAGTGGTGGTTGACTGGTCAAAATCAACGTTAAAGGTGTTTTTTTTGGGATCTTATCGTCGGCGGGGTATTCGGTGCCGTCGACGCGCTCTATTGAAATTATATCCCTAGTCTCAGGAAAAGTCCGTCGTCGGCAACATCAAGGTCGTTGTCGGCGGGCTCTATTGATTTGGTTCAATTTCCGAATTTTTGCAATTTCGATCAAATTCAAGCCTAAATGACATCCATTCAATCATTATAGACATAATTTTAAGTGGTTAAATGATGTACTTATCACAAATAAACTTTCACAACACAAAACATTACATTTATATATAAAGTCTAAGGTGTACAATGTACGTAACATAACACACCTAAGTTTGGTATTTTCTCAACCTCAATACATTAATTCAGCGTCGCAATCCAAACCACAACAGTCAAAACTCTGAAAACAAAACATTCTATGCTTATTCTCAACTATACAAAGATCTAAAAACATAATTCTAAAGCAAAGAAAATGCAAAGTTCCAATCAAATTACATACATAGACAAGCATGTAGCAATATAAATCTGCTATTCTTCAGATTCAGTACTAGATTCTCCTCTGAGATCACCCATTGATTGCACATGAACGAAGAGGTTATAAAAGGGGCAGTATGGAAATTCTTCAGTAGAATCCTCTTCTATCAATTTCATCCTCCTCATCAGTCATATCAAACTACCTTTTATATGTCCAAAGTGCTCAAAATGTTCTTTCATTCTCCAGTCTAGATGATCAAAGAAATTAGAGATATTATTAATTGTATTCATGACATTTTGTACCTCCTTCACCAGTTTCTTGATTCTGCGCATGATCACCAGAGTCTTGCCCGGAACTAAAGGTTGAATTGACATTGAATTTTGAGATGCCTAATCTACCATAATAGTCATGTCATTTTCATCTTCAAAAGATGGGAATCTCCAGTTGGGTCCAAAGGCTTCCAAGGTAGAAGTACCTTTTCCCAATTTTTGTAGGATACTTGGAACAAACTGCAAAGTGAGAAAATTATAGAAGGGTGTCCAAGCCCATAAGTTGATCCATGAACGATCATGCCTAAAACAGACTTCACAATTATTGATCCAATATCGATCGACAGTCCCATTTGGATGCAGTAATTCAAAATAGCACTTTCTTTAGAAACTTTACCGATCTTCATTGTCGATAACAGTTTCGCAGAAATGAAGAAGTGCCAGTGTTTCGAAACGGGACTTAGGAGTGTCGCAGTCATTTTCTCTCATTTCCCAGTCTTCAGTTTCATCTGTTAAATATTGATAAATCTCATTCATCTGGTTTCTTGTCGGGATGAAGTTAGAATAATGGATGATTGGAACGTTCTCAATCATGTATAATTCATTGATCCATGCAGGAGCGAAAGTTATCGATCTACCTCGCACATAAACGACTCCCTAGTTGATTCCGTGCAAATTTGCATAAAATTCCTTTACCACAGGAACAACCACAGCGGCGGTAGTATAGCACAACACTTCCCATCTTTGCCTCACTATCATCTCTTCAATTGCCGTCGAGGGATTATTCAATCCATGATTTACGAATCCTCGTTCCTTGATCAATCTTTTCTTCGTCAGTCCTTGTTGAAGATTCGTTGCGCTTCCGCACTAATAAACATTCTCTGATTGAACACTCGCATTCTGGGATTATCAGGAGAATTGGACGCCATAAAAATGAATTTGTTGGAGTTTCACTTGATTTTTGGGGGAAATATAAACTTAGGAGTCCAATTTGGGAGTTTAAAAAGGGGGATTCCCGCCCAAAAATCACCATTCAAACTCCAGAAACCACCATCCGCCGGTCTCACCGTCGGTGGCATCGAAGGCACCAGCAGTGAGCCTTCTGTAATTAATTGCTTGGACTCTTGAGAAAAATTTGGCGTCGATGGCGCCGTCGGCGCCCAAGGCAAAAATTGCATTGTTTCGCTCTGGTTCGAATGCGTTCCAATTTTTCTCTATGGATCCAATTTTTGTGATGATTCAAGGGTAAATAAGAGTAGTAGAGCTCAATACTACCAAAAACTAACAATAATTTCAAATAAAAACTACTATAATTGCAAAAGAATAAAGATAATTATGGGTTGCCTCTCATAAAGCGCTTGGTTTAACATCATCAGCCCGACCTATTCAGGTATTAGTCAGGTTGACTGATCATTAAAACCTCTTTAAATTTTGGTCTTTTACCCTCAAAATATGGTTTTAATCTATGTCTGTTTACTTTAAATCTATTTCCAATCTTCTGATCTTCAATTTTAACAGTAAAGGGTCCTAACCAACGAGATTTCAATTTCCTAGGGAATAACTTCAGCCTAGTATTGTAATGCAAAACTTTTTATCCCGATTAAAAGTTCTTATGGTTAATCTTTTGATCATGTCATAACTTTAGTTTCTTCTTATAAATTCTGTCGTTATCATAAGATTCATTTCTAAATTCTTCCAATTCATTTAATTATAACAATCTCTTCTTACCAGCATCTTTCAAATTATAAATTAATTCTTTAATCGCCCAATATGCTTTATGCTCCAATTCTACTGGTAAGTGCAAGTCTTTTCAAAAATCAGTCTGTAAGGAGTCATTCCAATAGAAGTTTTATAGCAGTCCTATAAGCCCATAATGTGGTATTCAATCTAGTGGACCAATCTACTCTACTACGGTTTAGAGTCTTCTCAAGTATTTGTTTAATCTCTCTATTAGAAACTTCAGCTAACCCACTGATTTGTGGATGATAGGCAGTGGAGATTTTATGAATAATATTAGATTTTTCTAGCAATCTCTGAATGTATTTATTCCTAAAATGGGATCCTCCATTAGTGATAATCACTCTAGGCATACCGTATCTAGAGAAAATATTTTTCATTAAAAATCTTGAAACACTTTTAGCATCACAACAAGGTAAAGCTTGTGCTTTAATCCACTTTGAAATGTAGTCCACTGCAATTAATATGTATAAGTTCCCGAATGAAGGAATAAATGATCCCATGAAATCTAATCCTCAAACATCAAATCTCTCAACTTCTAACATGAAATTCAGAGGCATCTCATTTCTTCTAGATATATTGCCTACTTGTTGACATCGATCATAAGTTTTTTATGTATCTATAAACATCTCTAAAGATAGTAGGCCAATAAAATCCAGCTTGTAAAATTTTATAAGCAGTTTTATCAATCCCAAAATGTCCTCCAAATTCAGAATCATGACATTTCTGAATGATTAGATCAGTTTCCTCATAAGGTACACATTTTCTCATAATAAGATCCTTACATTGTTTATATATATAAGGCTCATCCCAAAAATATGATTTCGCATCATGAATGAATTTTCTTTATTGTTGTAGTGTCAGCATAGCTGGCAAAATATCACTTACAATATAGTTAACAATATCAACATACCATGGTATTTTCCACTCATTAATATTATAAAGTTGTTCATCAGGGAAACCATCTGTAATTTCAATGGTGTCAGATAATTCATGATTTTCTAGTCTCGACAAATGATCAGCAATTTGATTATCAGTTCCCTTTCTATCAATAACCACAAGATTAAATTTTTGCATCAAAAGTATCCATCTAATTAACCTTGGTTTGACATCCTCCTTTTGCATAAGATATCTAATAGCAGAGTGATCAGTGTGCACAACACATTTTGCTCCAATTAAATAAGATCTAAATTTGTCTAAAGCATACACAATGGCCAGTAAATCATTTTCAGTAACAATATAATTAATTTGTGCATCATTAAAAGTTTTACTAGCGTAGTATATAACTTTAAAAATCTTTTCATATCTTTGTCCAAGGACAACTCCAATAGCATATTCACTAGCATCACACATCAGTTCAAATGGTTTCTCCCAGTTAGGTGAAACTACAATAGGGGCTGTGATTAATTTTTCCTTTAATAACTCAAAGGCATTTAAACATCTTTCAGTAAATTCAAATTTCTTATCCTTTTCTAAAAGTTGGCATAGAGGTTTATTAATTTTTGAAAAATATTTAATAAAGCACCTGTAAAATCCAACATGTCCAAGAAAACTCCTAACCTCTCTTACATTAGTAGGAGGTGTTAGTTTAGATATAACTTGAATTTTTGCAGGGTCTTCTTCCATACCATCTTTCAAAATTTTATGACATAACACAATTCCTCCTGCAACCATAAATTGACATTTCTCCCAATTCAGAACCAAATTAGTTTTTTCGCATAACTCCAAAACTTTTTCAAGGTAACTTAAGCATGCGTCAAATGATGTTCTAAATACAGATAAATCATCCATAAATACTTCCAATCCATCATCAATTAACTTACTAAATATGGACATCATACNTGCCTCACTATCATCTCTTCAATTGCCGTCGAGGGATTATTCAATCCATGATTTACGAATCCTCGTTCCTTGATCAATCTTTTCTTCGTCAGTCCTTGTTGAAGATTCGTTGCGCTTCCGCACTAATAAACATTCTCTGATTGAACACTCGCATTCTGGGATTATCAGGAGAATTGGACGCCATAAAAATGAATTTGTTGGAGTTTCACTTGATTTTTGGGGGAAATATAAACTTAGGAGTCCAATTTGGGAGTTTAAAAAGGGGGATTCCCGCCCAAAAATCACCATTCAAACTCCAGAAACCACCATCCGCCGGTCTCACCGTCGGTGGCATCGAAGGCACCAGCAGTGAGCCTTCTGTAATTAATTGCTTGGACTCTTGAGAAAAATTTGGCGTCGATGGCGCCGTCGGCGCCCAAGGCAAAAATTGCATTGTTTCGCTCTGGTTCGAATGCGTTCCAATTTTTCTCTATGGATCCAATTTTTGTGATGATTCAAGGGTAAATAAGAGTAGTAGAGCTCAATACTACCAAAAACTAACAATAATTTCAAATAAAAACTACTATAATTGCAAAAGAATAAAGATAATTATGGGTTGCCTCTCATAAAGCGCTTGGTTTAACATCATCAGCCCGACCTATTCAGGTATTAGTCAGGTTGNTTGGTACAGCTTTCCTCCTTGATTGCTCTTACAATACCCACCAATTAGGGTATTGTACGTGACAACCGTCGGCTCGACACCCCATGATTTCATTTCGCTCAACAGATCCGCGGCCCTCCTTAGTTGCCCCGCCTTACAGAACCCGTTTATCACGATACTGAAGGTGATCAAATCAGGGGGGATTCTTCTCCGAATCATGTCGGAGTACACGGATTCAAATTCTCTCAACTTTTCCTCCTTAATTAGGGCATGAAGCAATGAATTGCAAGAAATGGTCGAGAGTCTGTACCTGTAGTCTCCAGCTCTGCGGAAGGCTTCGAGGGCAGAATCTGTTTGAGAGTTGTTGACGTATGCGGGGAGAAGCATGTCAGCGATGAGGGAAGCGGAAGTACGGCGATCGGAGCAGATTGAGAGAACGTGGAAGATGGCCGGGAGGCGGTGGCGGCCGGAGACAGCTATGGAGTGGAGCTCGGAGCGGAGTTTGGAGTATAATTTTTCGGCGGCGAGAGAGTGGAGGAGACGGCAGTGGAGGTGAAGGTCGTGAGGGGATTGGAAGTGACGGTCGGACCATCGGAAGTAGGAGAGGAGCGTCGAGGCGGAGGAGCCGGAGTTGAGGAGGAGGAGGAGGAGGTGGGAGGGGTTGGTGTTGGAATCGGCGATTAGGGTTTTGAGGCGGGACCAGTGTTGCTTGTTTATGAGATTGGTGAGGGTGAGGAGGTCGTCGGCGGCGGAGAGGTGAGGGGTTGCAGAGGTGGTGGAGATTGGTCGTGCTGCGATGGGATAGGAGGAGCGCGTTTTTATAGAAATGGTCTCGCAGAAGATCTTTGCATTTTCGTTCATGGTTCTGTGAACTGCTGAGGCTGTTAAAGGATTAATAAATCTATCATTTCTAACCCTTATACATACACTGCATACAAAGATGTCTGCGGTGTCCGATTCTGACCATAGAGCACGGTGATCTATGGTCATGATGTATTTCAGTGGGTCCTACTTTAAATATTTTTTTTTTTCAAAAAAATTTTGATTTCATCTTAACTGTATATCACGGTGATCTACTGTCAGGATCGAACACACCGGATGCATTTCTGCATGCGGTGTATGCATGTAATAATTTTTCTATGCATTAGAAATAATATTCTCTTTTTATATATATATATATATATATATATATATATATATATATATATATATATATANAATTTGAGTTGTTCGTCAAGTGCATTGATTCATTTATAACCCTACTTATATGTTAGGAGCAAATCCTCTCTCAACCATTCCCTCCTTGATAACATCATAAGTATGCTTATTTGGAACCAGACCTTTCTCTAACATCTCATTAAGCACTCCATTTGCACCTTCCATTTCACCTTTTTCACACAAACATTTCATCAATATATTATAAGTAGCAACATTGGCATGTTTCCTATTCCCCTCCATCCTTGCTTTGATGTTCAGAGCAGTTCTCAAGTTCCCTTTTTTACAGAAACCTTCCATTAATGTGTTATATGTGAGCCGATTTGGTCTCAATCCCACCTCAAACATCTCCTCAAAGAGCTTATTCGCCTTCCTCGTCTCCCCTTTGCTGCACAGTGCAGCAATCAGAATATTATAAGTTATGAGATCAGCTCCAATCCCTTTCTCCACCATCTCATCCAAAAAGCTTCTTGCAGCTTTCATGTCTCCTTTCCCACTGAAGCCCCAAATCAGAGAGTTGTAGGTTGAAACATCAGGAGAAATCCCTTTCTCCAACATCAAATCCTTGAACTCCAATGCTTCTTTCATCCGATTGGATCGACAAAAGCCGTCAATCAAAGTGTTGTAAGTGATTACAGTCGAAACCAAACCTCGATTGATCATATCATCCAAAAACCCCATTGCCTCTCCCACCATTCCTTTCTTGCAAAATCCATTGATGATGGTGTTGAAGGTGACTGCATTAGGTGTCAGGTTTTCGATCTGCATCTCCTTCAGCAATGCAACAGCTTCTTCCAATTTGCCCTCATTGCAGAACCCATTGATCAATGAGTTATAGGTGATGGTGTTAGGAGATAGTTCCTGCCGCTTCATTTCGCCAAGAAATTTCATGGCGGCAGAAGAATTACTGTCCTTACAGAATCCATCTATAAGGGTGTTGAAAGTGACAACATTGGGATAGATCCCGGCTGAGATCATCTTCCTCAAGAGGGCATCGGCTTGGTACAGCTTTCCTCCTTGATTGCTCTTACAATACCCACCAATTAGGGTATTGTAAGTGACAACCGTCGGCTCGACACCCCATGATTTCATTTCGCTCAACAGATCCGCGGCCCTCCTTAGTTGCCCCGCCTTACAGAACCCGTTTATCACGATACTGAAGGTGATCAAATCAGGGGGGATTCTTCTCCGAATCATCTCGGAGTACACGGATTCAAATTCTCTCAACTTT
>JXCR01139391.1:30676-43406 GCA_002079205.1 Phalaenopsis hybrid cultivar
AAATTTCAAATGAACCAAACACGAACACAAGCTCTGTTCGTTCGTGTTCGGTTCGTTTACACCCCTAACCGTCGCCAAGGATAAATATTTTGATTCAAATTGAGAATCTGAGCTATTACTTTCCCTCCCATTGCAAAGAGTTGCCTTTTTCTTAGAAAGAATAACAAGCGCCAATATAGAAATTTACTGTTGGTGAATTTCAAATTCATGATCTTATACATTTGACATGTCGGCAAGATATTCCCAAGATTATAATTTTGGCAATGCAGAGAGACTAAACTCATACATACCAAACACCAAGGCATAAATCTGCACAATCAACACATTCTACATTATATGCAACAAGTAAAACCCACAAGATCTCCAGCAAAAAAAAGAAGCTATTTCTTTAGAACATGTTTTGCGTACAAGGCTAAGATATCCTTCTTGATAGGATTCTTCAGCTGCAGCAGCTGCTCTCCATAACCATGCTTTGTAAGCTCCTGCTTCAATTTAACCACAGTAAGCTTTGTATAATCCTCAGATCCCGTTTCCTGATTTCTTTGACTCCGGTTATCATCATCATCAGCCCCACCATAAACAGATCCACCATCTTCAGCTCGCTCCAGATTAGAAGGGCTTAAGGTGCTCTTCGATCGCTTTTTGTCTCGAAGAGTCTCGCCATCAATATCCATATCCTGAACTGATTCCGTGGCTGGGAAATAATCCATCCTCAAACGTTTCCCCTGAGCCGTCCTGAGCCGACTATCAATCGCCGTTTCCATTAGCCGAACGGACGCATGCTCCTGCTGCAGAGCATCCAGCTTGCTCTGAGTGGCTTGCAGCTGAATCGACAGAGCCTCTGCTCGATTGTTCGCCTCCGCTAGCGCGGCGNAGGGGAATGTATTAACCACATTCACTATTTATTAGTATCATTATTTTTTTTAAGATCAACCTATACAAGCCTCTAAATTTGAAAATTCAATTTTTCTAAAAACTAAATTGAAATTTAAATATTAAAATACAAATTCAAATATTTCTTATTAATTGGGCTCTTTTGATGACATTGAATGGATGTTTGCTTGGGCACTTGGGCTCTTGCAGTTGTTATTTTGATTTTATTTTGTTAATTCAATAATATGCTACTTCATATAGACTCTTAATTAAATAGTAAATTATTTTAATCGGATTAAACATCATGAGTTTTTTTTTTTCCTTTTTTCAGGATTTTCCACATTTTTTGGCTCGTCTGGCTAATTTTCTTTTATCTATATGTGTTGGATCTTTATGCAGTACTAANTACAAATTCAAATATTTCTTATTGAATGGATATTTGCTTGGGCACTTGGGCTCTTGCAATTGTTCTTTTGATTTTATTTTGTTAATTCAACAATATGCTACTTCATACAGAGTCTTAATTACATAGTGAATTATTTTAATTGGATTAAACATCATGAGTTTTTTTTTTCTTCCTTTTTCAGGATTTTCCCACATTTTTTGGCTCGTCTGGCTAATTTCCTTTTATCTATATGTATTGGATCTTTATGCAGTCCTAAGACGAAAAACTAGCATTTTTGACCCCCGTGAATTTTTTAGCAAGCAACGCACCTCTTCATACATAATTAAGGTGATGTGCAGCCGCTAGGTGTGTAAATACATAGGAATTAAGTCGCACGTATGTGAATCATATAAAAGAAAAGAATAAAAGAAAGGGCAAAACCACCTGTAAAAATGCAAGGCAGATTTATCTAATTTTTACAAAACAGTTTATAAGACCGATGGTGGTAAAGACTGTCGCTAGGGCTGTCAAAAAAGCTCGTTGTTCGTGAACAATTCGTGTTCGGTTCGTCAATGAGTTCGTGTTCAATTCGTTCGATAAGTAAATGAGACGAACGTGAACAAACTTTTTTCGTACAGTTAGTTAAACGAACCAAACACGAACAGTGATGCGTTCGTTCGTGTTCGAATCGTTATTTTTCGAAATATNCGTCTTCATACATAATTAAGGTGATGTGCAGCCGCTAGGCGTGTAAATACATAGGAATTAAGTCGCATGTATGTGAATCAAATAAAAGAAAAGAATAAAAGAAAAGGCAAAACCACCTGTAAAAATGCAAGGCAGGCAGATTTATCTAATTTTTAGAAAACAGTTTATAAGACCGATGGTGGTAAAGACTGTCGCCAACGATGAACATGTTAATTCAAATTGAGAATCTGAGCTAATACTTTCCCTCCCATGGCTAGGAGTTGCCTTTTTCTTAGAAAGAATAACAACTGCCAACATAGAAATTTACTGTTGGTGAATTTCAAATTCATGATCTTATACATTTGACATGTCGGCAAGATATTCCCAAGATTATAATTTTGGCAATGCAGAGAGACTAAACTCATACATACCAAACACCAAGGCATAAATCTGCACAATCAACACATTCTACATTATATGCAACAGTAAAACCCACAAGATCTCCAGCAAAAAAAGAAGCTATTTTTTTAGAACATGTTTTGCGTACAAGGCTAAGATATCCTTCTTGATAGGATTCTTCAGCTGCAGCAGCTGCTCTCCATAACCATGCTTTGTAAGCTCCTGCTTCAATTTAACCACAGTAAGCTTTGTATAATCCTCAGATCCCGTTTCCTGATTTCTTTGACTCCGGTTATTATCATCATCAGCCCCACCATAAACAGATCCACCATCTTCAGCTCGCTCCAGATTAGACGGGCTTAAGGTGCTCTTCGATCGCTTTTTGTCTCGAAGAGTTTCGCCATCAATATCCATATCCTGAACTGATTCCGTGGCTGGGAAATAATCCATCCTCAAACGTTTCCCCTGAGCCGTCCTGAGCCGACTATCAATCGCCGTCTCCATAAGCCGAACGGACGCATGCTCCTGCTGCAGAGCATCGAGCTTGCTCTGAGTGGCTTGCAGCTGAATCGACAGAGCCTCTGCTCGATTGTTCGCCTCCGCTAGCGCGGCACGCTCTGTAGCCAATAAAGACTCGAGAACATGCACTGTACTAGACCTCTGCTCATTGCTCCTGCTCAACAATTCCTCAATTTCTCTCTCTCTCTCTTCGAGCCTTCCCTCCAGCAAATCCGCTTTCGAAGTTGCCTCCAGCTCGCATGATCGCAGCCTCGTTACTTCTTCAATTAACTTAGATTTTTCCCGCTCCAGGTTTTCGACTTGTCTCTGCGCTCTTTCAATCAATGTGAGCCGTTCCATGGCCAAGCGACGAGCCNGATTCCTCAATTTCTCTCTCCCTCTCTTCGAGTCTTCGCTCCAGCAAATCCGCTTTCGAAGTTGCCTCCAGCTCGCACGATCGCAGCCTCGTTACTTCTTCAATTAACGTGGATTTTTCTCGCTCCAGGTTTTCGACTTGTCTCTGCGCTCGTTCAATCAATGTGAGCCGTTCCATGGCCAAGTGACGAGCCTCGTTCTTTTCCTCGTGAGCGGCAGCAGCTTCGGCACGAGCAATGTCAGCTAGTTCTATTGCTTTCTTGGCTTCGNGCGACGAGCCTCATTCTTTTCCTCGTGAGCGGCAGCAGCTTCGGCACGAGCAATGTCAGCTAGTTCTATTGCTTTCTTGGCTTCGTTCTCGGCATCTTTGCTTCTTCTTTCAGCTGCAACAAGATTTTTGCATTCGGAAAGATATTTCTCCTGAAAGTGATTCTTCTGTTGCTCGAGCAGTTTGCATTCTTTCTCGTGAGATTGGGCTCTAGTTTCTGTGGAATCTAGAATCTTAGTTAGTCTGTTAGTCTTCTCGTTCAAAGCTATATTTTCCAATTCATGGCTCTTAGCTCTTGATTCAGCAGCCTGCATATAATCTTCACTATTAGATAATAGCAAAAAATCAATATAGACGAATAATAGAAATTAAAAAACTGAATGTACCTCCAGTCTAGAAATTGAACTGCTAGCCTGCAGTTCAGCTTGTTCAATATTGGCATTCAGCTTTCTGATTTCCACATCCTGTTTCATTATAACAAAAACAAAGAGGAGGTTTGAAGAGATTGTACATAGCAGTTGCGAGTTGAATTCAGATTTGACCTGAAATTAACATGACCCGAAATTGACCTAACTTGAACCTGACCCGAAACTGACCTGACTTGAACTTGACCCGAATATTAAACGGGTCAAAAGTCCAACTCGCCTTCAACCCACTGAATCGAATCCAACCCATATAGCCCATTTAACATAAGCCATAATAAATATTTAGGTCAAATTCAGTTGAAAAGCTGATTTTTGACGCAATCTTGGGCTAGCGAGTCAATTTTCAGGTCGATTTTGGGTTAGTGGACCAGCCCAAACCCGATCCGGAAAATTAAATGGGTTCGGATATCTAACCCAAACCGAACCCGAAATTTATTCAGGTCAACCCGAACCTGAATTTTTTGAGTCAAGCTCATATAGAGTTGGCCTGTCCAGAAATTTTTGACACTCATAATTGTCCGCGATCAAATAATGCTAAGAAAAAAAAATACCTTTTCTACTAGTCTTTTTGAAAATTCGGCTCTTAAAGCATCTTCTCGCTCTCTCGCCTTTTTATTTGAATGCTCCAATGCCTGCGCTGCTCTATCACGAGCTTCTTTAGCTTCAGCCAGAACAAACTCGTATTTCCGCCTCCATTCCGTCGCCTCTTCTTCAGCCGAATTTGCCTGTTCACGGACAGCGACTAATCTTCCTTCAGCAGCAGTACTCCTGGTCTCTAAGGCAGCAATCTCAGCCCTCAATTTCTCTTCCTCTGCCTTTTGTTCCAATAAAATGCGGTCATATTTCATTTTCCAGCCACCAGACTCGCCCTTAATGACCTCCAAAGACTTGGATAAACTCAAACAGCGCTCCTCCAATGTGCTGCATTTACTCTTCAGGTTTGTGACGTGNAAACTGCTAGCCTGCAGTTCAGCTTGCTCAATATTGGCATTCAGCTTTCTGATTTCCACATCCTGTTTCATTATAACAAAAACAAAGAGGAGGTTTGAAGAGATTGTACAAAGCAGTTGTGAGTTGAATTCAGATTTGACCTGAAATTAACATGACCCGAAATTGACCTAACTTGAACCTTTCCCGAAGCTGAACTGACTTGAACTTGACCCGAATATTAAACGGGTCAAAAGTCCAACTCGCCTTCAACCCACAGAATCAAATCCAACCCATATAGCCCATTCAACATAAGCCATAATAAATATTTAGTTCAAATTCAGTTGAAAATCTGATTTTTGACGCAATCTTGGGCTAGCGAGTCAATTTTCAGGTCAATTTTGGGTTAGTGGAACAGCCCAAATCCGATCCGGAAAATTAAATGGGTTCGGATACCTAACCCAAACCCAACCCGAAATTTATTCAGGTCAACTCAAACCTGAATTTTTTGAGACAAGCTCATATAGAGTTGGCCTGTCCAGAAATTTTTGAGGCTCATAATTGTGCGCGATCAAATAATGCTAAGAAAAAAAAATACCTTTTCTACTAGTCTTTTTGAAAATTCAGCTCTTAAAGCATCTTCTCGCTCTCTCGCCTTTTTATTTGAATGCTCCAATGCCTGCGCTGCTCTATCACGAGCTTCTTTAGCTTCAGCCAGAACAAACTCGTATTTCCGCCTCCATTCCGTCGCCTCTTCTTCAGCCGAATTTGCCTGTTCACGGACAGCGACTAATCTTCCTTCAGCAGCAGTACTCCTGGTCTCTAAGGCAGCAATCTCAGCCCTCAATTTCTCTTCCTCTGCCTTCTGTTCCAATAAAATGCGGTCATATTTCATTTTCCAGCCACCAGACTCGCCCTTAATGAGCTCCAAAGACTTGGATAAACTCAAACAGCGCTCCTCCAATGTGCTGCATTTACTCTTCAGGTTTGTGACGTGAATAGAATAATCTTCTGCAATTCTTTTCTTATCAGAGATGGCATCTTCGTAACGCTTTAAATAGTCGGCTCTGTGCTTCTCGTTCGACTCCACTTGCTTCTTCAGCAATTCCAATTTGTCATCATTTGAAGCGCATCTCAACTTAAGAGCAGTTCTTTCAGATTCAATTTTATCCAAATGTTTTTTGAAAAGGTCCTTGATCGGCCCCTCCAAACTATGACAATAACAAATTTTACTTGAGAAAAAGCTGTTTGTTAAAATTTGCAAAAAGAATAGGATATTGTCATGGATTTTTATATTGATAATGCCAATCCTCAGGAAATTTTGATTTCATGCACATCAATCACATCAAAAGGCGTAGCTGACAAAATTACGATTACATACTGACTAAATTAGTATTTTAGTTTTTAATGAGGTTTCTGGTGGAGATAGAAGTACTCTCAATCTATACATCATGCCACCACAAGGAGTGCTAATAAGGCATTTCAACGTCGCAGCCTATTGTCAAAAATGAAGGAAGATTTACACACATACCACTCAATTCCTTTGTATTTACATATCTAACAACTTAACTTCAATTTTTTACATATATGCCACCTTAACTATGCATGAAAAGGTGTCTCTCTCTTTTAAAAGTCAAAATAGTGGTTGTTTTTATGCAATGTGAAAAATTTTTGGTGGTATAAATGTAAGAAGAAAAGTATAGATGTTAGATACGTAAAAAGGTAGAAATTGGGTCGTAATCTGCATGCAAATGTCCAAAAAAAGAAAGAGGTCAATACCAGTGCTGTATGAAGGAAACCAACTTTTCGCATTTTCCAGGACCAAAACAGGATGATTTATAATCAGCAACTAAACCATCCAAAACCTGCAGAGACATTCAACACTACCTTTGGTGCTCCATTTAATTGAATATCAAAAGCACACATGTTCAAAATAATTCAATCACTGTTCCACAAGGAAAAATCTTTTTAAATATCAAGAACTTAAAAAGTGTATCGAAACCCAATTGGTCATTGGATTACGTTAGCCAAACTGAGTTCTAAACTAGGAAAACTACTGGAGTTGGCATAAAACAACAGTTCTCCTACATTAGAGAAACAAGAGCGTTGATGACATGAAAGCACTATATTCGAATTTAAAAAAGAAAAAAAAGATTTACATACATACCATTGAATTACTATGTATTTACATATCTAACCCCAAAACTTCAATTTTTACATGCATATCGGCTCACCTATGAATAAAAAGGTGTATTTCATTTTTTAAAGTTAAAATGTTTTCATGTGATATGAGAGATTTGAAAGGTTAAAAAAAAAAAAATTGTTTAAGAGTTCAGCAAGTTCTCAAGTAAAAAATGGAAGGACTTGAAACAGCCAACACAAGATGTAGAATAAATTATAGGAAAAAAACTTACCCGAAGTATATTTTCAACTTTTGCATCAGGGACTTGACATGCAGCACGTAGCTTTGATTCCATGGTCTGTAAAATTCTAGAGCAGTGCATATCCGCCTCGAGGAAAGCATTCTTTGTGTACTCCTGCATCATCAATACAAACTTAAAAGACGCAAAGAAGAATTAAACTAATCTCACGCATTATTGCAAAAGCTATTCTGTCAAGGCAATAAATCTTTGTAAAAACTAAAGATTTAGCTAGAAAGTAAAAAAAGAAGAAAAAAAAAACTGATGCCCAAAAGCAGGATATCAAGCAAAATTTAGGTTAAAAAGGGTACACTTTGTGAAACTTTAATAAGCAAATTCGATACACAAACACGACCATACCAATGTGTCGGGAACCAGATGGCATCACCCCTAAATTTCCAAAATGAAGGTCAAGGGTTTGATAGATGTAAAAAAAAATAAATGAAAAAAAGAATGGAGAATATCATTGCTAGCCACAACCTAGTAAGCATACCATTTCTAATTTCTTTGATTTAGTTATCCTATTATATCGCTTTTGGAAGTATGCAGTTTAAAATTACTTATTATGCTCCTTATGATTCATGCGATTTTGTAAATCAGATTATTTGTTTTATATTGAACTGTTGGCGGCCTTGAAAGTTGCATTCTGCATTAACACATCGAAAGTGTATAAAACAATGCCTCAGGCACTTGACAAAATGTGACCTATCTTCCACTATAAAGGAAAAAAGAGCATGTTGCTTTTTCAGAGCAAAATTGCTATGTAAAGCTGTATGAGCACATCAATGTGCTGCCGTTTTTCCATCTTTAGCTGTAGTAATTTTAAAATGACTTTTTTTTCGAGGAATCCATGTTTAATAGAACTAAAAAAGCAAAACAACATGGGTTGTTGGTAGCCAGTAATACATTTTTTTACTATTCAGAAAATAATGATACATATGATAAAACATAAAATTATAGTTTGGGCTTAATATATTATTTCGATGGCAAGTCTTAAAATCACTGTTTTATTATATAAAATAATCATTGCCTGAAATTATGCCAAAATTTCCCGTTATGCAGTACCTACTTGTTCTTATCATATTGTCTCCATGTATCCTTTTAATGCATGTACTTCATAGGACACACCTAGGGTTACAACCCAAAATAATCTCTGCATCAATTTAGTCTCAAAGTTTCACATTTCTTCAATTTAGTCCCTTGACCATATATATATATACAGAGAGAGAGAGAGAGAGAGTTTAGTGTTTTTATGAGATGAAAATTTTTCCCTCTATGGTTTTGATCAACTTCTTGTATCCTGAGTTCCTCAAAAGTTACAGCATTTACAAGTTTTTGCGCTTCAAATAATTGATATTGCTTTACATAATCAAATATGACTAAAGAAATTAATTTTACTCGTAAAAAAAAATTGGAGTGCATGGTTACTTGAACCGAGGGTTCTGAACAGCTTTGAAATTCATGGGTGCTATAATAGAAAGCTCAAGATAGAAATGAAATTATATTTATCATAGTAACACTGAGTTAGGAATGTTCTTTTCAATCCCTAACATCATGGGTTATAAAGCTGTATAGTCTTTTTTCCATTTTAATTTGTTTAGACTAGTTTCTTTGTCATGTATCAAATACTTTGAATGAGAAGAATATTATTTTTTTCACCTAATATCCCGACATGAATCAGAGCACAACCACTTTTATTCTTTGTGTCTCATACATCCATCGTTGCCCAGCCTTGCATCTCTTATATCTCAACCTATCATTCTCTTACCTAGTCTCATTGCCTCATAGCCTCATCATATTTGTTGTTCTCTATTGCATCTCAAACCTCTGTTTTCAACCGATTCTTTTTTCTTCTAATCTTTGTCATCATTGCTTGCTTCTCACCTTCATTGTCTTCACTTAGGTCTCCCTTTGGTCACCATCAAACAATGGCATCAACAGGGAGTTGCAAGACTCCAATCTCCTTGACTAGAGACCACAAGGTGCCACTATTGATCATCTCCGCTAGACATTTGTCCTCACTCTAGAATCAACAATTGGATGACATAGATGACAGGGCTCCTTGACTAACTCTTGAGTTTTCAAACTTCAACAGCTATCGCTCAACACTACAAGGAAAGAACAACCCACTCCTCTTTGTATCACCTGATAAGATAATAAGCCTTATCAATCTCATTGGTCACTATAGCCATTATTGTTTATAGTGGTTGACCTTGAACCTATTGTCCATCTCTGCTAGTTAATGCCTTGTTCATCCTCAGCTCTGCCTCTCCAAAACCTCTCCGCTATGGGTCTCGCTCGCGATTTTTTGCTCTTTTATTGCTCATCGAGAGAAAGAAAAAGAAATGTCATACTCTACCGATGGTCCCACGTCAAATCAAAATGAGATGATCGGTTGAGAACTCTACTGAAGAACATTGAGAAACCTTCAGATATAATTCATCGTCTCATTTTGGTGAGTTTTTTGCCTCTATTGGATTACATGTTTAAAAGAAAATCTTGGTCAATTCTTGGGCGTGAACTCAGGAGCTATCTATCTATAGGGCTTTAAAAAAGATTCTGGTTGCATTCTCTTTGATCAAACAAGTAAACATTGTTGCATGTTGACCGATGATCAAACATAAACCCAACGTATTTCATCATGCAGCATGAGTTAAGTGGTGTTCATTGATGCTTGGTTGCATTCCTTTTATTATCTCAAATTTTCTTTTGTTATTGTTTTAATCTTACATTGAGGATAAATTCAAAGAAATTTTTTTTTTATGGTTAAGTCAAATAAAAATATATTTGTTTTTGTAGTTTAATCCATTTCTCATGCTGATTGCTCATCTTCTCGAGTTTGCATGCTTTTGGTGAGCAGATGTCTATGCATTTTAATGAGTCTTGACAAATGACATGACGTGAACTTATTTTTTAACTTGTGCTGTGAGTTCTACGGTATTGAGTAAGTCATATAATTTATAATAACTTGTTAAAAATTACAGTTTGGTCATAGCATGACGAAATCACCTTTGATAAGTTCAAATTCGAGCTTTATGTTCAAAGAATGTATTGATGCAGGGCTTTAAATTAACAAATAGCTTGCTTGACGCAGGGCAAGTCATTACATCGAAACCGTCTCCTTAGTAAAAGAGAACTTTTTTTTTGGAAGTCAGTAAAAGAAAACTTTTACTGGCGCAAATTGGTATGAGATGTTGAGAGGCACATCAGAAGTGCAGAATATGTCACTTGGCTAAGACTTGAGGGAAAAACGCAGTTTTGTACACATCCTTTTCTACTCCAAAGGCACTCTAGTTGGACTAGAGCACGAATTTTGTGATGGGCTTGCAATGGAAACGGCGGGGTAAAGATTCTATCATGGCTGTGGGAGACCATTTTTACAAGATGATATTTCATCCCTTGTCATAATAAGATGGATGCGTCACAAATTGTAGAATTATACTTCAAGGAGATTGTTCGCCTTTATGGTATACCAGGAGCATCACTTCAGATAGGGATGTGAAATTTCTCAGTCAACTTTGGATGACTTTATGAGGCAACTTAGGCACAAATCTTCAATTCAATTCAGCAATTTACCCTCAAATAGATGGGATTGTAAATCACAGTTTGAGAAATCTTCTTCGATACTTCATGGGAAAGAACATCAGACAGTGAGATTTAATTCTTCCCCAAGTTGACTTTGCCTACAATCACTCAACTAGTTAATCAACCGAACACAGACCCTTTGAAATTGTATACCGACGAAATGTAACACCCAATTTTGACAATTTTAAGGTATACCTCAAATTTCACCTCTCTCAGTATTTGACTAAAGCAAATTTATAAAGTTCTACATCTCAAATCAATCAATTTGATATATAGCACTATGCATGAATTTTAAATAGATGAGAATATATAAAATCATGAAGTTATAAGTTTAATTAACTTAATTAAACCTTAATGAAATTCCTAATTCCTCCCTAATCTCGCATCCAATCGTTGTTCCCAGCAAACTCTTCCACACTTAGTTGCGCATGTGTTGGTTGAATTCGATCAAACAACTGAGAGCTTAAGTGCGTATGTTAAACTGCCAGGTCCTCACTTCCCTCCCCCGAATCCTCCCTCACACGAGAAGATTTCAACGTTCGGGCAATGTAGCAAATGCAACTGGCGCGACCCGCAGGGAGCTGCAAGCGGCAATTCTGAGATGCAAGGTGAAATTGGTAAAAGGAAATCTCATTTTTATGATACTCTAGACATTCATTTCCTTCCTTACGTTTTCACTTTGATGTTTGTCGTGAATCATTATACTTTTTCATTTTTGGTCACCGTAGCGACAGGAAAGCTTGTGTCGAAAACTACAAAATTGATTTGTGGGCTTTTGTGTGGGTCTTTAGCCAGAAATTAACGAAGTGAAGAGAATAGAAGGAAGGGCAAGAAGAATAGGAAGTATCGAAGAAGATCAAGTTATGTAGAGAATCCCGTTTGGGGTAAGAATTCATAAAGAAAATTATATTTGTGGTTAAATCATGAAATGAGTTAAGAATTTATGAAATCATAAAATGATTATAAATTATAGGTTTTTTACACTAGGCAGCGAGGTCAATGTGAGCTTGAAATAACTCGTCCTAAAATTAATCCATCAATTTAGGTGAAATAATCATGTGCTAACTTAAGAAGAATAACTCTTTATATGTTTTCATGTGAGTATGAATGTAAATTTGACTCGTCGCTTACGATATATATGATATTACTATGTTACAAATCTGATGAACATGCTTATGAAATTGTTTGTAGGCATTCATTTACTATAATTCATGTATATGATATATGAAATGCCTATAAAGAATGTTTGTTACAGAAATTATGATTTAAAAAATATCATAAGTGGTGTTAAAATTAGATTATTACATGAATACTTGTAAAAACAGATGATAGAGAATGATGAGATTCCCAACTCTTGGTATTCATATTGAGACAGAACTTCCAGAATCGTTGAGATCAGGCGTCGATGGAACGTAGGGAACCTCTAGTACTAAAGGGTGCTATTGATAACTGTTCTATTGAGGGCCAACCTTTATCAATGGCTATGCGACATTCATGCCCATACATTTGCAAGTGACATTCCTATGATTAGATTGATGACTCTTATGAATATGATTATAATTAAGCATGCATGAATGATTACATATTTTATACAACAGAAATGTTTTTCTACATTAAATATCTTTTATTTCACTTGTTTTATACGATAATAATATATTGTGACAGGTGTTGTGTACATGTAAATGTGTTACATACCAACATGCAGTTTGTTTCTTTTCCGCCTGTAAAATCTTATTTTAGCCTTGATTATTTTGCTGAGCTCGTTATTGCTCACTCAATATTATTGATTTTTAGGATGGAGTAAGGAGTATCACAAGTAGCCCAGCGTTTGGGTATGTACTTATATTATGTTGGATTTAACAGCTCTGTGCACATATATATATATATA
>JXCR01139391.1:43677-87051 GCA_002079205.1 Phalaenopsis hybrid cultivar
GAGTAGATACAAAAGTTTTAGTGAGTGGTACAAAGATCCCACTCATAGGGATTACAAACATATTCCCCAAAAATAAAACATAAAGAAATAACTCCTAATCATGGTGGGTGTTGTCAGTGGATCTATCACTTCCCCTTCCCTTTTATCTAGGGAGGGAGTCCAGCAACATACTTAGATATGAGCTTTCGCCCGAAACAATGATACAGTCATGCTGAGAGTTACTGAGATCTGATATTCCTTTCTTCTTCTTCCTAGATTTATAAATCTGTCAATCATCTGCCAGAGGAAGTCTCGCATGAACTACAGGTGGATCTTCGATGGAGGTAAAATACTAATCTGACTCAGCCTGCAGCACACCTTGATCCTGACACTCCTCCATAACATGAGTCCCTCTTCTATCACAGTAGGTGGATCCAAGCCACTTCGGATAGCATAGCATCTACTACAACACAATTCGTAGAATTTGTAATCTGAGGAAGGGCTGTCTCAACAACAGTAGGCGGAAGTTGTTGGTCTGGTTAGTGAGGAGTAGCCTTATGAGTTAAATTCAATTCAACATTTCTGAAAGGTTAACAACGTTTGCTATATTTTCCTCCACATGGATGGTGTTGTTAGGACCTGTCGATCTCAAATGTGGGTGAAGCCTGAAGAATTTGATGGAGTGTGCCCAAACAACTTACAGTGATTGCAGTAATATGGTCTTTGTCCAGTTATAATTGGTTGCCAATACCCATTGTGGGTTGTACCAAGCTATATTTTGTCCACATCAAGGAGGGTGATATCCCTTTCAGCAAGATTTCTTGCAACTGAAGGCCTAGCTAAATTGAAGTTGGGTGTATCCAATTTCATAGGTCTTCCTAGTGCAGCTCCAATAGAGTAGAGAACTTGGTGGTTTAAGTAGTGCAACTTTAAGCCAGATAATTTAAACCAGATTGGAACTATAGGTGGTTCTTGACTATGGTCAAATTCACGAGAGCACTTAAGTAGTTTCATATATTTTCCCTCTATTGTCAAAAACTTTTTAGAAAATATTTTGGCATAGTCTTCCACTTTAGATAATTGTATCATCACATGTCTTCCATCAAAGAGACCAACATTCCAGAGTCCCAATAATTTGAGATCTTCAAAAGAAGCCTTCCGAACAATTCGTTAACCAGGTTGGAAACTTCAACATCAGAGAAGAAAGAGCCAGTTTATCACTTTTACTACCCTTCTTCTTGATAAAGTTGCAGTCCTCTTGGCCTTCGAATGATTCGTGATAAACCTGAGGGAACACCTGATATGATCCCATAAAGTCAACCATATCAACAAAAGAAGCTTTCCCAAGATTTAAAATTGAAGTAGTTGGAGGTTTGAGAAGGAACAGTAGCCATAGAGCTCAGCGTCAAACTGTGGGTCTAACTCCTTCTATGCTACTCGATCCGCAATGTAGGAGAACAGCTACGACGAGAACGAACCAGCATCATAATATATAAATTATATTATATTATATAAATTGAAGTAATCTCCAAGAGCATAATTTAGAAGGTTTGCTGAAATAATGTTAAACATGGGATCCAAATAGAGTCAAGACAGTCAATACATTATTTGTCAAACACATGGCTTCAGGAGGAGTCTCCACATTACTAGTTTATGTCAACGACAGCATCATAATATATAGTGAAAATTTGAAGTCAACAAATTAGATAAGCTAAAGAATTTCCTTAACATCAAGGTTACACAATCTCGACATGGGACCTTTATGCCACAAAAAATGCATGCATGATGTGCTAAAAAAACACACAAATTAAGATGTAAGTTTGTCAAGAGCGCCGTGAAATTTAATCATAAAATTAGAGATGCTTCAAAAAGTAGCCATAGAAAAAAATCTCCTATTAAAGACTTGTGGGATGAAATAGGAAAGCTGATGCAGTAATTGGTAAGTTAATTCATGCACAATGCTAAAGAATCAAATCTTAGAGTTGTACATGTACATCAGATTTAACATCTAAAAGGAATTCCGAAAAAGAAATTTTATTCAAAATGAGTGGATGTGACACTTGAAGTAAATATTGATGCCAATTTTATAGGATCTTTAGCTGATAAAAGATCAACTTCCAAGATATCAAATATTATTAAGAGGCAATCTCATTCTTAGAGGAATACAAAATATAATATAATGTTAAAGTCTAGCTCAAATTTTGAATTTGGATCTCAGTATTAGAAATCTGCAAACTGATATAACTAGAAATTATTTTGGAATATATAAACATTGACTAAAAAAGTCGTTTAAGACTACCATAACAAGTCAACCAAAAATATTTCGCATAATCTCATGCAACATAACTGAAAAAATATTGAAGGGGGTGGTCATTTTATCAATAAAAATCAAGATAGTAATTTAACATGTACTTCATTTGTTGTTACAGATGGGCTACGTGTAAATATTCTCACCGAAGTATTATCATGAACAATATTTCAAAATATGATATGAAAGTGTGGAATGAACAAAATTCATTCATTCACTTGAGACTGTAAAAAAATTGTTAATCCAACACAAAAAAATGTTAAACTAGTTATCACAACTTAATCAATATTGAAGTTCACACGACAACTCAGCACAAGCTCAAAAAATATCAGTAAGGAATAAAATGGAAGTTAATCAATCCAAGAGACAGAGAAACAAATGCCGCCTTCTCAATGCTCCTTACCTCAAAAGTTTTTCTAAAGAAATTGTGAAGAAGTTTTTCATAATTTAAACGGACTGAGCCAGCTCCCACAGCACCAGAAGTGAAAGCAGAAAGTGCCTTCTGAACAGCAACTTCATGCTCTCCTCTAAGAATGGCCTAAGGAACACATAAATAAATAAGCTACTAGAATTATTAAAAATTATTCTCAAGCATAACAACTCTTACATCATCAGCTGGTTTTGTGCGGTCGAAGGAAGACAAGTAAACCTCAGTAGCATGGTCATATGCTCGGCGGCACTCTGCTTCTTCAACACTCTGTAAAACATGTCACCATAAAAGTAAGATAGATTTACATAGTACAATTCCATTCTTATGTCTAACATCCAAACTTCAATTTTTACACATATGCCCCATTAACCATGCATGAAAAGGCGATTTCACATTTTAAAAGTACAAATAGTGGTGTTTTAGATGTGATATGAAAGATTTGGTTGGTATAAATGTGAAAAACAAAGTTTAGGTGTTAGATATGTAAATATATAAGATTGGGTCGTATGTATGAAAATGCCCCTAAGACTAAATAAGAGAATACATGTACTCAATGGACAGCTTTTCATATTTCTAATGCAAAAAAAAAACCAACTTCAATTTTCAACCATCAAAACCAACCGACATCTTTCTTGATTAAGTTTTCATTGTGAAAAAATAAAGAGGAACACATTAAATCTAATTTTCATCCTATTCACTGCTTATGATGCATTATACTTACATCTTGTTATGATTATCAGACAAGCAGTTTAAGGCATGCTTGAAACATATTTTCCAGGAACCAGAATTTAAAGCGCCCACTAAAATATCATGCTTTCGAGGGAGTAAAATCAGAAAGAGGCTGCACCATATTTTTTTCAAACATATTTCCTAGAAACAAGAATTTATGATGAAGGAGAGTAAAATAGCCATGAAATTTATACATAGATATAAAAACAGCTTAAAATTATAAAATAAGATAAAAAATAACATAAACATAATATGCAAAATTGAGAACTCAAGTGGTTGAGACGGAATAATCGGATTTGATTGATTCACAAGTAAATCACACCATGCAAAAATACACCGATTTGAGTGATCCAGAAAAAAAAAATTGAACATAAGCGCACAACACAAGAAATCCAAATAATCACACAAAATTTAATGTAAAATGACCCGACAACGGGAAAAAAATCACGGAGCTACACTATACCAAAAATTCCACTATGAAATGAGGAAAAATGTACAGACTACTCCATCGCAAAATTCCTCTCGATAAGCATGAAACTCACAAACGCTCCTCTCTTGATCGCACAAGAGCAAACCACATAAATCCAACACATAACTCGTTGCACTGCTCACTCTGTCCCGCTCTTGTTACATGCATTGTCGAAAGATGCATTCCTCGTATAGAAGTCGATGATTTAAATCCCGATCAAAAGAGAAACCACTCCTAACGCTGGAGCGGTTGATGCCTTTCCACACGCTATGTCTGGAGTCATTCTTATGGGAGTTGGATCGCTTGTCCCGAGCATCGAGTTTCCGAATACTCTATTTCTCAACCTACAAACGACCATCTTGCAGCGTGGTTGCGCCCATTTAGGGCATTAGATTTCCAAGTGCTCGGTTCACTAGGTACCTCTGGTGGCACTAGGGTGCCACACTTGGGTCTTACGACGCCCTAACACCCATAGGGGCGCCTCTATGATGTGTTTGAATGTATCAGTATGTTTTATGTATGAGTGTGTTTATCAGTGTTTTTTATGTACGAGTGTATGTTTATCAGTGCTATCATTTATCAGTGATGTGATATGTTATGTATGATTGTATGTTTTAAAAAGCATCCGTGTTTTGACTTTTTTTATATATTATTTTCTAATTCATGATATGTATTTCTTTAGCTTCAAATTTACATATCAAATCATATTTTTGTAGTGACATTTCATTTTTTTAATTTTGTTTGATTTCTTTTAGAATAACAACAATGAATAACAGTGATTGAGAAAGATGTAGAAGAATTATTACAGCTGCATTTTGTTTCATGTCTGAGTAATATAATTCATATATTACTTGCACTAACTACATGACATCAACATACATTAATGATAAACCCAACAAGATTTCACATGTTTCTTATGACACGAGCTATATTTCTTTATAAGATGAAAGAATTGCACCAAAATTATGGTCTCTACAACTCCTCTAGGATGACTTCAAGAGAGGTGTTAGCTATATCTCTATAAAGACGATCATGGAGTGATTCCAACACTCATTAGAAGTAATTAGTAGATATTTTTCAATTAATTTTAATGCTCTTGTTAGTTTATCTTCAAAGATTATCAGACCTAAAGACTCAATATTTCAAAGTACGCCACGCCTAAAATATTTCACAAGATCAGCTTTAGATGTTATATTTGAAGGTAGATTTCTGTGTTTATATTTTCCAAATAAAATTATACACAATAACTCTAATATGTTATTTAGATGACTTAGGATTGTTTTAGAGTAACAGTGAGACTGTTGCATATATTGGCCGATCAAGGTTCACCAAAATAAAATATTATAGTTGTATGTCACTTTAACATATGTTTCACTTGAAATGATTGGATGGGAAAAATAGTGCACGTAATAGTCGTATATTCAAATTTGTTATGTGAAGTCATCAATACAATTTTCACATGTTGTCTCGAGTTTGCTTGCGTATAAATAAATTAAATAATTTTTTTCTTTACAATGCTAATGATTATACTTTAAATATGAAAATATTATTTGGTTGATGCGAAATATACATTACAAAAAGAGTTTTCAAGTCATTTCTTGATACAAAATACCACATTCCTAATTTTAAAATACGTATAGTTTGGGGAAGCAAAGAAATGTTTAATAAACGGTACTCTACTTTATGTGATAGTATTGAGAGGACCTTTAGGGTTTGGAAAAAAAATGAGGTATTCTATGAGATATGTCCTTTCAGCAAGAGAAGATTGGGGTTGCTACAATGTGGCGTCATAATTACATTTGTCATCATCTTTTATGCAATGATATTGATTTAACTAGTGTAGATGAAAATCAGCACGTCCCACTTGAAGCATATAAATATCGCTTAGGGCAGTCAATATCACAAGTTAATTGTGATTTAATTGAGTCTTGTACATAGAATGCGGAAGATGCTGGGAATATGAGGTGTTGAAGAGATAACTAGGTTGCGAGAGCATATACAAATGCATGTTAATGGGTGAAATGATGTTGTATGTTAGTTTTTATTTAGAAATGTTTAAAGTAATGTGTAAACTCTTAATGTGTATTATAATGAGTAAAAATAACAATATTTATTGTTTAACTGCTTTAAGTGTTTACTGTATATTTTTCATACAAGTGCACATAAGGGCATTTCTATCTTTTGTTTATGAACATCTAAAAAACAACAAATTTACAACTGCATTTTCCGAACAAAAACACTATTTTCTTACAACTTTCTGACAGTTTCTTTTTCAAGCAACTTCACTACTAGTTTTTCAGACAGCGACAACTGTCCCAAACGCACCCTAAATGGTTTGCTAAGAACATGGTAGTTCATTTCCTTGACCATAGAAAAGTTAGTTGGGTCTTTCATACAACAACAACAACAACAACAACAACAACAACAAAGCCTTAATCCCACTACGTGGGGTCGGCTGCATGGATTCATCCTTTCACCATTGCGTCCTATTTAGTGTCATATTTTCATTTAGTTCTAGTAAATTAAGATCATTTTTAAAAAACCATCTAAAAAAGAAAAATTAGAAGCTTGTGATTAGTTCAAAAAATTTCACAAAGCCATCTAAAATGTTCTTCAGACCGCTATTTACAGTACGCAAA
Organism: Phalaenopsis hybrid cultivar; assembly: GCA_002079205.1. NCBI lineage: Eukaryota > Viridiplantae > Streptophyta > Magnoliopsida > Asparagales > Orchidaceae > Phalaenopsis > Phalaenopsis hybrid cultivar. Next base: position 50,232 of record JXCR01139391.1, read on the forward strand.
CAATACTTCTCAAAGAGTTTACCCAATATCTTGATGACAACAACACAACACATCAAATCTCTCTTGCATTCATACACCCCATAAAACAAAATTATTGGAAGAGAAAACTACCACCTTTTTAAGGTTTCTCAATTTCTTATGTTTTCTAACTTCATTCTAAACTTCATTTGGGAGTAGCCATTCACATTGCAACCAATCTAATAAATCATCTATCATTCAAAACACTTGAACTCTAGACATGGCTATGTGCCCTTAAGAATTACCCATAAAAAATTATCAGTGTGCAAGTAGCAAACTTAATGCAGGCTCCAAATGAGTGTTCATTTGACATTCCCCACCACAAAAGGTAATAATATTATTCCTCCACCTTGAATTCTTTTATCTCATTACATGTCACCATTGAAACTAGTTATCCATTGCCCAACAAGAAATTAAATCTTATGGAGAACATCATTAGAATTCTACTTTGGACATCTCATTACCTCTCTCTCAAGTTGACCCAAACTTTCAACATGCTTCAACTCTGATGACTCTCTTTCCCTCAGCATCAGTAAGAGTACTAGTCTTATCAAGATCTAATTGCCAAAAAAGCACATAATGGTGTACTCAGGGAGACCCAAAGCTCATCAAAACTACCAATCATCAAACCTACAACACTATTAAAATGAAACTACCAGCTAGGATTTATATATTGTTTTCAGAAAAGGGATAAGATCCTATACCGAACACCCTATTTCTAACCATTTAGCATACTCATAGTTATCACTATAATTCAGAAGATTCACTACCATGATTGATAAACTTGATAAACCAAAAAATATTTATTTATGAAGCTCTTCAATACAAAAAAAGGAAAGAGGTCGTACAGGAGGAAATAAGAGCTCAAAATGAAAAAAAAAAGTTATTGTTGATGTCTAAAGAGAAAAAGGGGATTATAAACAAATAAATGTTTGCCATTTACCATTAATATAAAGTTGATGAGACTACTGGTTGAAACATAGCATGACCGGTGAGGATTTTCTTAAACATATGAAATAGACTATAAAAAACTTGTGCTTCTGGTGAGAAACTACAAAAATGGGTTAGTTCTTTAATTAGTAACTTAGATTGAGAACTTCATCAACTTACGTAAAAAATTATTTTTCAAATGCAAGTTAGAAGACAGTTCATATGAAAGCATTCCCACATTTCAAATCAGATGAGGAAAGAAACCACAACATTCCTTTCATGGTCTTAAAAATCTCCTCATGCTTGGGCAAATCATGGTTAATTCCAATCCATTTTAAATAAAGGAAAAGTGGTGACATTTTTATGTAAATTTTGGAAAAGTTATAAAGCATATCAACCTTAATAACATATAAAGAAATTATTGTGATTACAGGTGAAAATAAAGAGGAGATCTATGACTTAAAAAGAAAGCTCAATAGGGAATATGAAGTGAAAGACCAGGATAATCTGGTACTTCCTCAGGATGGATATTACTTGAAATTTAAAAAGATATCTTTTACGGTCAACAAAAGTACACACTTGATCTACTTGATAAAAAATGACAATCAGTGTGTAAATAAGAATATAACCAAATGATCCTTAGACTTATTTTATGTGTCTATGTAGTTCCAGTTATTTTCAGTTGTTCAATTTAATACCTCTACCATCAGAGGATTGAAATAAAGAGTGAGATTAATTCATACAACAAAACCAACCTGCCAAGAGGAAGATATTGTGGGTACAGCACCCTTGTTGATGGCTTCCACGAATGTCTGTGTGATGCCAGCGAGAATAGGACCTGTCATAACAGTTGCTCCGACTTGTTTAGGTCTGGTTCTCTCAAAAACAAACTTTGCCAAAGCATCCAAGCCAGACCTAAATTCTGGTCTTAATCTATTAAGCTGAATCATAAAAATAAGCATCTCAAAATGTATATCGGATTAGAAAATATAAACAAAAGAGTGAGGTCAGCCAGCCAAAATCATCCATACAGGAATTTGGTCCAAGCGTTGAAGATCACTTTCATTGTTTAAAGGGCGCACGAGAGCAAAGCATTCTCTATCAGGAAAAAGCGCACGGATGGACTCCCGAATCTATGGGTAAATAATTTAGAAAAACATGAAATGATTGAGAAAAAGATGTCTCTTTTCTAAAATTATTTACCTCATTTTTTGCTGACACATCCTTTCCTCCTTGCACAGGCCTCAAGGCCAGCTCTAGGTAGTCACGCGGAGTGATTCTTCGGTTCTCCTCGACCAAATCCAAATAGAAGTCCTGAAATCATAAAATAATATGACATTTTTTTACGAGAAAGTATAACAAAGAACAATGTAATCCAACAAACCAAGTATGATTACCCTTAGCAACCAGGCAAAGACGGGAGAAAACTGTCCCAGCTCAGATGTTGTACTCCTCCCACCAGAAGCCCGAACACGAATATGCTTAGTCATTTGTGTAACTAGAGATAAACGATCAAGTGCAGCCTCATCAATACCGCCCATCTAAATATGCCGGGAACAACAGCAACTGGGGTCAGTCACTATGAGCTTGTTAGGAAGCATAAAAAGATTCAATATATGTATATGGACACTAGTTCCATTTTAGGAAGATTTACATACATACCACTCAATTCTTATGTATTTACATATTTAGCACCTAGACTTCAATTTATACATGTATGCCGCCTTGCCTATACTTTAAAAGGCATATTCAATTTTTAAAAGGTAAAATAGTGGTACTTTTGATGTGATATGAAGATTTGGGAGGTATAAATGTATAGAAAGTAAAGTTTAGGTGTTAGATATGTCAATATATAAGAATTGGGTGGTATTTATGTAAATGCCCCTTCATTTTAATGCAACAGAAGATCCAATATTGTAGAAAAATTTCTACCTGATTATAGATAAACATGCTTGATAAAAGAATAGCCAGAGAAAATATCTGAATGCTGTAAGTTCCCTGATAAGGAAATGCCCAAAACAAAAATTAGATAGTCATACAAGATAAGCTTAAGTTCTTCTCAGTAAGGAATGATAATCAAAGCCAGACATAAATATATAGGAGAGTCCTAAGAGTAATATGCTTATCGCAGAGATATGATGACATTATGCATAGGGACGGGCATCAAGAACCTAAGCTAAATACTGCTCTATTCAAACTTAATCTAAATAGTTCTAATTTGGACCAGATGAAGGATAACCATAATTCACTTCTAAAAATTAATTCTGTTCGTATCAAGCCCATGCAGAGTTCAAAACTCTCATGAACTTGGGCTAGGCGTGGTGATAATAGTTTGTTTAGTTAAAATTTACTATCCTTTAACATAAATTTCTTCATGATTTTTTTTAAAGCTTGATTTTATTCAATTAGTTATGTATTTTGACATTAAAAAACAAAAAGAAATTTTTTTAACAAAAGAGCACAATATTGCAAAAGGAAAATCATTAGAGAACTACAAAGAAATAACTTCAACAACCTAAACAAATATCACTCATAAGAAAACAGGAGTAAGCTCCACGAAAGATCATCACAGAAAAATAACCAAATGAAAAATGAGTTAATAACTACAGCTAAACTAATAACACCCAAAAAAAAATAAAGATACGCACTATAAAGAAAGATCATAGATAAATAATCAAATGAAAATTGAGCTATTAATAACTATAGCTTGTATAAGCTCTAATTGAGTTTTTTTTTAACAACAAATGAGCTTCTTTTATAGGTCGTTCTGTACAGAGTATGAATTAGCTTTAAAAGGTAACACATATGAGATAAGATCAACCAAAGTTTAGAGCCAAACATCAAGAATTAAAACACAAAAGCAGGACCAGAATCATAGAAGGTTCATAGAAAAAAAAATGTATGATTTTAATTAAATCAAACAAGGGATGCCTCTAGGCATCTTATTTCATCCTAAAAAATTCATAAAAAAACAAGCGTCTTAGTAACATCTTTCTTAAAGCCTAGAAAAGCTTAAAGCCAAAGTACCATTTGATTCAATGCAATTTTCTAGATCACTTTGTTCTATCTTTACTTCACATAAAATCTATTAATAAAGCAATATGCAATGCATGTTATACGTGCAAAGCTACATGTATTTAATCTATCTAATTCAATGCTTTCCTTTTTTTCACCTTGTTCTTTAAGGCCATTTGTGACATACAGAATAGGGTGCAATTTACAGTTAGATGAGTTTGTTCACTAAAGCATTCTGACGTGGGAGCTTTTTCTCACACAGTTTTCTCACAGTACTGTAGTTGCTATAGTACCGAGAAAAAACATATAGCGGGAGATGAGAATTGGGCCGCCGAAGCAGTTATGTTTTCCTTTCTTATTCTTTCTTTCCTATTATTCTTCGTTTCTTTTTAATCCTTCCCTATATATGTGTGTATTAGGGTTTGGATTAGCAGTTTTTAATGAGTCTTATTTAAGATTTCTATTAGGACAGCCACCAACGTCCGTTTTCCCCTTCGTGGGCTGTATCCGAGGGATTTGGTGATGTTTTGATTGTATCTCACTCCCAAGATGGTGATTATCTTCCTCCTATCTTTTTCCACATCCACACTTGCCGCTCCCGGTTGCTGTATATCGCTGCAGCCAACCACAACAGCACTCTGATTGTTCTTTTCTGCCACTCCACCTTTCCAGTTGCCTCCCACCACCTTCCAGCTTTGCTACCGCTCTACACCTCCTCCCTGCTATCCTAACCTTCCGACTGCGCTGCTGCCGCCCAAGACAACTAGGGCACACCTCTCTCCTGCTGCCCCATCTCTATCCACCCCCACTCCTTGTTGTGATCACCCAGGACAACCTCCATATTTCTTGTCCCTGCATTTCTGCACTTCCCCTTTGCTGCCACCAATATTCCTTTGCTATCGCCACCCTCGCTGACCATCCTGATCCACCTAACTGACCTTCACAACCTTTGGATACATTTTAGGGATGTTTTTTTTTGTGTCGTTTTATGTTTGTTATCACTTATTTCCTTTTTGAAGAGTCACCGTTGTAACCTTATTTGAATTCAACAATAATATTTCTATTTTTATTGTGATTTGGATTAACTATGGTATTATTTAGTATTAGAACTATCCTAAACCTAATCCTATCATAAGATTTCTTAGCATGCAATATAACCCAAAAAGTTTCTTTTCCACTGTCAAATAATACCATTTCCACTACCACACATCCCTAACCCTAATTCCACCTTGCTCATTTTCAAAATCAGCAACCTTAAACCAATTAATTTTACCCTTTTTCACCTCCCAACACAAAATAAAGCCTAGCCATGCTACCGATGAGTCAATAGCCGGAAGCCTGATCGAGGGGAAAGGACACAATGTCGTTTATGGGGAACTTACAGAGAGGGGTCCAAGAGATTTTTAGAAAAGATATGCAATGGGAAACTCGCCAACCACAATAGAGGTTTGCCACTTTTGAGAGGAGGCACTACGGATGGGATACCCGTAGCCATAACGGTGACTTGGTAGATGGAAGGCATGGAGTGAATCTCCTCCACCATGCAGAATCCAGGAATTTAGAACCTCAATCTCGAAGAGTTGATCTTGAATATCTGTGAAACCAAAATTGGGAAGCAAAGGTGGATTTACCAATTTCAACGACCACATGGATCTGGATGAGGTCATCGAATGACTCTGGACCTTGGAATGTGCCTTCAAGTGTCAGCATGTCTCCCTGGACGAGCTGATAAAACTAGCCGCCAGCAAGCTAAAGAAGAGTGCATTACTTTGGTGTCAAAATTTGAAATACCTACGCCGGCGTGAGGAAATAGCATGATCACTACTTGGTTTGAGATGAAATGAAAAATGCAGAGCCAGTTCCTACCTGCTCGCCATACGCTGAATGTTCAAATCCTAGTTATAAGGGTGGAAAGACCCCATCACCGGACGCCCACCACATCTTACAGGCAAGGTTCAACCCTAAGATCTTACAGTCAGTGCACACCTAAGTGAACATCCAAGTTGACCCCACCTGAGGAGATACTAGTTCAGAGTGCAAAACAAAGGGCACTAATCCACATTCCCCAATCTGTCCCAGCTAGGAGGTGTTGCAAGTATCACGGATTTGGGCATATTGAAGTAGATTGCACAACTAGGGGGGTGACCCGTTTGACTGAGCAAGGTATTCTTGAAAAAGATGGCAATGACATAGTTGTCAAAAAGAAAGTGAGAATACAAAGGAGAATGATCATACTCCAACCGATGAGGAAAAAAAGCACGTAGTTCTGGTTGAGAGCATAAGGGAGAGTCCATCAGAATTCACATTAATAGTCTAAGATGGTCATAAGTTCGAGGAACTAATACCAGATACCAAGCAACCCTAGATAAGTGAGATTTAGGCCTTCAAAATCAAGACTCCTTGAGTTGCCCTTACTGAGGGAGGTCCAGCATGTCTGAGGTGGAACTTTTTCATGCCACTACTCGAAGCCATAATAAAAAATTTGGGTATTAAATTCAGTTAAGCAATATACCCACTGAAAGCTGATCAGGCAGGATGGATCACAGTGTTGGAAATCGCCTTAAGAGCTTTGTAGGAAGGAACATCCTATAATGAGATCCAGGTCCTTTTAGAGAAGAAGAAGAGGCCTCTTCTAAGTGATTATACATCAGTGTGGTCAGTCCACCATAGATTCTGTTCCAGAGTTAATTCCTCCTTGCAATCTTATTTATCAGAAGCACTCAAATGAGTACGATAAGTGGAAGAAGCCAATTACAAATTTGGTGGTGCAAGGCCTGGCTTGTAAGGATACTCATCCACATACAGTGTCAGCTAAGGTTATGTCAAAAAAGGGTGGATACCCATTCTACATAATATGCTTTAGAACAACAACACCTACTAGAGAGATACAATATCTCTGCAACCTTCAACTTGGCAGACTTGATTTCGTGCAATTAAGAGCCATAAACTTCGATGAATGGAGTTGAAGCTCCTTTAAGCCTAGGAGTTTGACATGAGAGCTTTTTTCCCCCACAGTTTCTCGTGGTATTGCAGCCGTTACAGTATCGCGGGAAAACATATAGCGGAAGAAGGGAGACAGGAGTCGGGCAGTCGAAACAATCCTAGTTTCCTTATTCTCTTTTTTTTTCCTATTATTTTTTGTTCCTTTATAATCCTTCCATATATATGCATGCATTAAGATTTGAATTAGCAGTTTTTGGTAAGTTTTATTTCAGATTTCTGTCAAGACAGCAATCGGCGTCCGCATTCCGCTTCGAGAGTTGTATCCGAGGGATTGGGTTGTATTTCGGTTGTATCTCTCTCCCGAGGTAGTGATTATCCTAATCTTTTGTCTTCATCCACATCCTCCCTCGTCGCTCCCGGTCGTTGTATATCGCTACAGTCGGACACAACATCCCTCTATTTGTTGTTTTTTGTTGCCCCAGCTTCCCAATTGCCTCCCACTTCTTTCCATCTTTGCTGCCGCACATACCACACCTCCTCTCTGTTATCCTAGCCTTCCCGCTGCGTCGTTGTTGCCCGGAACAGCCATGGAGTACCTCCCTCATGTTGTCCCATCGCTATCCACTCCCACTCCTTGCTGTCATCACCATAGAAAGGCTCCATACTTGTTGTTCCAACATTTTTGCACTTCCCCTTGCTGCCACCAATATTCTTTTATTGTTGCCACCACCGCCGACCATCCCGATCCACCTAGCTTACCTCAACCAACCTGTGATACAATTTAGGGTGTTTGCTTGTGTCATTTTTTTCTGTTTTTTTATCATTTATTTCCTTTTTGAAGAGTCATCGTTGTAACCTTATTTGAATTCAATAATAATATTTTTATTTTTATTGTGATTTGTGTTAACTCTGGTATCACATTCATTCATACATGCATACATATATATTGTTATGGCATGTCCAATTAATTTTTCATGATATTCTAATCAGCAATTAATTAAAAAAAAAACCGAGCATTAATTATTTGGGGAATTTACATATATACCACCCAATTTCCTTACATATTTAACACCTAAACTTTATTTTTTTACATTTATACCACTCAAATCTTTAATATCACTTAAACAAACCACAATTTTAACTTTTAAAAAGAAAGACACTTTTCAAGCATTGTTAAGGTGGTATGTACGTAAAAATATAAGTTTAGGTGCTAGATATGTAAATACATAGGAATTGCATGGTATAAATGTAAATTTTCCTAATTATTTTTCTGCGGATCTTCTTTCATTGAAATGCTATTTGCAAAATGAAATTTGGACAAGGAACTTCAAGATGTAGGAGGACGTGGGGGATAGAGTAGGGAAAGGAAGTTGTGCCTAGGCAGATTGGAGATGCCTCCCTGGAAATGACTTTTGAAGCTCCTTTATTGATGTAGTGAGAAATCCTTCACGCATCATGAAGACATCATATCCTTCTATTCCTAAATCAAAGCTTTCTCAAGGACAGCGAGCTAAGTCTACAAATCCCATGCTTTGTGTTTCGATAAGGGTCATTGAGCTGAGATCTGCAAAAACAGGGTCATACGTTTGGGTTGTAAATAAATTGATCATCAACCTACCTTCAATGCTATTTTAAGGTAAGAACTACAAGCCTTACATCCAATTATAAAAGAAGACAAAAAATTTCCAAGCTTTTTAGTATCTTTATGTCTCTCATTCAAGTCTTCATAAATCAAGTATCATTGAAGCTCTTAGTATTGAAATAAATATTAGATACATTCTATTACTCTTATCGAACCAGCTCGTCGCTTTGCTATAGATAAACAGGTGTTTTAGAATCCTAAAGCAGATATCATTGAAACTCTTAGTATTGAAATAAAGATTAGATTTACTCTTATCGAACATGCTTGTCGCATTGCTAAGTTTAGATCAGCAGGTGTTTTAGAATCCCTTTTCAATAGGAGGAAAACTTCGCTTATCTATTATGGTTAAGCATAGGGATGAGATAACTAGAGCTTTAAATATTGGGAATCATCTACATGTTTCAGTAGCTATTCATGATTTGTCTTTTGCTATTGCCAATGGGATGATTTGGATACAATTACATCTAAATTTCAGAAGCTCAATTGATGAGCAAACATAAAAACTTGCTCCTTGAAGCTAGGATTCATAGTGAAGGATGTCTACATCAAACAAAAAAAAAAAAAAAAAAAACTTTATTCCAATTATTATATCCATTTTGTTTTGAGAAAAATATCAAAATAGTCTCTTGACTTTACAAGGAGTCATTTCAATTTCATAGTTTATAAAAATGTCAATCTAGTCCCCAGACTCTTTTAATATGAACTAAAATTGTACTCGCGAAGGAAGGACCATTTCAGTCTCAGTTTAAAGACTGTGGGGACATCATAACTGATAATGGAATGTATTTCAACTTCATCATTGGGTCCTATCTTTCAAAAAATTGAAACATTCATGTGAGTTCATGTATTGATACCGCACAATAAAATGAGATAGCTGAAAGAAAGAACAAACATTTCCATGAGGTATCTCACTCAATTATGATGCCCCATCAAGTTCCAAAATACTTTTTGGGGGAACTAGTTTTTACTACAACATACCTTATCAATCGAATGTCTGACCTAATACTTAACTTCAAAGCACCACTTCATGTTTTGATGGTTATCTATCCTCGCATTAGAGCTTTCTCTTCTATTATACCACTCAAAATGTTTGGGTGTGTATCCTTTATTCACATTTATTTTTCAAATTCCATAAAATTTTACCAAAACTCATCAAGTGAATTTTCATTGGGTATGTCCAACAAAAATAAGTATAAGTGTTACTGTCATGTTACCAGAAAATATTACAACTCAATGGATGTCATATTTTTTGAAAATCAATCATACTATCCCAAATCTGATGTTCAGGGGGAGTCTAAATAAACATCAATTTTGGGATGCGATGGATGACACCTACACAGGTTTACAACCTACTCTTTCACCTAACCCTCCTATTCTTGTTGAGGATATCCAACTAACCCAACATGCATTCCATAATAAAGAAATTTGTGCGTACACGAGGAAGAAAAACCTTGAGCTGGTGGAAGACAACTTACAAAGACAGAATTGCTTCAACCAAAACCTGAGTCCACATTTACTTGAAACTTTGGGTGAGGAGTCTACAGCTCATGAGTTACCCCTTCCTCTTTTGATGCTGATAATAATAAAAGTTGTATTGCATACCTAATTCAAAATTATGTAGCTTACGGGAAGCTATCCATAGCCTATAAAGCATTTATATCTCACCTTGATAGTGTGCATATTCCTAAATCTATTCATGAAGCTCTTGAAAATCCAGAATATAGGCAACTAGTCGAAGAGGAGATTCAAGCACTAAAGCATAATGAAACGTGAATTCTTACCAAACTTCCTCAGAATAACAAGTCAGTCAGATGCAAATGGATGTTTAATATCAAATACAAAACATATGAGACTAATGAAAAATTAAAAGCCTAACTTGTTGCAAAAATTTGCAATCAATCTTATGAATGACTATCAGGAGACCTTCGCACTAGTTGTTGAACTGAACACTATCAGAGTTTTTTTTCAGTAGCAGTTAACAAGAAGTGGAGGCTCCATCAACTTGTCATAAAAAAGCCTTCCTGAATGGAGATTTGAAAGAAGTGTGTATGGACATATCACCGGGACTTGATAATGATTCTAACTAACACCTAGTTCGCAAACTCGAGAAATCTCTTTATGGGCTTAAGCAATCACTAAGAACGTAGTTTGAAATATTTGCTAAAACTATGAGATCTAATGAATATTTTCAAGGACAAACCGATCATACTCTATTCATAAAACACAACTCAAGGAGGTAAGATTGTTGCAATGATAGTTTATGTGAATGCTATGATTCTTACTGGTGATGATGAAAGAGAACTTCTCAAGTTCAAAGAAGTACTTGTCACTGATTTTGAAATCAAGTACCATGGAACCAAAAGACCTTTTCTAGGTATGGAGGTAACAAGGTCCAAGAAATGTAGCATGATATCACGGAGAAAATACATCCAATATCTAATAAAGGGGACAGAGGTGATTGGATGCAAACTTGTTGATACTCCAATAGATCCAACAAGAAATCTATAACAAGAGAGAAGAAAGTATATCTGTTGATGAGAAGATATCAAAGATGAGTAGGAAAACTAATCTACCTATCACATACTAGGTCAAATATTGCATACTCTAAAACATTATGAGTCAAGATGTGAATAACCGAAATAAAGAGCATTTGAAGATGCTGCACTAGATTCTATAGTTTTCAAAAAGACTCCTTGTAATGGATTAATTTTTGAGAAAACCAGAAATAGAGATGTAAAAATGCTAGTTAAGTTGGAGAACTCACTAATAGAAGACCCACCATAGATTACTGCTCCTATGTATGGGAAATTCTGATTACATGGAAAAATAAGAAGCAACTATTATTTATAGATGCGGTGCATAATCAAATTATAGGGCACTCGCCTTTAGTAGTCTTCAGAGAACGAGAGAAGAGCAGTGAGAGACTGAAAGGCAATGAGCAAGAGAAGAAGATGGGAAGAAAGAAAGGTGACGGATCAAGTGCAAGCAGGGGAAGAATAGATTGAACCACTGTTACCGCGGGGCTTTTCATTGTTGTGTGATACTTACTGTGCTCAATCGGCCACAAACAATTTTAGAAGGAGAAGGCGAGTGGCACGCTCGCTTTCTCTAAAGGCAACGTAAGGTGTGAAGCTTTGCTTAGAAACCGGAGGACGTGCCACTGTGCCCTAGCCAAACGAAAGTCAAGGAGGTAGAAGTCTACCAGTTTGTTCGGGAAACTCACTGATAGAAGGTCCACCGCAAGTTCCTACTCCTATATGTGGAAAAATCTAATTACATTGAGAAATAAGAAGCAAACCATTGTTTTTAGAAGCAGTGTAGGGCACTCGCCTTAGGAATATGTGAAGGGATCTAGATTCGGAAATTATTAAAAGAATTGGGTGTACCTCGAATAGGCCTATACAAATGTTTTATGTCAATCAAACACTAGTATTGTCAAAAACCTTGTGCATCATGACAGGACAGAAGAAATTAAAATCAATAGGCATTTTGTCTCTGAAAAAAGTTAATATTTGAATTATACAGCTAAGTTACAACCCTACAAACCAACAAGTAGCTGGTGTCTTCACCAAAGCTCTTGCTTTAAACATTTTCTAAGAGTTCAATATCTACAACATCTACAACCCAGCTTGAGGGGAGTTTAGAAAACTAAGGGTCTGTTTGGCGCAGCTGTGGATTATTTATAATCTGCTGATAAGCAGATTATTCTGATAATCTGATAATCTGCAGATTATCAGAATAATCTGGCTTGCTATTTGGGTCAGCTTATTCAAACTAGCTTATTGGTGGTTAAATTACATTACTGCCCCTATGTGTAAAACTGTTTGGGGCAGCTTATTTAGAATAACTTATTCGTGGAAAAGAAACATATGTTGCAGAAACATACGATAATGATAGACANATATTCTAACAGAATATGCTTTAGAACAACAACACCTACTAGATCGACCTACTAGAGAGATACAATATCTCTGCAACCTTCAACTTGGCAGACTTGATTTCGTGCTAGGAAGAGCCATGAGCTTCGATGAATGAAGTCGAAACTCCTCTAAGCCTAAGAGTGTGACACGGGAGCTTTTTCCCCCCACAGTTTCTCGCGGTATTGCAGTTGTTACAGTATCGCGGGAAAACATATAGCGAAAGAAGGGAGACGGGAGTCGGGCCGTTGAAACAGTCCTGTTTTCCTTATTCTTTTTTTTTCATATTATTCTTCGTTCCTTTTTAATCCTTCCCTATATATGGATGTATTAAGATTTGAATTAGAAGTTTTTGGCAAGTTTTATTTCAGATTTCTGTCAAGACAGCAGTTGGCGTCTGTATGCTTCGAGAGTTGTATTTGAGGGATTGACTTGTGTTTCGGTTGTATCTCTCTCCCAAGGTGATTATTATCCTCATCCTATCTCCATCAACATCCTCCCTCGTCGCTCCTGGTCATTGTATATGTTGCAACCGGACACAACATCCCTCTATTTGTTGTTTTCTGCCGCCCCAGCTTCCCAGTTGCCTCCCACTTCCTTCTAGCTTTGCTGACGCTCAAACCGCACCTCCTCTCTGTTATCCCAGCCTTTCCACTGTGTCGTTGCCGCCCTGCCGCCCTGCCGCCCAGCCGCCCAGAATAACCATGGAGCACCTCCCTCATGTTGTCCCATCGCTATCCACTCCCACTCCTTGTTGTCATCACCATAGACAAGCTCCATACTTGTTGTTCCAACATTTTTGCACTTCCCCTTGCTGCCACCAATATTCTTTTGTTGTCGCCACCCCTGCCGACCATCCTGATCCACCTAGCTGACCTCCACCACCCTGTGATACAATTTAGGGGTGTTTGCTTGTGTCATTTTTTTATATTTTTTATCATTTATTTCCTTTTTGAAGAGACATCGTTGTAACCTTATTTGAATTTAGCAATAATATTTCTATTTTTATTGTGATTTGGGTTAACTCTGGTATCATATTCATTCATACATACATACATATATATTGGTATGGCATGTCCAATTAATTTTTCATGATATTTTAATCAGCAATTAATAAAAAAAATGCCGAGCATTAATTATTTGGGGAATTTACATATATACCACGCAATTTCCTTACATATCTAACTCCTAAACTTTATTGTTTTACATTTATACCACTAATATCTTTCCTATCACTTAAGAAATACCACAGTTTAAACTTTTAAAAAGAGAGACACTTTTTCAAGCATCGGTAAGGTGGTATGTACGTAAAAATAGAAGTTTCGGTGCTAGATATGTAAATACATAGGAATTGCATGGTATAAATGTTTTCCTAATTATTTTTTCTGTGGATCTTCTTTCATTGAAATGCTACTTGCAAAATGAATTTTGGACAAGGAACTTCAAGATGTAGGAGGACGTGGGGGATAGAGTAGGGAAAGGAAGCTGTTGTGCCTAGGCAGATTGGAGATGCCTCCCTGGAAATGTCTTTTGAAGCTCCTTTATTGATGTTGTGAGAAATTCTTCACGCATCATGAAGGCATCTTATCCTTCTATTCCTAAATCAAAGCTTTCTTAAGGACAGCAAGCTAAGTCTACAAATTCCATGCTTTGTGTTTTGATAAGGGTCATTGAGCTGAGATCTGCAAAAACAGGGTCATATGTTTGGGTTGTAAATAAATTGATCATCAACCCACCTTCAATGCTATTTCAAGGTAAGAATTACATGCCTTACATCCAATTATAAAAGAAAACAAAAAATTTCCAAGCTTTTGTGTATCTTTATGTCTCTCATTCAAGTCTTCATAAATCAAGTATCACTGAAGCTCTTAGTATTGAAATAAATATTAGATATATTCTATTACTCTTATCGAACCAGCTCGTCGCTTTGCTAAGTTAGATAAACAGGTGTTTTAGAATCCTAGAGCAGATATCATTGAAGCTCTTAGTATTGAAATAAAGATTAGATTTACTCTTATCAAACAAGCTTGTCGCATTGCCAAGTTTAGATCTGCAGGTGTTTTAGAAACCCTTTTCAATAGAAGGAAAACTTTGCTTATCTACTATGGTTAAGCATAGGGATGAGATAATTAGAGCTTTAAATATTGGGAATCATCTACATGTTTCAGTAGCTATTCATGGTTTGTCTTTTTTATATTGGAAATGGGATGATTTGGATAAAATTACATCTAAATTTGAGAAGCTCAATTGATAAGCAAACATAAAGTTCCTTGAAGCTAGGATTCATGGTGAAGGATGTCTACATCAAACAAAAAAAAAATTTAAAACTTTATTCCAATTATTATATCCATTTTATTTTGAGAAAAATATCAAAATAGTCTCCTAAATCTTTACAGGGAGTCATTTCAATCACATAGTTTATAAAAATGTTAATCTAGCCCCCAGACTCTTTTAATATAAGCTAGAATTAGACACGCGAAGGACCATTTCAGTCCCAGTTCAAAGAGTGTGGGGACATCATAACTGATAATGAAATGTATTTCAATTTCATCATTGGGTCCTATATTTCAAAAAATAGAAACATTCATGTGAGTTCATGTATTGATACCGCACAATAAAATGAGATAGCTGAAAGAAAAAACAGATATTTCCATCAGGTATCTCACTCAATTATGATGCCCCATAAACTTCCAAAATATTTTTTGGGTGAACCAGTTTTTACTGCAACATATCTTATCAATCGAATGCTTGGTTTAGTACTTAACTTCAAAGCACCACTTCATGTTTTGATGGTTATCTATCCTCACATTAGAGTTTTCTCTTCTACTATACCACTCAAAATGTTTGGGTGTGTATCCTTTATTCTCATTTATTTTTCAAATCGCATAAAATTTTACCCAGACTCATTAAGTGAATTTTCATTTGGTATATCTCTAAAAAAAATAGGTATAAGTGTTACTGTCATGTTACTAGAAAATATTACAACTCAATGGATGCCATATTTTTTGAAAATCAATCATACTATCCCAAATATGATGTTCAGGGGGAGTGTAAATAGACATCAATTTTGGGATGCATTGGATGTCACCTACACAGCCTTACAATCTACTCTTTCACCTAACCTTCCTATTCTTGTTGAGAATATCCAACTAACCCAACCTGCATTCCATAATAAAGAACTTTGTGCGTACACGAGGAAAAAAACCTTGAGCTGCTGGAAGACAACTTACAAAGACAGAATTGCTCCAATCAAAACCTGAGTCCACATTTACTTGAAACTTCAAGTGAGGAGTCTACAACTCATGAGTTACCCCTTCCTCTTCTGATGTTGATGATAATGAAAGTTGTACTGCACACCTAAATCAAGATTATGTACCTTACGGAAAGCTTTCCTTAGCCTTTATAGCATTTATATCTCACCTTAATAGCGTGCAGATTCATAAATCTATTCATGAAGTTCTTGAAAATCCAGAATATAGGAAAGTAGTCGAAGAGGAGATTCAAGCACTAAAGCAAAATGACACGTGAATTCTTACCAAACTCCCTCAGGATAACAAGTCAGTTAGATGCAAATGGATGTTTGATATCAAACACAAAACATATGAAGGTAATGAAAAATTAAAAGCGTGACTTGTTGCAAAAATTTTCACTCAATCTTATAGATTGACTATCAGGAGACATTCACACCATTTGTCAAACTAAACACTATCAGAGTTTTCTTTCAGTAGCAGTTAACAAGAAGTGGAGGTTGCATCAAATTGTCATAAAAAAACCTTCCTGAATGGAGATTTGAAAGAAGTGTGCATGGAGATATCACCGGGACTTGATAATGATTCTAACAAACACCTAGTTTGCAAACTCGAGAAATCTCTTTATGGGATTAAGCAATCACTAAGAACGTAGTTTGAAATGTTTGCTAAAACTATGAGATCTAATGAATATTTTCAAGGACAAACCGATCATACTCTACTCATAAAACACAACTCAAGGAGGAAAGTTTATTACAATGATAGTATATGTGAATGATATGAATCTTATTGGTGATGATGAAAGAGAACTTCTCAAGTTCAAAGAAGTACTTGCCACTGAGTTTGAAATCAAGTACAATGGAACCATAAGACCTTTTCTAGGTATGGAGGTAACAAGATCCAAGAAATGCATTATGATATCACAGAGAAAATACATCCAATATCTAATTAAGGGGACAGAGATGATTGGATGCAAACTTGTTGATACTCCAATGGATCCCAACTAGAAATCTATAACAAGAGAGAAGAAAGTATATTTGTTGATGGGAAGATATCAAAGATGGGTAGAAAACTAATCTACCTATCACATACTAGGTCAAATATTGCATACTCTAAAACATTATGAGTCAAGATGTGAATATCCCAAATGAACAGCATTTGAAGATATAATACTAGATTCTATAGTTTTCAAGAAGACTCCTTGTTAAGGATTAATTTTTGAGAAAACCAGAAAAAGAGATGTCAAAATGCTAGTTAAGTTGGGGAACTCACTGATAGAAGGTCTACCACAGATTACTGCTCCTATGCATGGAAAATTATGATTACATGGAGAAACAAAAAGCAACTATTATTTATAGAAGCGGTGCATAATGAAATTATAGGGCACTCGCCTTTAGTAGTCTTCAGAGAACGAGAGAAGAGCAGTGAGAGACTAAGAGGCAATGAGCGAGAGAAGAAGATAGGAAGAAGAAAAGGTGAGGTTTTGACGTATCAAGTGCAAGCATGGGAAGAATAGATTGAACCACTACTACCATGGGGCTTTCCCTTGTTGTGTGATACTTACTATGCTCAATCGGCCACAAACGGTAAAAGAGGGAGAAGGCAAGTGGCACAGTGCTCGAAGAAAGGAGAAGCGCTCGCTTTCTCTAAAGGCAACGTAGGGTGTGAATCTTTGCTTAGAAACCGGAGGAGGTGCAACCGTGCCCTAGCCAAATGAAAGTCAAGGAGGTAGAAGTCTACACTGATGCTAGTTGGTTGGGTTAGGAAACTCACTGATAGAAGGTCCACCACAAATTCCTACTCCTATATGTGGAAAAATCTAATTACATTGAGAAATAAGAAACAAACTGTTGTTTTTAGAAACAGTGTAGAATCAGAGTATATGACACTCGCCTTAAGAATATGTGAAGGGATCTAGATTTTGAAATCATTAAAAGAATTGGGTGTACCTCGAATAGGCCTATACAAATGTTTTATGTCAGTCAAACATTCATCAGTAATGTCAAGAATCTTGTGGATCATGACAGGACTAAAGAAATTAAAATCAATAGGCATGTTATCACTGAAAAAGTATAAGTTACAACCCTACACACCAACAAGTAGTTGTTGTCTTCACCAAAGCTCTTGCTTTAAACATTTTCTAAGAGTTCAATGCCAAGCTTGGTCTCTACGACATCTACAACCCAGCTTGAGTGGAGTCCGGAAAACTAAGTTTCGGCTCCTTTTCATGTTGGGTCGGACGGCCACTTCAAAACTAGTGGAAGTGATTGGGAACAACTTTAGTAACCTTTTTATTAGTACTATTCCCTCTATATTTTATGTTTCTTTATTTTTTATTTCAGAATTATTTATTTTCCTAATTTAAATTAGATATATTTATTAAGTTTATAAATTAAGATGGATTGGTTTCCCAATATATATGTACTCTACGTGTGAATAATAATATAAAGTCATTTTTTCTCTCCATACCTATTTTCCATAGTTTGACATCTAATTTCTGATGATGACTATAGAATTTGAGCTCTATAAATAAAAGTACTAAATCTAAACAAGCACAGTTATTAAACTAGTTTGTAATTTTAATTGTATTGATGTGGAAAAATTAGGACGACAAAACAAAATAAAAGTTAACCATAAAATTCATATTAGCTGTAATTAAAGTATCCACCTAAAGTTGAATTGCTTTCATGCCATTTCACTGAGACTTGAGAAAAGTTGGAATCCTTGAGTTGAGGCATCAAAAGACAACTTGATATTCAAGAAATAACAATATCTCAAAGTTGCCAAAGTAAACTACAGAATATCACATAATATAGCATACAAAAGGTTTTTTTTACATCAAAATAAAATGTTAGAAAAACTAAACCTAAAAAAGTGTGTTTAAAGAAGGTTTGTTGGAAATCCAAATAAATAAGGAATAACATTACGAAGGTAGACATTGGATGGCATAAAGGTAAAATACAGCGAACTAATGAACAATAACAATAACAAGTTTTTATCCCACTAAGTGGAGCATTTGTGTTCTATAACACAAACATGAGAGGTAAACTTAAATATAGGAAGCATGACAAGAAAGGAAACGTCTAACCGTCTGATCAAAAGCATCAATTCCTTCACTATCCAGTAATAAAAGGTTGTACTCAGTTCCATCCAGAGTTGTTCGCTTCAATGGTGCACTCCACATCCATAGCCCCTTCGTGCACGGTCGATGAGTGGAAGCTACTTGGAAGCCACTACTCCTACCAAGAAGCTATCACATGTCCATACATAAGTTATATACAAAAATCCATCAATATGATAAAATAAATCATTAAATAAAAAGTGCACCTTCAACATAAAATTAATATGTACTTGCAACTTTCAGAGAATTATTAGGCAAAACAAAAAACAACTAACAGATGTGTGGAACCAAAAGAATAAGTTAAAATGATGATTTAGGGAAAAGCTTGCAACATAGACCTGCAATCGCTAGGAAAAAGGACGTACATAAGCAAATTATTAACAAGCAAGGGTTGTGTTTTGTTCAGTTCATTAACAATTTGAAGACCCTTTTTAACAATATGAGTTGATGACAATCGAATGCATTGAACAATTTAAGATTGCTGGATTCTATTGCATGAAATTGCTCTAGATTTTCAAATTAGAACAAGCTTAAGGAGTTAAAGAACCTTGAATAAATGTTGTCCAAAATTTTCAAGTACATTTGATGTTTTTGAATTGTAAAATAGCTGAATTAAACAAATTTTAGGGAACCTCATTTCTCACCTTTTGCTTGCTCCTACTTAATGTTCCTAAACCCTCAACAACAATAGGAAGTAACAATGGGAGGTAAAGAAATCAGCATGGGATCTCGAAGGAGGAAAAGCATCGATGGGATTGATAATGAGTGAAGGACCCTCGACAAAAAAAAAAAAGGTGATAAAGTCATGAATGGATCTCATTGGCAAAAGGACACCAATAAGGCCAACGTTTTGTGAAGGAGAAGAGTTCGTCAAGAATGTCCTTTATGATAGGAAGTTAAACCGATGGATGAACAAGGTGATATTGCTATTAACAAAGTGATATTTTTTTCTGTTATCGAAGGAAAAAAAAAATTATGCATGTAAACATGAAATTTTTATGTTGACTATGTAAATAAGATTGTTTTTAAGTGCTTTGTATGTAGATTACCCTTCAATTTTTTATTGGAAGATTTACATAGATATTACTCAATTCTTATGTATTTACAGATCTAACACCTAAACTTCAATTTTTAATGATATGGCCCCTTACCTATACCTAAAAAGGTGTAATTCACTTTTTAAAAGATAAAATAGTGGTATTTTTTATGAGATATGAATATTTGGTTGGTATAAATGTAAAAAAGCAAATTTTACGTGTTAGTGGTATGCATGTTAATGCCANAACACGGCGTTTCGAAAACGCCGGACGCGGTGAATAAGCTGCGCCAAACGGGACCTAAGTTTCGGCCCCTTTTCATGTTGGGTCTGACGACCACTTCAAAACTAGCGGAAGATTTGATTGGGAACAACTTTAGAAACCTCTTGATTAGTACTATTCCCTCTATATTTTATGTTTCTTTATTTTTTATTCAGAATTATTTCTTTTCCTAATTTAAATTAGATATATTTAGTAAGTTTATAAATTAAGATGGATTAGTTTCCCAATATATATGTACGCTACATGTAAATAATAATATAAAGTCATTTTTTCTCTCCATAACTATTTTCCATAGTTTGAAATCTAATTTCTAATGATGACTATAGAATTTGAGCTCTATAAATAAAAGTACTAAGTCTAAACAAGCACAGTTATTAAACTAGTTTGTAATTTTAATTGTATTGATGTGGAAAAATTAGGACGACAAAGCTAAATAAAAGTTAACCATAAAATTCATATAAGTTGTAATTAAAGTATCCACCTAAAGTTGAATTGCTTTCATGCCATTCAACTGAGACTTGAGAAAAGTTGGAATCCTTGAATTGAGGCATCAAAAGACAACTTGATATTCAAGAAATAACAATATCTCAAAGTTGCCAAAGTAAATTACAGAATATCACATAATATAGCATGCAAAAGGCTTTTTTTTACATCAAATAAAATGTTAGAAAAACTAAACCTAAAAAAGCGTGTTTAAAGAATGCTCGTTGGAAATCCAAATACATAAGGAATGACATTTAGAAGGTAGACAATGGATTACATAAAGGTAAAATACAGTGACCTAATGAACAGCAACAGTAGCAACAAGCCTTTATCCCACTAAGTGGAGCACTTGTGTTCTATAACACAAACATGAGAGGTAAACATAAATATAGGAAGCATGACAAGAAAGGAAATGTCTAACCGTCTGATCAAAAGCATCAATTCCTTCACTATCTAGTAATAAAAGGTTGTACTCAGTTCCATCAAGAGTTGTTCGCTTCAATGGTGCACTCCACATCCATAGCCCCTTCGTGCACGGTCGATGAGTGGAAGCTACTTGGAAGCCACTACTCCTACCAAGAAGCTATCACATGTCCATATATAAGTTATATACAGAAATCCATAAATATGATAAAATAAATCATTAAATAAAAGCTGCACCTTCAACATAAAATTAAGGGCAAATGAAAATAATATGTACTTGCAACTTTCAATTCAGAGAATTATTAGGCAAAACAAAAAACAGCTAACAGATGAGTGGAACCAAAAGAATAAGTTAAAATGATGATTTAGGGAAAAGCTTGCAACATAGACCTACAATCACTAGGAAAAAGGACGTACATAAGCAAAATATTAACGAGCAAGGGTTGTGTTTTGTTCAGTTCATTAACAATCTCAAAACCCTTTTTAACAATACGAGTTGATGACAATCAAATGCATTGAACATTTTAAGATTGGTGCATCCTATTGCATGAAATTGTTCTAGATTTTCAAATTAGAACAAGCTTAAGGAGTCATAGAACCTTGAATAAATGTTGTCCAAAATTTTAAAGTACATTTGATGTTTTTGAATTGTAAAATAGTTGAATTAAAAAAATTTTAGTGAACCTCATTTCTCACCTTGTGCTTGCTCCTACTTAAAGTTCCTAAACCCTCAACAACAACAGGAAGTAACAATGGGTGGTAAGGAAATCAGCATGGGATCTCGAAGGAGGAAAAGCATCGATGGGATTGATAATGAGTGAAGGACCCTCAACAAAAAAAAAGGTGCTAAAGTCATGAATGGATCTCATTGGGAAAAGGACACCAAAAAGGCCGCCATTTTGTGAAGGAGAAGAGTTCGTCAAGAATGTCCTTTATGATAGGAAGTTAAACCGATGGATGAATAAGTTGATATTTCTATTAACAAAATAATATTTTTTCTGTTATCTAAGGAAAAAAAAATTTATGCATGTAAATAAGTAATTTTTATGTTTACTATGTAAATAAGATTGTTTTTAAGTGCTTTGTATGTAGATTACCCTTCAATTTTTTATTGGAAGAATTACATAGATATTACTCAATTCTTATGTCTTTACATATCTAACACCTAAACTTCAATTTTTCATTATATGCCCCCTTAGCTATACATGAAAAGGTATAATTCACTTTTTAAAAGATAAAGTAGTGGTATTTTTTATGTGATATGAAATATTTGGTTGGTATAAATGTAAAAAAGCAAATTTTACGTTTTAGTGGTATGTATGTAAATGCCACTTTTTTATTTGACGGATAAGCGGCATGATCTCATGAAAATTAGATGGCCTGGTTCATAAATTAAAGGCTAAATTTTATGCTCAATGCTATTGGATTATTTTAATGTTAATCAACTCAACCTATCCTGACAAGATGTTGTAGAAAGTTTTTGTAGGATAGGCTTGTGCAGGGGTATGCATGATAATCAAAAAATCATATTGAACAGTTTTTTTTTTTTTGGAAGATTTCATTCGGTTTTAATATTAGAGGTTCAAATAATGATTTTGATTAGTCAAATATTTAATTTTTGGTTTTTGGGTCGGTTTGAGAATCACAATTTTGGATAAAATTAAGGAAAATCGATAAAAAGGTACTAAATTTAAATGCATTTCGTAATTCATTTTTTTTTTTCTTTTGTTTGGCTTCTCCATTCAAGCTTCCATGAAAGTAACCAATTATTATTTTTAATTATTCTTAATGCTTATCAATCATGTAATAAAAAAAACATCATAGTTCTAACGAATTTGTTGTTTTTTATACGGTTCAGTATTTTATTTGGTCGGTTTGGTCGAGATTCTTAGACATTCAAAACCTTCAAAACCAATTAGTTTCGTAAATTTGTCATCCAAACTGTCCAAACCAACCAAAATGCACACCCCTACACTTGCGGCACTTGTAGAGCAGAGAAAAGTATCAGGTATTATTAGAAGAAATAAAAATGCAGAACCAGCATCAAAAGCAAATTGTGGGAGAGTATGGAGAAGAATGTGCTGCAGTCACTGGCAATAAGCAAGGAAAGACCATTTCAAAGTCCAATATTCACAGACACGCTCCAAGCAGATCAATAAACGAAACACAATTGGAACTCAAATAGACACCATTGTTAGAAATGGGAGAAATGTATGCCTTATTACATCCCTATAAATATATGCCAACCGGAAAAGTGGGCTGAATTTGGGGAAAAAAAAACCTGGTTTAGAATAAAGCTTTTGCCTTGTCGAGCTCTCCCGCAGACAGAGACGACGCCTACAGGGCCTTTCACGAGCTGAAGGGCAGCGACGGCCTCTGCGTCCACGACGAACTTACCCTTTTCGTCGCAGTACACGAGACGGAGGGGCCTCGCCGGCCCATGGGCAGCCGAGCTAGGGTTAGCGCTTCCGTTGGTTGAACCCGATGAAGTGTTGGTGTCCTTGGACCCCGAGCCCCCGCGGAATCCCAGCATCTGCATCATCTTCCTTCACTGCGAAATTCCTGTTTCTTTTCTGCGACCGATAAAATTCCCTTTGCTTCGTTCTGGATTTATTCCTCGATTTATGCTTTTACGGGAGAAATTTGAAGCGCGAGATGCTCGATGATGAAGGATTCGTTTCAAAATATGTTAAGGACGGTGCGGATTCGGCGGAATTCCAAATGGGGCCGTTTTCCTGCGAGATCCCTGGAAAGATTACCGAAAGGCTGTGTAGCAACACTCAACTCTTTTATATTTACATATCATATAAACTTACATATATATATATATATATATNGAAATTACCGTTTCTTTTCTGCGACCGATAAAGTTCCCTTTGCTTCGTTCTGGATTTATTCCTCGACTCGTTATGCTTTTACGGGAGAAATTTGAAGCGCGAGATGCTCGATGATGAAGGATTCGTTACAGGATTTGGCGGAATTCCAAATGGGGCCGTTTTCCTGCGAGAGCCCTGAAAGATTACCGGAAGGCTGTGTAGCAACACTGAACTCTTTTATATTTACATATCATATAAACTTACCTATATATATATAAAGATATAATTTAATTTTTTATAAGTTAAAATAATAATATTTTTTTAGGTAATATGAAAGATTTGGGTGATGTAAAAATAAACAAAAATTTATACATAAGATATGTAAATGCACAAGAGTTAGATGTGTACATCAAAAATGTGTTCGCCCGAATTTCAAAAAAATCTAACTGCAACGAAGAAGACGACGCAGAGGTCTGAGACCCACTAGGGACAGTTTGAGGGCCCGTATTAACCCGATCAGCTTCTTTTGGCTGGGAAAGAAAAAAACCCATCAACGGAAGAATCCACTGACATTCCTTAACAAGGCCAGACGGATGATAAAAACCTCTCGGATCTTAGATAGGTGGTCGGCACCTCCCGGTCAACCTTTTTTCATAGCCGCTCGGGTCATGACCCAACCAGTCACTATCTCAAATGCCTAGCGCATTACCGCTCGAATCACGATCAGGTTGGACACCATTTTAATCTCCTGACCATATAACTATGTTTTGCCCAAAATTCCCCATACTGTAACTACATCATTTGGGATACAAAATATAATATTACGTTCTTCAATTCTATGAATAAAGGTTACATGATTTTATTGTTCATTAATATGTTCTCTCTGCCCNGAGTTTGATGTGTACATCAAAAATGTGTTCGCATGAGTCTCAAAAAAATATAACTGCAATGAAGAAGACGACGCGGCGATCTGAGACCCACTAGGGATAGTTTGAGGGCCCGTATTAACCGATCAGCTTCTTTTGGCTGGGAAAGAAAAAAACCAATCAACGGAAGAATCCACTGATATTTCTTAACTAGGCCAGGCGGATGATAAGAACCTCTCGGATCTTAGACAAGTGGCCGGCACCTCCTAGTCAACCTTTTTTCATAGTCGCTCGGGTCATGACCAGGCCAGTCACCATCTCAGACTCCCAACGCATTACCGCTCGAATCATGATCGGGCTGGACACCATTTTAATCTTCTGGCCATATAACTATGTTTTGCCCAAAATTCCCCATACTGCAACTACTTCATTTGGGATACAAAATATAATCTACGTTCTTCAATTCTATGAATAAAGGTTACATGATTTTATTGTTCATTAATATGTTCTCTCTGCCCTTGTGGAAGCTGAAACAAGGACCAAACGAGAGCATGTTTTCCTACATCCTACGATTCAAGAGAGAGATGTTGAATGTGAAGGACCTTTAAGGTCAGAGAGGTTTCATTACGATGCCAGTTTACATGAGCCCCAAGATTTAGTCGAAATGTTGGAATGACCAACAAGCACACGATCGTCGAAGGAAGCATCCCCCAATTAGAACTGGTAGACTATCGTGCCCAAAAGAGAACCTCACAGAGGCATAAGTGGAAATCAAGAGAGGATCCCAAACTATCTGTTGGACCGAGATACAAAGACAATCAACCCACTCGTAAAAACAAAGGGTCCCACCAACATAACAATCAGAGAGGTCAGAGAAGGAGCCAAGACCAACGACTAGTTCAGTATTATGAGATGCCAGCCCCGCACTATGAACAACATTCAATGAGTACGAGGGCCCCTGAGCCACTCTATTAAGGGTGTCAATGGTGGAGATTGTGGATGTCATCTAAGATAAAGAATACTTCAAGAAAACGCCATCAATGAGGGGCGGAGCCTTTCTCTTGGATATGAGGAAGTACTGCAAGCACCATCAGGACCACGCCAACTATACGAAAATTGTAGGCACCTCTGAAACCTGATCGAGAAGTTTATCATATCTATAAATTTAAAGGAGTTTGTCACACCGTGGGCCACAAGTCAAAGGCACGGGCAGGCTTCAGAAATTGAAGCTCTGAATGGACCCATCCAGACAAATGTTGTGTCCATACAGGGAAGGAGAACATGCCCCGAACTTACATTCACAGATGATGAATTGCCCTTCAAGGATATCCCCTACAACGATGTCATCGTTGTAACAAGGATAATAAACAGCTTTCAGGTCAGAAGTATATTTATCAGCACTAGCGGTTTAGTGAGCATCTTGTTCAAGTCGGTGTTTAATAAGCTCAATCTTGGGGCGACTTACCGGTAGCATTGACTGGCCCCCTTTACAGCTTTTTGGGAGAAAGGAAGGAGGCAGTAAGTATTATGTCATTAGTGGTTACTTTGGGTGGGGTTGGGGGTGAGAAGTAGTTCATTGAGATGAAGAACTTCCTGATAGTGGACTCACCTCCCACATGCAATGCCATCTTTGGCCACCCACTACTAAACTATTTCAAGGTTGTGGTATCCACATACCACATCGCAGTCAAGTTCTCAGGATATGAAGTGGTGATCACTATCTAGGGAGATTTGGAGCAGTCTTGGGTCTTCTACCTCCAAGAAATAGGAAGCGTGGAGTAGGATCTGCTCGATCTGCATAACCATAGGGAAGGGGGCTCAAGACCAGCAAGACAACTCTGGAGATTCATGTCACCAATGAAGATTCTGATATTCTTTTTAATGAGTAAAAAATTTGATGCTTGGCATAGGGAGTTGCTAGTCTAGAGGCTTTGAGACCATCGTGATGTCTTTGCTTGCTACACAACAGAGATGTCGGGACTACCAATCACATCATCTACCATTGATTGAACATGAGTGTCGTCACCTAACCAATAGAGCAGATGATCGGGAACTCAGCGAAAACAGTGGTTGAGCCAATCAGAGAGGAGTTTTTGAAGCTAAAGGAAGCATTTTACATTTGGGAAGTTCAATACCCCACCTAAGCCTCAAACAATTTCATGGTTTAGAAGGCCAATGCAAAGTGGCATATGTGCATAGATTTCATGAATTTGAATGTCTTATGCCCAAAGGACTGCTACCCCTGTCGAGGATTAATACTTTGGTGGATTCAGTTTTGGACCACTCATTGATGAGCTTCCTGGATGGCTTCTTAGAGTATCACCAAATAAAGATGCACTTGGACAACGCTAAGAAAATTGCTTTTAAACTACTGCAGGTGTTTTATGTTACATGTACTGTCCTATGAGCTTAAAAATGCTATGGCAACGTACCAGCGCTTGATGGATGTAAATTTTACTAATGAAAATAGGAAAAATATTGAAGTCTATTTGGATTACATCTTCGTGAAAATTCAGATGAATGAAAAATATATAAAACATTTAAAAGGTATATTTCAGACTCTTAGAAAGTATAATTTGAAGCTAAACCATATATAATGTACATTTGGAGCCTTTAATGGCAAGTTCCTAGGTTATCTCCTAACTCTCAATTATACAGAACTCAAAAGTAAAGTTAGTTATGCATGTTGGAAAGAACGTAAGGGAAACATTCTATTGAAATCATAATTGCAAGTAACAATTGAAAATAATAAAATTACAATAAAATTTATTCCCACTTTCACAACATCTAACTCCTCTAACATATAATCAACCTCTCAATTTTGTAAGAAAAATATAAATTGTAAGGTAGAAAACTCCCTTAGCACCTCACCCTCATGAGAAGAAAAGAATATTGACTAATTTAGAGTTTTTCACTAGCTTGTGTAGTAATCTTGAATATATTCTGGCCTCTCATCTCTAGATTACCCACTATGCCCTTTCTATAGGACCTATTATGGACCCTCACGATCTAAACTCTAAACCGAATTTGAAAAATAATCTAGTATGTCACCCTAAAAACACCAATTATGCTCCCATCAAAACTTATCTCCCTATCTATTTGCACTCCCCCTTAGGTAATCGCAACGACTCTGTCCAGAATGAAGTGTGATACTCACTAGTTGGGTAAAATCATAGCCCTCCCGGGTCTTTATGTTTCTCAACAAATTTTAAGCTCACTAGTGGCCAATTTGGAAAGTCAATGAAGAATCAATGAAAATGTCATCATAATTTTTAAAAGTAAAAAGAAATCTTTAAATCATTCTCATCCCACAAGATTAATTCCTAAGAGCAAGGAGAAAAAAAGGGAACTACTCATAATTCATGGAGAATAAAACAAAAACACCAAATTTGTATTGAAATCCAAGTCTTAGAAACAAAAACTTAAACACAAATACAAAGAACCTTATGTCTTCTCCCCAACACAAATTCTAGAGTCTCCTTGAAGAAATCTCCAAACTCTTACTCTTACAACACACGACACACTAAAACATACACTTAAACACAAAAGATGGACTTTTTAAAACAATCAAATGTTGCCAAAAAGTCATCCTTTTCGTCAAATTTTTGTCCATATTAATAAATCCTTGAAAATAATTAAGGGTTTCTTCAAACACCCATTCAAAAATTGGTCAAATTCAATAGATCTTCCAGAAGGGAAGTTATTGGCGCTATAGCGCCAGTTTGAGAGCTATAGCACCCTCTGCTCACGTCTGTGGCGTTATAGCGCCAGGAGGCGGCACTATGGCGTCATACCATGTTGCACCATTTTTGCTCATTTTCCATCATTTTCTCCAAATGTCCATTCCATGTACCTAAAACCAAGAATTCATAAAATGCATTCCTTTAAAGTGCAATATCACTAAAAATATGCATACAACGATCATTATATATGCACTAAAAACATATAATTTTAAGGTGGATCATGTATCAATCAGGTAGGGTTTAAATTTGTCGAATGTATATATTATGTCAAATGTACATATTATGACCAAAAACTTTTTTTCAGTGATGGTGTAATTCGCTTAAACCTCATTAAGAGACTTATTGACATATTATATTACATGAAAAATTGTCCTTTCATTAGGTTGATACTACCCCTACAACATAATCACTAGTGTCACATATGAGCTCAAATAGAAATATTAAATCAGGTTCAATAATCATAGATGCATTGACTAATTTCTTTTTTAAAAGTTTGAAACTTGTTATGCCTTTTTCATCAAACACAAAGAGCGTGTACTTCTCTAACAAATGACTCAAAGACTTAAAAATCTTAGAGAGTTCTTTTATATATCTAGAATAGAATCTCTCATGCTCCAAAAAGCTCTTAATCCCTCTAATAGAAGTTGGTGTGGTTAGTTTCTCTATATCTTAATTTTTTGTCCTAATTTATCTCCATCCCCTACTCAGACACATTATGCCCTAATAATATCCCTTCAGTTATCATAAACTAAAATTTTTCCCAATCTAGTACCAAATTAATCTCTTCACATCAATGTAAAACCATTTTTAAGATGTTGAACAAATGTGTCAAAGGATATGTCTATTTTAATTTATAAATCTCTTTTTTAAATAACCCCCTTTCTTCAACCATCAATATGATTAAAATAATGAGGAGGCTTTGAAAAGAAAGAATATATAACAAAACTAGACAAACAAATAAAAAGAATGTGGAGAATTTCTATAAGATAACCTTCGTGTGATAGGATAAAAGTGTATGCCCAAAGGAGGTCAGGTCAAAACATTTTAAAAGCATATCCATGAACAAGCTCCCATAAAAATTACCCACATAAAGCCAGAGAATCAAAATTTATATTTTTGTTATGGGGCCAAGAGAAAATGCTAATGGAACGTGTCTCTTTGGTTAATTACATCTTAGTGAATACTCTCGATTAAGGGAATCTTACATACATTTTGATATATAGTGAATACGAATGTCAAGGATTAATATGGTTATCTTAGATAGAATCATCTCAATACTTCAAATCCATACTGAGTCTTAAGGCTAGAGGGTGAATCACCATATCCCAAACAGGCGATGACCTATCACCAAATGGAGCCTATGGAATTGCATCAATGATGTGTAAAAGGAATGGAATGGGCTCAAATGGGGTATATCAATAAATGAGTGAGGGATTCTAAACTACGTATAGATAGCTTGGTCAAGATTCAAAGGATCCATCATCCCAAGGTATTAAGACACTATTTACATAGTCATGGAGGTAGTCGACCAAACCTAAACAAAGATCCCTTGTTAACAACCCATGTGTTGCATCATCTAAGAAATCTTGATAACCATAAAGTTAAAAGAAAGAAAAAAACTTATTTTATGTGACCATAAATGGATGGAATTCACATAAGTGGGGCTTACACCCACTGAGAAAGTGGTGTGGAGGCCTTTGGAATAAAAGATGAAAGGATGGCTTGGCTACAAATTTGAACCATCCCACAAATGACTTACACCCTATCTGGATTGGGGAGTTCCTAACATCCTAGTCATTTTAGACAATCATTTAAGTGCAAAAATTTATGTTTCACCAATCAGTTTAGAAAAATTAGAGTACTCCTTCTCAAGACATATAAATATGATGCAATTGTATAGCAAGGTTTTTATTGTAGAGGCCATATTATTATCACTTGGGATATATTCATACATAAGGAACCATGAAAAGTAAAGCATGAAATAAAGTGTTTATTTTAAAATGATTAACTTTTAATCCTAAATTTTGATTAAGCTAATTTTTTATTATTAGGATGTTATAGAAAATAATTTTGTCACAAAGAGCCTAAGCACAAATGCGAAGAGCTCAGACAACCACAATCATAAAAAAATAGAAAATTTAAATACTTTGCATAAAATAAACATACCACATGATCATAAAAAAAATATTATTAAGCTCCACATATACATTTCTGATCCTAGTGTATATATAATAATTTAAACTCAAAACTAAGGTACAAGTCAAATGTATACTACTCCTGATCCTCGCCACATTGCTCCGTACATTAAGCACCTTGGAACTCCTGCTTGTCTCTTATTTTTGATACAAAATCAAACTTATGGACTCTAAACTAAATACATATACAAATTTAAAAAAAAAAAACTCGACTTGTAATCACAAAGTTAGTACGAGTTATATCATGTAATGTATAATGCCATGCCCGATAGGAGGAGAACTAAGCAATGCCTACATAAAATATATTAGTTTAAATAATGATTGCATCTCTCTATTAGACATGAGTCCTTATAGGAAGACTACCCCTAACATATTAGTGCACATATCTCACACCAAATAACATTCCAAAAACAACATACAGAACTCCTGGCTAGGCAAAAAACCATAAAAAAATAGTCAAAATATGAAAAACCTAACTATACACTACCTTATTCTACATAAAAAATTAGAGTAAAGTATCCTAACCACATACACTACATGTGTGCACAAAGTGTGGTTGTAGTTGGTGTAAGATTTTGATGGGGTCACCTACACTTGCCTCATCTTAAAGATCCAATATATATAATACATGTAGCTAAAGATAACGATTTAAAGTAAAATATATTTCAAAGCTTGATCTTATTTATGTCTACACTATGGATGCTTTAGCTTAAAATTTTATTTAAAATGTGATGGTTAAAGTTAATATAAAATATATTTTTTTAATTAAAAAAGGACATAAGTGACACATGTTAAATCTCTTGGATCCTTAACATAATTAGACACATACTGATTGCAATGTAATAATTTTCATTGCTCATTGAGATATACTTGTGAGTAGTACCCATTAAGGCATTGTGACCAGCATCAGGTCACATCTCTAAAAGGTGATTTTCCATCAAGATGCTAGATGAAAATTATGCAAAACACAATATGATTAACAAGATATGATCACTCTTACTAGGTATGAAAAATCATAAGTGATATGCTTGTGATTTTGCACGATGTGAATTCTCTAACGAGTTGTAAGCAAAGATAGTAAATCATATAAATGATGATTTGACAAGATATGATTGCTCTGACGAGGTAGAGCAGTCATAGTGAGCATAAGAATGATGGGTTGGGTATGAATGCTAGGCTAAGTGGAAGCACTCGCACCAAGTGACATTTAGGGATTCATGCCACGTTCTTACTCAGCATGATTGTATAAAGTCAAAGATTGTGCATGAATAAGCAAGAACCTATGGGATACAAAGTCACGCTAGGTGAAGTGATCATGTATGCATAGACAAGATGTCAAAGTTCGAATCATGCACTAGGTAGTATGACTCATATTAAATGATATATGAGATGGTCTTTATGGTCCAGCCATCTCTATGTGTTATGCAAGAATTCATCATAAGCATATGATAACATATGCACATGACAAAAATATCAATGTGTAAGTACAAATGCATATGATATTGCACTCATATGATATGCACAAAGGCAACATGATGCACACATGCAATTACACCAAAAGGTTTTTGTGAACATGCAAATATACCACAAATTTGTGTAAAAAAACATTAAATGCAAACACAAGGTCATAACACAAACATACCACAAGGTATAATATTCACACATGAGCAACCTCGATTCGCAATCACAATGCAAATACATATCTCACAAATACATGAGTTTAAGTCATGATCATGATACAAAACAATGGATTTCATACATGATTGCCATTAAGCCATGAGCATGACATAAAACATATCATTGATATCATATAAACAAAACATCAAAAATGATTTCTCATGCAAATCTTTCAACATATCATATGCAACTTCAAACATTATGGATGCATGTGAAAAACATTTGTGTTCTCTCCAATATGAACTTAGAGTTGCTTAATGGAAAACAAAGCTTTGCTAAATGACCTCACATGGATTTAAGCTCAACGATGGATAGGTGTACTGATACACCTAAAATATATAGTATTTTTAGACACATTTTTATACCTATTTTTGAGATATTGCGCTTTAATGGAAGGAATTTTTGTGTTTTTCTTACAGATACAAGTAAAAATGGAAAAAATGCTCAAAGAAGTGAAAAAGTGTGTTTTTCTTTCAGGTACAATTAAAAATGTGAAAAATGCTTAAAGGAGTGAAAAATGATCAAATTTTGAGCAAAAATGTGAAAATTGTGCTAAAGTTTTCTAGCACATAAGCGTCAGATCCACGCTTAAGCGTCAGTGAAACAGAGAAGGCCGCGCCTTAGCGTCAGAGGCAGTTATTTGGCAGTTTTCTTCAATTGGATGAATTTTGAAGAGGTATTTGAGGCACATATTGGCTTAAGAGGGTGGTTATGACCACTAAGAATGAAAATATGTTTAAAAGACTTGTGAAAGGAGGCATCCTTTGGAGAATTTATCGAATGTGGACACATTTTGAAGAGTTTCTAAGGCAACTTTTGGAGATTTACAAAAGAAGGATGTTGAGACATTTGAAGGGAGTGCTTGAAAGTTCTGAAAAGAGTTAGAACAAGAGGAGTTCTAAGGAGTTTGGAGAGATAGTTTTAAAGAGATTTTCAGGCACCAAAAAAATTTACTTTATCTTTAATAATGTTATAAAGTAAATTTATTTTGTTTTTAGTTTATTTTGAGAGTGTTATAAAAGAGAAGAGATTCAAAGGAACTTCAAGATTTTGGTGGAGGATTTGAGATAAGTTTTTATTTTTTGTTTTGAACTACTTTTGGTTTTAATCAAGATTTCTTATTGGTTTAACAATGATTTCTACTTTTAAACTAAGGTGTGGTTTTGTTTTCTCCATGAATTTTGAGTAATTATCTTTATCTTTCTCTTTAAAATGATAAGTAATTAAAGTTTGGATGGAAGTTGTAGAGAGTATTGATCTTTAATATTGGAAGAAGTTGTGATGATTTAAATTGATGACTTCATTTACTTCTTGATTTTTAAAATTTATTGTGAGAACATGTAAGAACTAAGTTGGTATTGTCTCAGTCAATAATTGGAAAGAATCACATGAGTTTGTATGAATGAGAATGTAATATGAGTTAATGCAAATAAATCGAGAAATAATCATTGAAGGGTGTCGAGTTAAAGGACTTTAAAGTGACAGGTTAAAGCCCTCAACTTGGTTTATTGTTTTAGGTTCTGATATGAGATGTTAGTTCCCAAGTGGAGGGAATCGAGGGAACTCTAGAGTGAGAGCTGGCATCTTCCCTACCTAGCCGGTCTTCAGAACTATTCAAACATTAAATTAGCCAATATTTTTTATAGCATCTCTAGTAACGATAAAAAATATATTTGCTCCTATTTGGCTCAACACAATTTAACTACTTTCGCAACATAATTCTTATACTTATTACTGATTTATGATAAGGAGAAAGATATTTTTCAAATGTAGTGTTTTTCTCTTACATAAACTCAAGTTATCTTTTTAAATTGTTACTGTTCTGTCAAAATATCAAAATTACCAAAAAGATTTGAATTTTAATACTGCAAAAATATTTTTAGTTTAAGTAATTGTCTTTTTAAAATAAAAAGTTTGTTGTTCAATAGTTCATATTAAGTATTTCCCTGTGGGTTCGATATTTAGGTCTTAATAAAAAAGTCCAATATTACTTGATAACGATACGTATACTTGCGTAGTATCCTAATATATATAAATTAAAAAGTTAAATTCTTATTTTCTTTAGGATCAAGTTTTTAGTACTGTTGCAAAGTAAGGAAACATAAGTGAAAAATATCATCAAAGACACCATTATACTGTTGTATATAAGCAGTAACGGGATCAAGTTTTTAGCGCCGTTGCCAGGGAGAAATTAATTGATTTAAAAGCAAAATTCTATTTTTGGAAAGCCTTATTTAAACTTTAACAATTATTGTATTTTATTTTGTGTGTTTTATTTTATTTTTTTTAGTTAGTGTATGTGTAATTTAGGTTCTGAAAGACTAGTGCCTTACGACTATGAATTAGAAAGAACTATTAAAAAAATAAAAAAAATAAAAAAAATAAAAAATATTGAAAAATCTAAAAAAAATTACAAAAATGGTAAACCAAAATAATAAAAATATTGAAATTCATCAAGAGTTTAGACCTTTAAGAGATTATGCCAACCCTACTATAGATGAACTTCATTGTAGTATTCAAAAACCTACTGTAGTGGCTCATTCATTTGAGCTTAAACCCATTATTATCTAAATGATATCAAATAATCAGTTTGGAGGATTACCAACTGAAGATCCAAATTTATATCTTGCCAATTTTCTAGAATTGTGCGCTACATTTAAATATGATGGTGTATCAGATGATGCCATAAGACTAAGTTATTTCCTTTCTGAGGGATAAAGCTAAGATGTGGTTGAATTTGTTAGCACCTGGATCTATCAGAACTTGGGGTGATTTAGCACAAAAATTTCTTGTTAAATATTTTCCACCATCGAAAACTGTAAAGTTTAGAAATGATATTACATATTTTAATTAGTTTGAAAGAGAAACTATTTATGAAGCATGAGAACGATTTAAAGAACTCTTAAGAAAGTGTCCACACCATGCTATATAGATTGGTTAATAATTCAAACCTTTTATAATTGATTAATTGGTTCTCTTAGATCTATTATCGTAAAACTTTTTATAATTGATTAGTTAGATCTCTTACATCTATTATTGATGCCGCTGCTGGTGGTTCATTGATGTCAAAACCATTTCATGATGCTTATGCTTTAATTGAAGAAATGACTACCAATAATTTTCAATGGCCTTCTGAGAAGGTGAATCCAAAGAAATTAGCCAATATTCATGAATCTGACGCGTTTACTATGTTAGCAAATTAAGTTGTTGCAATTTTAAGAAAGTTAGATCAATTTAGAATGAATTTTTCTCAATCAATTTCCATGATTGAAGAGAATTAATTAGGCCAAATGGTAGATTCTCAAGCATCATTAGAAACTTTGAATGCCATAAATAACAAGCAGAATAATATATTCAAATTATTATAACTCAGGTTGGAAGAACAATCCCAACTTTAATTGGAATAATACTACGGGTGGTAATAATCAGCAATGGGGGAAAAATCAAGGAAACTCCTTGGGAAATTGGAACAACCAAGGGAATAATAACTATAGATCTACTTATCCTCCAGGTTTCAATAATAATACACAATTTAAGGAGAAGAAGTTGTCTATAGAAGAAGTGGTGTTACAAATGAAAACTTAGTTACAAAGTCAAGGAGCTACAATTAGAAATATTGAGAATCAACTTAGACAAATTGCAAATTCATTAAGTAATAGGTCCCAAGGAACACTTCCTAGTAATACTGAAATAAATCTGAAAGACCAGAATAAAGAGCAAGTAAAAACCGTTCAACTTAGAAGCAGAAGAGAGTTGGAAGGTAGGATTCAAAAAGAAACTAAAGCAGAGGAGAAGAAATTGATGAATCAAAAGAGGACGCTCCAAAAGATTTTGAAAGACTATTTCTCCACTTAAAGTTAAATTAGAAAAACCACCACCTACATTTACTCAGAGACGTCGTCAGCAGAATTTGGATAAGCAATTTTCAAAATTTATGGAAATTTTTAAGAAACTTATAATTAATATTCCATTTACTGAAGCCTTAGAATAAATGTCAAGCTATGTAAAGTTTATGAAGGATATTCTCAACAGAAAAAGGAAGTTTGAAGATAACGAGTCAAGCTATGTAAAGTTTATGAAGGATATTCTCAACAGAAAAGGAAGTTTGAAGATAATGAGAGCGTTACACTTAGTGAGGAGTGTAGTGCTATAATTCAGAAGAAGCTTCCTAAAAAGCTTAAAGATCCTGGTAGCTTTACAATTCCATGTGAAATATGAGACATATTTTATGGGAAAAATTTATATGATTTAGGTGCAAGCATTAACCTTATGTCATTATCAATATTTAAAAGATTGAGATTTAGAGAAATAACCCCTACTACTGTAACTCTGCAGTTAACAGATTGTTCGAGAACATACCCTAAAGGAGTTATAAAAGATGTCCTAGTGAAAGTAGATCAAGTTATCTTTGTTGTTGATTTCATTGTGCTAGATATGGAGGAAGATAAAGAGATACCTATCATT
>JXCR01139392.1:0-20415 GCA_002079205.1 Phalaenopsis hybrid cultivar
TTCCAAAATTATTTTCATATTTCATATTTTCAAATCTAAATCAAAAAGTTGACCGACAATTTGATCTGAGAATGAAATGCGAGTTGAACATAAGTTTAAATTAAAATGTAATCAAATTTGAAAATCGTACAACTATTTTTTAAGTTTTTCAAAAATAAATCTTTTAAAAATGAAATTTAAAATCATTAACTAATTCAAGTTTTTCAGTGGGTCACCTTGTCTATAAGGCAATGTTATTAATCCAATCTGATCCTCCTTCTCGAAGGGTCAAGAGTATGCAAGACCTGACTCCCATTTTGGGTAGTCAGATCTTTCTCCTAACGAGGATTAGAGTTGATGGGACTGAGTTTACCCCTCACCAGTCTGATCCTTCTCTTTAAAAGAGCTAAAGTTAATAAGTTTTATGCTTTGATGACATTGAAATATTTAATTTTAATTAAATTACAAATATGAATGTTTCAGCAATTTTTAGTTCAATGAAAATCGCGTTGAAGGTCAGACTCAATTGAGGGGTCGACTCTTAAAATTGAAGTCTTTTAATCCTAAATCTAAATACACAATAATTTATGCTCGATAGTGGATGTGTTGATAATGATTATCAATAGAAATGGTCTATTTCAATAATTAAGCTCAAAAAATATTTTGAATAAATTTGATTAATATAAGTTATGAACTAGAACCTTTGTAAGCAAGACAGATTTATCAATTTTCAAAGTTGACCAAATCGTTGATGATGGCCATATTGAATGTAAATTTCAATCCATGGGCTTCTTATTTTTAAAATATACATAGGTTTTAAGTAATTTTTTTAAAACATAAATTTCAATAGGGTGTAAAAATCTAAGAAAAAATTATGAAATATAAGGTTCTTAAGTAGAATTTTATCGCATAAAAGCTAATATAAAATCTCATCCAGCCTCCATAATTATTTTTTGAATGTGAAAAATTTATGATTAATTAAAACTTATAAAGAATGAATGTCTTATAAAGTGTATTACTACATTCATACTTAAAATAATTTATGTTAGTAAGGATGTGGCCTGAATTCTTGATTCGTCTTTTTGGCTTAACGACTCCACAGATACAGTAGTTATGAACACAGCTTCAGATCGAGTGGTTAACCCAACGACTCTACTATATTATATTTATAGTTATAACCTGTACATTTCCCAATAACTTCATGTCCAATTGAGTCATAGTGTGTACTTAATATGGTACTCAGAATAATTATCCTAGATCGGCCCGAACAATCTACATGTATACTTTTATCTCAAGTTTATAAGGATCTCTTAGACTAATCAACTCATGACTATTAATAAGAATTCTTTTATCAAGTTAACTCAAATAATTCTTCTTACCAAGTAAACTAGGGTCCATGACAACCCAGAATAACAGAAACATGAGATATTGATCAGATTCATCATTATTCTCCCCACTATTTGCTCTAAGCTTATGATGATGACGTTCTATAACCCAAAACCTAAATTATAGCCACTATATGCTAAACAATTAACACCCTAATGAATAGCCTTAATGAAAAGTACTCTCCCGCTATCGGAAAAGATAATTAATCTAAAAGGCCAGTCTCATAGGAGATCTTGACCGGAGATCTTAAGGTCCTCACAAAACGAGGGTAAAACCTTTAGGTAGTATCTTATCTACATTTCTAATCTCTAAAAATTTGTCCTGAAGCACAAAAAAAATTATGTCATCATCAAAGGAAGCCAGGGTGCAAATTTTCAAAGCCAACACTCTTAAGATTCTTAACACAAACCTTCATCCTCTTCTATTCATGCAGAATGTCACAATCATGCTTGGAATGTTCATATCAATCCTATTACAATTGATTCTTGTTAGGGACCATAGCCCCTATTGATCTTCTAACTTCAAGTTCCAAAAATGTCTAGTTCATTAAATTCTCTATGGCCCAGTGATTGAAGAAGATTGTTTCTTTAGTTCTACTGGTAATTATTAATAAACAACGCATAACAAAGCCAAAGATTTGAGGTTGCCTTTTTGCTTTTTACCAAGTAGGCTGAATTAGAACAATATATTTGACGGTAAAAGTATCAAATTTATTTTTTTTTTTTGTTAAGAAGCCGGATGCATATGAGATACTGTGTAATTACATGTTGGATTATATTTTTACCAAATTTTAAGTTTTGTTTTTAAGGATATTCAGTTCAACACAAATGCATAGAACTTTCATACCTGTATGAATGTGGCAAACACATCATCTTCTCCTAGCTTTGAGAATTCAACCGCCCACTCTTCTTCATCAGAAAACAAACTGCTTTGTCTCTTAGCTTCAAGCAAAAGAGTGTCAAGATATAGGAATCTCTGCCAAATATGGCGAACGTTTGCTAACATGAATTCCACTTCTGTTTCATTGATCCCCTGCAGTAAACTTACAAGCCCTCAAAGAACAAAGAGAAAAGAGAACTCTTCCATTGATAATAACAAAAGAAGTTACTATACCCGAAGTATCTTAATCAAATTTGGAATTTCATCCTCAGTTATACGGACAGCAAAACTTCTGTAATTGAGTATATTCTCATATGGCAAGAAAATCCCATCCTGCAACAACTCGGTTGCTCAGGCTTGAAAAATCAGGACATGTACTGTAATAAAAATTCAACTTCTGTACTTCTAGTGACGATACAAATTTTAGTCAAAGAACTAAGAGGCTTAAACAAAGAGATCTTTATAGCTGAAGTTTAAAAAAAAAAAAGTACTAAAAACTTCAATGAAATATTTCTTAATTGCAAGATCAGAAAGAAAATAAAAAGAAAAACGCAAATATATAAAAAAAAGCCTAAAAATAAGGAGAATGCTGCATGATGCACCCAAATTTTACCTGAATTATCACAGGAACACATCCTTGGAGAATGCTATCTTCCATGCGACCACTCCAACCATCTCCAGGAAGAACACCACAGAAAATGGAGCTTGCGAGTTCCTCAAAGTACTTAGAAGAACGCATTGGGGTTACTGTAACATTAGAAGTATGCTGTCTCCCAAGCTTTCCCTCCTTATTAGGAGTAGAACCAAACTCTGCAGCTAGCTTCTGTCTAATGCCCATACTGTACCTGAAATATAATTAAGCACAATAGCAGATTCAAACTCATCCGTACGGGAGCAAAAAGACACGTAAAAAATCAGTTTTAAGTGTCAAAACATACGTATCCTCCGGTCGACCATCTTGATATGCAGGACCTAAATTTCCATTGAAGTAGAAAAATGTAGTTCTTCTCTTAAGAGGCCTGTGAATATGTTCCAATCATATATTTTTAGAATAACAAATCAAGAGTTCAATGGAAATTCAGAATTATGTTTCTGTTTTACTACCTAGCCCACAATTTTAACCAAATTGCACCGGGTTCAGGCCTCTTCCAAGCAGGGAGCACAAGATCCTTCTCTGGATCAAAGCATGGATGGTTTCCTCTTCTATCGGAAGGAATACTGTCCCAGATATCACCCCAATAAGCTGTTGTTGAGTGGTTGTGTTTTGTATTTGTGTTTCCCCAGTGGACTAACATCATACTGTTCCAGATTTCTTTTGGAGCGTAGCAAGCACCTTCGTCCCATGCAAAGAACTGCCTCACAGAACCAGCTTGATTAGAACCGAAATGAGGGGGCATTTGCATATATACAGCCCAATTCCTATGCATTTAGAATTCTAACACCTAATAATTTACTTTTTATATTTATACCACCCAAATTTTTTATATCACATAAAAAATACCACTATTTTAACTTCTAAAATGTGAAATACACCTTTTCAAACATAGGCAAGGTGTACATACGTACAAATTGAGGTTTAGGTCTTAGATACATAAATACATAGGAATTGAGTGGTATGCATGTGAATATTCAAAAAATAAATCAAGAAGAACAAATCTGGTTTTATCCAAACTATTTGCAGGTCGGTGAATTAACAAACTAAACATAATACCCATATATGATCCCTTCCTGAGGTACGGTTCCAGTATGGATAATGATGAGCTATATGTCGATACGCCTTCTTATAAAAGTCAAGCGCTAAGGAACTTCTCAGACCCATCTGTTCCTGAAATAAAAGCAAATTATTCAGGATTTCTCCATCTTTCTAACAGTATATTCATGGCAAGGAAAGTTAAAAGATGTCGGATATCAAATAGAGATATCAGGCTCTAATCAACAGCATGTACTATGTAGATATTTATACCCGCAAGCTTAGATGAGGGGCGTCATCCGCTCGAGTAATTATGCATGAATCGAGAACTGGAACAAAGAAATAGTCTGCTTCTTCACCATTCAAAGTACGATGAGAGCTTGCTAGAATGCTCTCATAAAGTGCCATCTAAAAATGGAGGATAAGAGAACAGTTGGAGAACTAATTGAGGACATGAATATACTTCAATGAAATTGAAATCTTCATCAAATAACACCTGTGCGCCGTACAACTGAGAAGTCCACAAAGTTCTGTTTTTCTCAGTGTATAATCTGTTCACACACTCGAATCTGAAATGCCTACCCTGCAACCACCAAAAAATCAAACTGGCACCTATAAACCTAAACAAAAGTTTAAATCAGGGAAATTTAGTCCAACAGCCGACCTCAAGGAGATGACTATTGAAATCTGGGGGGAGATCATACACATATATTAGAGGTCTCTTCTTTCTAACAATTGCTTTAATACCAGCGAAGTCATTATCTAAAGTTCCTTTATCTGGTACCTCTACAGTTGATGGTCTTAGCCAAAGAGGCCATTCCTTTATGGGTGATGAGACTGAAGGAATACTGCAATCGATCCCATACCAGCCTCCGCCGCACTGCAGGAGGACACCATTTCAGTCAAACAAACTAATAAAAGAATAAGCAAAAGAGTAAAGTGCCAAAATAGCCCCCTAATTATTTTAATCCTAGAGTCTATAAAAATATTAGATTAAACCCGGGACTCATTTAATATGGGTTATAAAGGTCTCCAANTACACACTCGAATCTGAAATGCCTACCCTGCAACCACCAAAAAATCAAATTGGCACCTATAAACCTAAGCAAAAGTTTAAATCAGGGAAATTTAGTCCAACAGCCGACCTCAAGGAGATGACTATTGAAATCTGGGGGGAGATCATACACATATATTAGAGGTCTCTTCTTTCTAACNCACACACTCGAATCTGAAATGCCTACCCTGCAACCACCAAAAAATCAAACTGGCACCTATAAACCTAAACAAAAGTTTAAATCAGGGAAATTTAGTCCAACAGCTGACCTCAAGGAGATGACTATTGAAATCTGGGGGGAGATCATACACATATATTAGAGGTCTCTTCTTTTTAACAATTGCTTTAATACCAGCGAAGTCATTATCTAAAGTTGCTTTATCTGGTACCTCTACGGTTGATGGTCTTAGCCAAAGAGGCCATTCCTTTATGGGTGATGAGACTGAAGGAATACTGCAATCGATCCCATACCAGCCTCCGCCGCACTACAGGAGGACACCATTTCAGTCAAACAGACAAAGAAAAGAATAAGCAAAAGAGTAAAGTGCCAAAATAGCCCCCTAATTATTTTAATCCTAGAGTCTATAAAAATATTAGATTAAACCCGGGACTCATTTAATATGGGTTATAAAGGTCTCCAAAGAGGACTAATTTAGCCCCCTTTAAAAAAGTCTTATGTATTTAATTGATACTTTTATAGACTTCCGGACTAAAATGGCCTTTGACAAATAAACGGAGGCCATTCTGACACTCTTATAAACAAAGTGTGGGTGTGATTTTAGGAGTTATACTGACATATTCTTNAATAAAAATATCAAATTAAACCCCAGACTCATTTAATATGGGTTAAAATAGTCTCCAAAGAGGACTAATTTAGCCCCCTTTAAAAAAGTCTTATGTATTTAATTGATACTTTTATAGACTTTCTGACTAAAATGACCTTTGACAAATAAACGGAGGCCATTCTGACACTCCTCTTATAAACAAAGTGTGGGTGTGATTTTAGGAGTTATACTGCCATATTCTTGAGTTCAGATATAATTTGTGCTATATGTATTGAGGCTAGCAAGTCTGAGATTGAATGGTAAATCGAATTTTTCAGGTAAAGAGTATACAAAAATCAGCTCTCTCCTATGATTTAAGCTTGTTTACCCAATTGCAAATAGATCAAGAGATTNACATATTCTTGAGTTCAGATATAATTTGCGCTATATCTTTGAGGCTAGCAAGTCTGAGATTAAATGGTAAATTGAATTTTTCAGGTAAGAGTATACAAAAATCAGCTCTCTCCTATGATTTAAGCTTGTTTACCCAATTGCAAATAGATCAAGAGATTGTTTCTTCTGTCGCAAAGAAGATACAAAGCCAATTTATGGAAGCAAGTTAACTTCGAAGGTGTTTGATTTGTTCTAAATTAGCATCATTTACTTTACATCAAGTTACTTTTTTACTTGAAAAATATGTTGCACAGAAAAAAGAAGCATTATGACCGCACTCTCTTCCAACTGGTTTAGATCATTTTACATCTATTTTAAGGGAAAGTTACATATGTACCAAACAATTCTTATGAATTTACATATCAAACACAAAAAGTTTAATATTTGCATTTATAACTCCTTGGTGCTATAACTTATGTATAAAAAGGTGCACTTGACTTTTAAGCAGTTAGTAAAAGTGGTATTTTTGGTGTGATGTTAAATATTTGAGTGCTATGAATGTAAATATTAAAGTTTAGGTGTTAGATATGTAAATACATAAGAGTTGTGAAGTATGCATGTAAATGCCCTTTAAAGAGCAAATATGAAATCTCCATGACACAAAATTGTTACACATACCTGGCAAGCTCCCCCACGACAATATCCGTGCCCAGAACATTGGTTAATACAACTGCATTCTGTCGGTATTTCACAGAATCTTCCCCATCGGCCGTCATATTTACAATCACACTCCTCTTTGAACTTCACCTTATTAGAATACGCTTCTGCTGGATCTACATTACACCAGCCATGTCTGCTACCATTGGTTGTATATACATTTTCCAAATCATCTTTCGACCAATCGGCAATCTTGGGACCTCCAGGTTCAGTAGGCATGCTGAAGAAGATAATTACTTCAAATAATCAATTTAATATATGATACTATTAAGATAATGATAAGGCAAAGCATATATAATATATAAGAAATTTACATACATAGTACACAATTCTTATGTATTTACATATTCCACACCTAAACTTTCATATTTACATGCATAGCACTTTGGTGCTTTAAACCTACACATGAAAAGGTGTACTTCACTTTCAAAAAGAGATAATAATGCAATTTTTTATGTGATATAAAAGATTTGAGTGCTATGTGTGTAAATATGAAATTTTATATGTGATATATGTAAATACATAAGAATTGTGTGTTATTTATGTAAATGCCCCATAATATATTTGTTACTTTATTTTAAATCCACAAGCCTCTGCAACTGGCCTATATGGATACTTTGTCCCTTCCCCACAAAAGCACATAGCTCTAGTTCTATCACAATAAGCAGGACAAGAAGAAACAAGC
Organism: Phalaenopsis hybrid cultivar; assembly: GCA_002079205.1. Lineage (NCBI taxonomy): Eukaryota > Viridiplantae > Streptophyta > Magnoliopsida > Asparagales > Orchidaceae > Phalaenopsis > Phalaenopsis hybrid cultivar. The sequence continues at coordinate 7,548 of JXCR01139392.1, forward strand.
CATGGGCCATATGGACTCCCAGGTGATGATGGAAGGTTGCAATCAAATTGCAAATTCTCAGAACATCCTTCACCTATTATAGCAATTATGATATCAGTACATATCTCTTAATGATGAGTAGAAATAAAGGGAAAAAAAGAATGGATGCAACGTTTGGCTAACTATTATCATATTCAAGTGTGGATTAGTGGTAAAATATGATAGATAGGTAAAATTCTTCCAAGCCACCATGTAGTAAGGCAATTTTGAAATCAATTTGACAAATCTCAAGATTCAAGCTAGCTGCAAAAATAATCATCACACAGATTGAAAACATCTTTACCACATGTACAACCAAAAGGCACTTAACTGAATCTTCCATAGATCTGACGATTCAGAACAAAGAACATGCTGAAACCGAAGAATGACAACTGCAAATAAATGACATGAGGTCGACCGATCAAAATTCAACCGACCAAAAACCGAAAGTTATAAGGTCTTTATTTTAAATATTGCCCCGATCAAGATAAGGGCAAAAGTGGAGTTGTATAAATCACAACTGTACAGGTTTAAGAGTAAAAAAGATAAGGAGTATAAGTGTCATTTCACAACAATCTAGGCCTCTATAAATAGAGGAGCATTAAATATAATATAAGTAGTTGAAACCTAATACCAACTAACCCATGTTAAGATCTCTCTCTCTCTCTCTCNATGGCGAAACCTGGTATCTCTTCGTCGATTTGCTCTTCGTCGTGTTTCCTCCTTTTCGTCGTGCTTCGTCTGTGTCGTGCGACGTCGGCTTCTTCGTCTCACATTGTCTATTCCGCGGCTGTTTCACGATCGAAGAAGAAGAGGCTTCGCTCCTCTGTTTCATCTCTCGTTGTCAGCTGCATCTCCTGCATTCGCACTTCTTGGGCTCCGTCTGCTGCGACTCCGTCTCCTGTTGCACTTGTGTCCGTCCTCCTTGCACGTCCGTGAGCTACTCGCAGTCCAGACTCAATCCCTGTAGCTTGCCGCTGTTCAACTCCCTGTTCCATGGCTAATGATCCTTCTCAACCACCGACTACTTCAATTTTAAACCTTGGAAAGACTTCTTTTGTTGATATGGTTGGCTTTATGGGATCAGATCAGCTTTTCCCTCAGGTTTACCATGAATCATTCGAAGTCCAGGAGGACTGCAACCTTATCAAGAATAAGTGTAGGAAGAATGACAAACTAGCTCTATTCTTCTCTGATGTTGAAGTTTCCAACCTGATTAACAAGTGCAAATTCACCCTCATTGGGAAGTTTCAATCGGAACATCTTAAAATAGAAATCGTTCTAAAGACTTTTGAAGATCTCAAACTATTGGAACTTTGGAAGGTTGGCCTCTTTGATGGGAGACATGTGATGATACAATTATTTAAAGTGGAAGACTATGCCAAAATATTTTCCAAAAAATTTATGACAATAGATGGAAAATATATGAAACCGCATAAGTGGTCTCCTGCATTTGACCCTAGCCAAGAACCACCTATATTGTCAATCTGGTTTAAACTATACGGCCTAAAGTTGCACTACTTGAATCGCCAAGTCCTAATTCTATTGGAGCTGCACTAAAGAGACCTATAAAATTGGATACACCCACCTTCAATATCAAGCCTTCGGTTGCAAGATTTCTTGTTGAAAGGGATATCACCCTCCCTGATGTGGACGAAATATAGCTTGGTACTGCCCACAATGGGTATTGACAGTCAATTGTTGCAGAACAAAGACCCTACTTCTGCAATCACTGTAAGCTGTTTGGGCACACCCCTAGCAAATGCTTCAGGCTTCACCCACATTTGAGATCGGCAGGTACTAACAACATCATACATGTGGAGGAAAATATAGCAGACACTGTTAATCTTCTAGAAATGTTGAAGGAGAATTTGACTCATAAGGCTACTCCTCACCAACCAGATCAGTAATTTCCGCCTACTGTTGTTGAGGCAGCTCTTCCTCAGATCACAAATACTACGAATTTTGTTGTAGCATATGCTAGTCAAAGTGTCTTGGAACCACCTATTGTGAGAGAAGAGAGTAATCAAGTTTTGGAGGAGTGTCGGGATCAAGGTGTGCTGAAGGCTGAGTCAGATCAACAGTTTACCTCCATCGAATATCCACCTATTTTTCAGACATGACTACCTCTAGCAGATAATTAGCAGGTTTACAAATCTAGGAAGAACAAAAAAGGAATGCTAGATCTCAATAATTCTTAGGATGACTGTCTCATAGTTTCGAACGGAAGCCCACATCTCAGTATGTTGCTGGACTCCCTCCCTAGATCCAGGGAAAGGGGAAGCGGTATATCCACCAACTATACCTACCATGATTAGGAGTTGTTTTGTTTTTGTTATATTTTTGGGGATTACGTTTAGTTGTAATCCTTGTGAATAGGTTCTTTGTACTCACTCACTAAAACATTTGTATCCTCTCTTTTATATCACTAAATTTTGTATTTTCAATATATATATATATATATATATAACGCTCTATTCATGGATGTGATTTACAGACAAATCTAAGTTCAATGCCCTAAAATGTGTGGAGAGTGGATCATGCTACAAACAAGAAGAAGAGTAACTCGAGAAGAAGAATCCCAAAATTGAGTGACTACAAAAAACGTAAACTGCACCTAAGAATTTGTGTCTTAGCAAATCAACAAACTCAAAGAACAGAGCACTAACTAAAAAGAAAACACAACAATCGCGATCAGCGGCGTCTCGCCATCCGCAGGGAGCTCGCGCACCAAACACCAGATGAAACCCTCCAGCCTCTGAATGGGAGAAAGACACTCACTACCCTGACGGTGCAGGTTCAGTGCCACTCGACCACAACAGATATGGAGCACCGAAGCACCACAACCTATGCATTCGAACAACGTTTTATTCAAGCAAATCTCTAAAGTTGAACCCTCTGAGCGTTTCAAGATTCTAAGCCTGAAATTTTACTGATGACGATCGAACCAAACTGACCATATCGCCTCTTTCGAGTCGGCAATGTGATTGCTCAACATAAATGACATGTCGAAATGTCACATCTTTTTCACGAAGCTAAGGAAATTTACCCTCTGATGGTTCAAAAAACTACCACTAGTGTCGATCACCTCATTTACAAACTTCAAGAGAATGTTTGTTGTGCAGTTCATCGGCATGCAAAATCCCACAAGAGCTTGCAGATACTCCTACAACTGCGCCAGGGGAAGGGTGAGTTCTTGCACTCCTTCATGACCTGATTTCAGAAGGAAATGTTGGAAGTGCGGAAATTAGAACCTACGGTCGTTCATGTGGCCCTCGCCCAAGAGCTGAAGGAAGGTCCACTCTGTTATGTGTTGGGCCTACAGTGCCCCAAAACATTGGTCGAGCTTCTGGATCTCACCAACAATCACATATTGGCAGAAGAGAGCAACTCTCCCCTTGTTCTTTCTAGAATGAAACGGGCGAGCAGACACCCCTAAAGAGAAGCACCCATGGGGAAGGTTAGAGATCAGGAAGCGACCCTTGTTCGCTATTCAAAGCTAAGTTTGAGGATTAGATAATTGGTTGTTAGGAAAAATAACTCTCCACAAGAAAGCCGAGTTTGTCACCCTGAATGGCGGTTGAACTGCTATGCAAACAGAAGGCCACCTCCAGCCCACGAACTCCCTCAACCAACTCCTTTGAAGGTATCGATGTTGGAGGGGATTTTGGTCATTTGAAATAAAGAGTACTTCAAGAAAATACCTCTCATTAAGGTCAGAGGCTACCTCTGGGGTCCCAAAAGATACTGCACTACCACTAGGNATGTCGCGATCAGCGGCGTCTCGCCACCCGCAGGGAGCTCACGCACCAAACACCAGATGAAAACCTTCAGCCTCTGAATGGGAGAAAGACACTCACTACCCCGACAGTGCATGTTCAATGCCACTCGATCACAACAGATATGGAGCACCGAAGCACCACAACCTATGCAGTCGAACAACGTTTTATTCAGGCAAATCTTTAAAGTTGAACCCTCTGAGCGTTTCAAGATTCCAAGCCTGGAATTTTATCGATGACGATCGAACCTGACTGACCATATCACCTCTTTCGAGTCGGCAATGTGATTGCTCAACATAAATGACATGCCGAAATGTCACATCTTCTTCATGAAGCTAAGGAAATTTACCCTCTGATGGTTCAAAAAACTACCACTAGTGTTGATCACCTCATTTACAAACTTCAAGAGAATGTTTGTTGTGCAGTTCATATGCATGCAAAATCCCACAAGAGCTTGCAGATACTCCTACAACTGCGCTAGGGGCAGGGTGAGTTCTTGCACTCCTTCATTACCTGATTTCAGAAGGAAATGTTGGAAGTGCAGGAATTAGAACCTACGGTCGTTCATGTGGCCCTCGCCCAAGAGCTGAAGGAAGGTCCACTCTGTTATGTGTTGGGCCTACAGTGCCCCAAAACATTGGTCGAACTACTGGATCTCACCAACAATCACATATTGGCAAAAGAGAACAACTCTCCCCTTGTTCTTTCTAGAATGAAACGGGCAGACACCCCTAAAGAGAAGCACCCATGGGGAAGGTTAGAGATCAGGAAGCGACCCTTGTTCGCTGTTCAAAGCTAAGTTCGAGGATTAGATAATTGGTTGTTAGGAAAAATAACTCTCCACTAGAAAGCCGAGTTTGACACCCTGAATGGCGGTTGAACCGTTATGCAAATAGAAGGCCACCTCCACCCCACGAACTCCCTCAACCAACTCCTTTGAAGGTATCGATGGTGGAGGTGATGTTGGCCATTTGAAATAAAGAGTATTTCAAGAAAATACCTCTCATTAAGGTCAGAGGCTACCTCTGGGGTCCCAAAAGATACTGCACTACCACTAGGACCACGACCATAACACGAAGGAATGTTGACACCTCTAAAACCTAATTGAAGAACAACCAAAGTAGGGAAACTCAAGTTTCTCGTAGCGCCTGAAGTCACTACCCTTTGGCAGGGAAAGCCCTTGCAGAGAAGGAAATGAACCTACTCGAGCTCAAGCCACCATATTGTTGGCATACTTATCGTTATCTGCGAAAGAGATGGGAGTGATGCCACCAACCGAGAAAGCTTGAAGAGGCTCCCTTTAGGAGAACTATGCATGGCCGCTTTACTTCCAAACGTGCCGAGCGATACCTTCCAATCTGCTTCACAGATAATGATCTACCCCACAAGGGCAATCCTTACAACGACGTGTTGTCTTCACTGCCCTCAACGCCAACTTTCAAGTCAAGAGTATATTAATTAACACTGGGACTTTGATGAACATCATCTTCAAATCAGTTTTTGACAAAATAAGCCTCAGGACCACCCATCTCTTAGCCACGTTCGGACCGCTCTACGACTTCTAAGGGGAAAGGCAGGGATGGAACTCACGTTCAACATGATAGAAATAGAAAGCACCGAGTTGGCCCTCAAGAAGGAGAAGATCAAGAGAGTACGCCCGATGGTACAACAAACATGTCAGATAAAATTTTTTCAACAAATGAGATCTCGTATTGAAGCAGTTTGGTGAATCACACCACAAGCCGGAGACCAAGCATGCTCAGATCGACGGTTGAATCTATCATGAACAAAAAACCCTACACCTGCCAGAATTGACAAAGAAAATAGTCAGATAAAGACGATCCAGTCAACTCTAACTGATGCCCGGGCCCAAGTCCAGCACACCGAGAAAGGTAGAAGCAGATTCAAGAGTGTACTAGCCTGAGAAAAGCGAACGAACTTCTTGCCTGCTGATTGACCTCCGAAGTCAGAATGCAAGAGCTCACCCTTCGTGAATTCAACAAACAAAAAGTTCAAAAACCGAGCGATGGAAGGTTCAAATAATCAGGCTCATCCTCGCCACCATCCTCAGTCCCCTCACTTAATGATCGTTGGAACCCTACATGAGTGATTCTAATGTACATTTCAGCTCCGTGGTACAGGTTTGGAAGGGAATCCACCAGAATTTATAGGAAACCCAAGAGAGAAGGCAGGATCAACGCATTTATTGTGGCTATTCGCTGCCTAATAATTTAGTGACACGACATTGTTGACCTCATTTTGAGGTCATTACTCTTTTTCTTAAGAACCTAGAATCTAGTCATAGATTTTCCTATTGACTATCTTATAAAACTAGTATTGAAATTCATCCCCTTAAAAATTCCAGCCACTTCTTATTTCTCTTGTGATGTCTCGCATTGATGATCTCAAAACCATCGTCGTATGGTCGAGTGGTTAAGGACTATCATGTCTCGCAGGTTGTGCAGTTTGGCGAGATGGAGGAGGAACAGTCCGCGAGCGAGGGCCGAAAATTTGCGACAGGGCTCCCAGCAGAGGATTTCGGAGCAGGAGTTCGGTCTTGCGAGCAGCTCGGCCAGAGGGAAGAGGCGGAGATCGTGCAGAGAAGGGTTCAGGGAGTTCCCCGTTCGGTAGTTCGCGAAGCAGGAGGACCTTAGCAGTTTGGCGAGGCGCGACGACTCTGGAGAGGCAGTTATTCTCGTGCGAGAGGCAGAAGAGGAATTCCTGATTTGTCCCGCTGGACGCAGAGGAGTGTCTGCGAGAAGGAGGCGCGAGCACAGAACAATAAGTTTTCTCAGGTGAACAGGTGTGATCTCTGCCAGAAGGGATCGGAGCTCTCCGTTCGGTTGGCGAAGGCAGTGGAGTTCACGGGGAGACGTACAGCATTTTAGTGATTTCAGCCTAGTTCTTGGAAGGGCAGCAGGTAGAATTCATTGGAAGAAATCCTAGCCAACGACAATAGTACCGCTAAATTCGACATTGAGAAATTCAACGGGAAGAACGACTTCGGCCAATGGAGAGTAAAGATGAAAGCTCTATTGGTTCAGCAGGGTGTTGCAGAAGCCTTGCAAGGGTTAGCGGCATTGTCGGCCGACATGACCGAGAAGGAGAAGATCGACATACTGGACAAGGCCCACAGTTTGATAATCCTGAGCTTGGGCGACAAAGTTCTGAGTGAGGTGTCGAGGGAGACAACGGCTCAAGGTACTCTACCTGACAAAGTCTCTGACTAATAGGCTCTTTCTGAAGCAGCGCCTATACTCCTTCAAAATGCATGAAGACAAATCCGTCTCAGAGCAGATTGATGAGTTCAACAAGATCATCGACGACCTCGAGAACATCGACGTTAAGATGGATGATGAGGACAAGGCACTGCTGTTGCTAAACTCTATTCCTAAGAGCTACGAGCATTTCAAAGATGCGATGCTCTATGGAAGGGTGCAGACTATTACTTTGGAGGAAATTCAATCTCTGATTAGAGTCAAAGAACTTCAGAGGAAGCATGACAGGGACAAGGAAGTCAGCGGAGACAGCCTTATTGTCAGAGGAAGATCCAACAGAAAAGATTCAAGAAATGGTCAGTACAAATCAAGGTCAAGCAAGGATGGCGGGAATTAGTCATCAAGGGGATCTTTCAAGTGCTATCATTGTCACAAGGACGGTAATTTCAAGAGGAAATGCCCAGACGGGAAGAATAAGTACCAAGAAGAGCCAGAAGAATCAGGAGAAGCAAGCGTAGCCTCTAATGACTACGATTCTACTGAGACCCTGGTGATCACAGAATCTGAATCCAGTAAGGAGTGGATCCTCGACTCAGGGTGTTCTTTTCACATGTGTCCTCACAAAGACTGGTTCGAGACACTGCAATAGGAAAATGATGGGTCTGTTCTACTGGAAGACGATAAAGCTAACAGGGTTGTTGGAAGTGGATCAATCAGGATAAGGATGTTTGATGGAGTTGAACGAGTACTGGAAAATGTCAGGTATGTACCAGAGCTAAAAAGAAATCTGATTTCTTGAGGTACGCTGGAGTCAAGCGGATGCTCGTTCAAGGCAGAGAATGACTGCATCAGAGTAACCAAAGGCCCTCGTGTCGTCATACAAGGAGTCAGGAAAAAGGGGTTGTACTCTCTTATCCGGAAGATAGTGATTTGTAAGTCCATGCACTGTTTGGACTTAGCAAACTCAAGCAAGGGCTGAGGGCCCCTCAGAGGCCAGGTGGAGGGAATTTTTACTTCGAAGTTTCTCAATTAAGAGTCAAGGTGGAGAATTGTTATTTTGACCCCCAATTATTGAATTAAGGTAAAATGACACTTTTGTAATGTGGTACAGCTCACCTACCACATCTCATCTACCGCTCACCTACCTCCCACCTATCACTCTCTTGCTTTTATAAATAGAGAGGGTGTGAGGCTTAGGAGAGCAAGAGAAGAAATCTTAAGCTACCACAAAGGAGGAGAAAATAGCTAGAAAGCTATAGAGGAGGAGAGCATCTTGAGGCCTTGTATCAGAGACCTTGTCGCTTGAGAGTGAGGTCATAGAAGGAAGATGAGGGCACTTCTCTATGTATAAGCAATGTATTCTCCATTAATTTTGCCTTAGTGAACTATTTGATTGATTCCCTCCTGTGGACGTAGATCCAGTTGGATCGAACCACGTAAACGATCTATGTTTGCTTGTGTTCTTTGCGTTTCATTTCTATGTCAGGAAGTACATATCACACAACAGAAAGGTTTCTGGTTTCCCACTTAAACTAAGAACAGCAAATTGTAGCTTCTGTTGGGAAGAGAAATAAGTTCAATTTGCGCAAATTCGGACAACGAATCCACCAAGGCTTTCTCCAAAGTTTGTTTTACATTCTTCCCATTTCCTTCTCTCCTTCTCTTATTCTTTTCCTCCATTCCATCTTCACCAAATTTGAATAAGGGTGATGCTCAGAAAACGCTTTGGCTCTTTCTTACTCATTGAGGATTAACCCAATACATATGAAGGTGGATAAATATTACTAAAGGAGGATAAACCCACCACACATATGAAGGTGGATAATTACACAGATAGATAGTTGTATGTGTGGATGCTGGACAAAGAATTTATCTTAAACAGTTAAAAAACAATTCATTATTTTGTGGGGCAAAGATTGAATCTAAATAGCCAAATTAGGCTTGAATCGATTGGATCGTTCAAAGTTCTAGGAAGAAGATGAGACTCATATCACAGATGAAAAGATAAATTATCGAAATTCAAAACAATATGGTCAAATTCTTATGCCATGTAAAAAGAAATTTTCACTGCAAATTCACCAAACGTAGAAGCTAAAAGCATTTTAAAACCAAAGAAACAAAATAGTTGAATTGAATGGATTCAAAGCAACAGAGGAAATGGATAATTTCTGCACTACTATTCCATAAGTTTCCCAAGCCATTCTTTACCATATGTTTATGAGCTAATTACGATAAAATTTTCTAGAATCTTATTAGCATGAGAAATGCTAAATATTTTATTCTCTATTTTTTTCTTCGGTGAAAGGAATATAAAGAAGTATTTCCTAAATATGAAACTTTGCAATCACTCTGACCTGAATATCCATGAAAGCACCTGCACTGTCCTGTTTCTCTATTGCAAACACCTCTACCACTACAATCATTCTTGCAACTCCTACCACCAATGCTCTGCCCATACAATTAATACACAAAGTCCATTAGTTTAATAATATATTAATCAAAATATGCATGGAATTTAGGATTTATGTCTCCATTAGATGCAAAATTGGAATACTTCGTTGCTCATCCCAGCCATTAGGGGCGGAACAATGAAACTCCAAGGTGGGCAATTTCTCATCCAAAAATTTCAAAATTCTCTTAATGAATTACAAAATAAACAAGTAATTATCAATAAATAAGTAGCTTACACACCTTAATAAATCCTTCTTTCAAAACTCAAGGGAAAAAAATAAAATATTTAGAAGAAGTTTTTGATGTAATAAGTTTGCCCACCATAAACAAAGAAGCCAATTCAGCCCCTATCAGACTTCCAATCCACTCTAAAAAGCAATGATAGAATCCATCACAACTAAAATAGTTTTGCAAACCAACATTAAATCCCTACTAGCAAGAGTGGATTTGAAGTATGGGATGGGTTAATTGATAAATTGAACAATTGAATACCTTTTAATCACATAAAAAGGGGGAATTTACATACATACCACACAAATCTTATGTATTTACAGATCTAACACCCAAACATTCATATTTACATGTATACCACTCAAATCTTTAACTTCATATCAAAAATACCATCATCACTATCTTTTAAAGGAGGTGTTTGGTAGCAAATTTTTAACGGGATTTATGCTGGATATAACCTAAATCCAGCCAAACGCAAAAAAACAGGAAATTAAATATGGTGCCCAGTTAAATTCATTTATCTCTCCTTTCCGTTTATTTTTGGATGTAAATCCAAATTTGTTGAATTCAATTATTTGGTGGATTTAACGGATTTAACTTAAGAAGAAAGTCATGATTATAAGAACCTGAAATAAAATACCAAACACATCTAATAATTTTGACTGGACTTAATCTCAACTGAACCAAACACTATTTTGGATTTAATAGTGTTGAATCCAAAAGTGCCCAGGAAACACACTCAAGATATAGAACATTGAGCAGAGAAAATCAAGAGAGAGTGTGCAATAGAGAATCACAAAAATGCATCACCTTTATTCATGGTATGGCCCTCTTATTTATAAAGATAGGCATCCGTCTTACAAAATTACAGATCAGTCCCCTTAAAATTAGCTTTTAGAGGTGTTTTTTTAGTAATTACAAAGATATTTGAATAAAATAAGACTGACGGATTGAAGTCGGTCGGCAAGAAGTTAGACGGTCATTCGCTTGACCTTAACTCCATCGATATTTGATCTAAAACTCAATAATCTACTTTAATGTCAATCGTCATCCAGTGGGAAATCATCTAGCATGTCCTACGATCGATTGATCCAAACACTTCCCTTGCTAGCATTAATCCATCGATGGCTAACAGAAATGTCGAACTATCACGTCATCCTTCTGAGTCGTCCATTCTGCCTTGAGATCGATGCTAAGAGAAATAATTGAATGTTATTATTGTGCAATAATGAACTTCCCTAGATTTTAGTATTCAGGTCGTTATAAATAAGTCATCAGATATAGAAAGTTTGTGTCTTCTTTCCTTCTTACTCCTTGGAATTCTCGTCTTTTACTCTCTGTATCTGCTACATATCTGGCGGAAGGGTGTCGTCTGCTAACAGGTATGCCCTTCTTAAGGCCATGAGTGACATGCGTGAAGTAGAAGCTGACGAGATAAGTCTCTACAACGGAAATGAGTAAGAAGAGGCTTGTGCTAAAACCACGAACTGAAGAGGGCGAGGAGCGAGTTGGATCTTCGAGTTTCCTCGCAGGCTCGTTGCAGGAGAGGGCTGCGAAGCAGGCCGGAAGCTGTTCTGACATTCGCCTTAAATGACACGCGTCAAAGGTAAGTTTTCCTGTTGAAGGAGAAAGAATGTCTGTTCAGGTGGTTGTGGGGGTTGTGGTTGCCCAAGGAGGACTTGAGGAGGCGTCAGTCAAAGCGAAGCCATGGCTTTGACCGACAAAGAGCGGCTTTTCCACAGAAGGTGCGGGGCTAGGGAAAGCTGGTGAAGATGTCCTTACACAATATCTAAATGGAGGCAAATTTTGGGTATATAGCTTGAATTGTCTTTTGTGTCTCTTTTCTAGGTGCAGTTACTGAAGTCTTAACTATCGATTATGTGTCGATAGATACTAAAGCCAGTCCTACAGATGATGTGACCGCTGTTGAGAAAATCACCCCGGGGGAGCGGAATTTGTGGAATGGGGCGCAGTGGGGCAAGGTGTTATGGAGCAGGGTGTCGAGCAGGGTGCTGAGTAGGGGCTGAGTAGGGTGCTGAGTAGGGTGTTGAGGAGCAGGGCGCTGAGGAGCATGGTGTTGAGTAGGGAAGGATGGAGGGAAACTTATCCCTCGAGGGGAGCAAGAGTGTGAGTTGTCGGGCGCTGCGAGGGAAAAGGAGGCGACGGGGGGTGCAAGGTTATAGTGCGCCGTCTTGCTGAGATAGATGAGTGTTTCCTTCATTTTATGGGTTATCCTCTAGGGGATAGTGACAAAGGAATTATTGAAGTTATGAAGAGAGTTAACCGAGTGGAAAAGGAAGTTGTTATACTTCGTGAGGAGCTTGCTATTTTTCGGGGGGAGATGCTTGACGAACGTGGGGAGATGACGCATTTGTGTTTGGAACGGTGGGCCATTAGAGAGGTCTTCGCTGCTCAACCGAGGGATAATCAAAATGACCTATTCAAGCTGGGCGGCGATTTTATGTATGAATGGCTTTGTCACCGAGGATTTTTCTCGAACAATCGCTTAGTTAAGTTTTTTTTTTTTCTTTTCTAGTTGTAACCGAGGGTTTGGCTTGACGCCCCCCTCTTTTTATATATAAATAAAATATATTTTTTCTTTTTAGTAATGATTACTTTGCTCCGGGTAATGTGTAATCCCGTCACATCAGTCTTGTCGACGGCGTTTTGCCTACACCTATACTGCCCTTTCATGTATATTTACGTAGTTGTGGCGGCTGAGAGCCATTGTTCTTTCCTCGTTTCTCTTGGTGTTTGGGCTATCAAAATGGCTCGTTGTTCGCGAACAGCTCGTGTTCGGCTCGTTAAGAAGCTCGTGTTAGGCTCGTTCGCTAAGTTAAGAACACAAACAAAAATTTATTTATTCGTGTTCGGCTCGTTTTGGCTCGAAATACTGCTCATCAATCATATATATATATATATATATATATATATATATATATATATCTGTGTGTGTGCGCGCGCGCGTCGCAAGCAGTGATCTGTTGGTTGGCAGGGTTCACTATAGGTTTCCTCAAGCCACGGGTTTGATCCCCAGTGACATTGGGTTCTCGAATATTTAGGCACATAGTGCAAGCTCTCATCATGGGGTCTAGTGCATGGGAAATCGGTATTTAAGTTTCTGTCAAATATATATATATATATATATATATATATATATATATATATATA
>JXCR01139392.1:20454-41609 GCA_002079205.1 Phalaenopsis hybrid cultivar
TTATTAAATTAGATTCAAATGATGTTTTAATATAAACAATAATTTTTAAATTTTGCACCAACCCTTAATATCTTATGGCTACGTGTTTGGGGTTGTCAAAACGACACTTTGTTCGTGAACAGCTCGTGTTCGGCTCGCCAAACAAACTATTCGAGCACAAACACACTTTTTGAGCTCGAAATATAAACGAGCCGAACACGAGCGAGCCTCGTTTACACCCCCTACTTGGTGCAATGTCTTAGGCTCCATGGTTCGAAAGTTCTGTCAAGAATCGTTTGGTTTGATTCCTGCTCAAAAATTTCAGTCCTCTCTGTGGCAGACGTAGAGATCCAGAATCGTCCATTCTGGACCTTATGATTCTCCTGCAACCGGCAGCAAGCCCGCGCGGGCTTCAGGCAGTTATTCTCCTGACTTACTTTTTTACAAAGATCATTTTAAGATGGGTCTTTAAATGTCGTTTTGTCGAGAGTTGCGGTTGATTTTCAATCGCTATGGGATCATTCCTACTCAATTTCTTCCTAAATCGATCGCCACTGTCATGACTTGTGTATTTTTTTTATCGAATGATGAAAATTTCATGGTCAATCGAACTCTTCAACCACTTATTTTCCTTTCAGGTCGATCACGATGGCTACATTCAATTCATCGCAGATCCTAAGATCCAACAGTTGGGCCTTGAAAACAGAGTAAAGGACTGGAAGACGAAGCTCTTGGTTGACTCATGTGCGAGTGGTTAGGGAATCCGTACTTCTCCTACAGCGTGCGAGGTAAGGAAAGTAAAGACCTTACCGAGGAATGTTCGAGATCATAGGGCACTGATTAAGGGTCGGTGTCTCTCTTTATTTCAACACCTCGACTCCAAAGTGATCCAATGCATGATTTGTCATGATGGTTTGATACCATGACCAAGGATTTGTGGAGGTCAGTCGACAACAGGGAGGTTGCTTTGGAGAAAGCTGCTGGAGAGAGGGCGGCATTAAAAATGCCTCGGGGGAGAGGCGTTCCTCCTCCACTAGGCAGAGGTAGGGGTAGGTCTGACTTGATTAGGTCGGCAGAGGGGGATGCTGAAGGTTGGTGTTACCCATTTTCTTACGTTTTTGTGCGAAACGCACTTATGGGTCCCTTGTATAATTTGCTAGATTCTTCAAAGGGAAGCGAGAGAGACTCTTCGAGATCGCCCAGTATCCCTGACTCTGGGGGTCTGCCTGTGCATTTGTCGGTTGGAAAATTTTTTGTGGCAACAGGGGAGACCTCTCTTATAGTTTTGCAAGAGAGAGATGAGGCGAGTCACGCCTCCCGTCCCATCTCTGTCGGGACTGATTCTGAGGAGCAAGGGGTCGTGGAGCAATGGAGAGTGATGTCTCTCGAAGAGAAAGAAAGGCTCATGCACCTGATACAGGCTTGCCCCCCCTCCCTCTCCTCTGCAAAAGAGGGTGGTTCCGCCTGGGTGGCCATTTTCGCACGATTGAGAATCCAGAGTTTGGACGAGCGGTCACTACGCTCTCATTAACAGAGAGATTTGATAATTCTCAAACACTCCTCTGGATGGGGACTATCCCTCGATTCTGATGGAAATGTTCTGGTATACTGCCTCCGAGAAGACATTGAGGTCGATGGACAGAAGGACATGTTCCAAGCGGCCGATCGATATCCTTCCCTTGCCTGGGAGGCTTCTTACTTCTAGGGGCTTCTATTAGATGGAGCTGAGGAGGAGGTCGGTAGGTCCACTTTGCGAATTTGGAAGTTGCAACGGAGAGTTGCTATGGCGGAAGAGAAGCTGAAACTTTCCGTCGAAGAGTAGAAATTCAATGGTCAACAGCATGAGTTTCAGGTGGCGTCCCTTCTTAAAGAAAATGAGGAACTAAAAGAGAAAATGTCTTCAATGATTACCCGGGAGAGATACGTCGAGGGTCTTTCTCGTCAGATTGCAGTCAACGCTTCTTTAGGATTCGGAGGGTGGAGGAGAGTTAGCGCACAAGAAGTCAGATGGTGCCAAGGGTGCGGAAGGAACTAGGGAGGCAGACTAAGGGGAGTCTTCAAATATCCAGGGTTGAAGCAGTCCCTCTTTATATATTTTTGTTCTTTTTTGTTTCCTTTTATTTCGTTGTAAGGAAGCTTATTATTTATAAACGAAATTTAATGATATAAGGAACCTTTGAGACTAGTGGTCTTTATTACCCCAACCTTTTCTCCCTCATCTGATGATTGCGCGAATGTATGGGTGATTTGTTACTTGTTATGAGTTGTTGGTGAGCATGTGTATATATGTGTGCGTTGGTCGTGATCTTATGTATTTCTTAAATATGGTCCTTATACACCTCTCGCGAAGTTTGTCGTTGTTGGGTGATAATGTAGTAATTCGGGCTCAGAACATCGTTTACACACCCTTGAAGGAGCTTGTTGTTGTCAAGTGTTGAAATGTCTCATAGGCCGCTGGCGGTCGTTGGACACCCCTCGCAAAGCTTGTCGCTGTCAGATGTCGAAACGTCCCATCGGCCGTTGGTAATCATTGGACAACCCTCATGGAGTTTGTCGTTGACGAGTGTTAACGTTATAATTTGGGCTCAGGATGATCGTTTACATACCCCTCACGGAGCTTTTTGTTGTTGGGTGCTAAAACGTCCGATAAGTCGCTGGCAATCGTTAGACATCCCTCGTGAAATTTGTCGTTGTCGGGTGTTAACATTATAATTTGGGTTCACGTTGATCGTTTACACACCCCTCACGTAGCTTGTCCCTATCGGGTGCCAAAAAGTCCCATAGGCTACTGGTGATCGTTAGACACTCCTCGCGGAACTTGTCGTTGTCGAGTGTTAAGATTATAATTCGGGCTCAGGACGATCATTTACACACCCCTCGCAGAGCTTATCGTTGTTGAGTGTCGAAACGTCTCGTAAGCCATTGGTGATCATTACATACCCCTCACGGAGCTTGTCGCTGTCAGGTGCCCAAACGTCCCATAGGCCACTGATGATCATTATGTTGATTGATTAGTTTTAATCTATCGCAGGGCCAGCTTCCCACGCATGACAATGTCAGTTCCCTGAGTGTGATAGCGTCAGTTCCCCGAGTGCGTAAAAAAAATAAATAAAAAAATATTGTTAGAGAGATGTTGAATATGTAAATTCCAAACTTTTAGATGCCATGTATGTAAGAAACCCTTTCATTATCTTCTCAAGGGACCTCATGATTACCTCGAGATTCATGATACTGGGACGAACGGTGGTGCAAAGCCTTCACTTGCCTCCTTTAACTTTCATGACGATGGGTGGAGTTGTTACCGGGGTGACCTTCGTAGCGCAGGCATATGATCAGTCATAGAGTTTGTCTGGGCAACCTTCGACTGTTTTGCGAAGATCTCTTCTGGTGTCTTTGTTCGGCGAGCTCTGGGCATTCTTGTAGGTGGCAATGTAATTATTGGCCATTTCCAATAGCTCGGCAAAGCTCTGCGGCTTTGCAAGGTCGAGCTTGAAGCAGAACCACTCTGACCTCACTCCTTGTGTCAGCGCAGCTTGGGCCATGTTTGGTTTCAGGTTTTTCACATCCAACGCTTTAGTGCGATGAACGATAGCAAGATCTAGTTGTCCCCTTGCTTCAGTTGCGATAGAAATCGGGCCCTCTTCCGGGGCCGCAAAGCGCTGGTGAATTGCAATAAGAAGTCTCCTAAACTTCACAAACCCATCAAACCACCTTAGTGCAAATGATCTCAAAGTCATAAAGAACAGCTTGCACTTGAGAGAGTCAGAGATTTTTAACAGGCATATGAACAATTCAAACGAAGTGAGCTGGTTGTTAGGATCTGAGCGTCCTTTGTACGATTCTACGCTGAGCATCTTTAACTTCTCCGAGGGTTCGGCTCTTGAGACCTGCAAATAGAAGGCGTTTTCTGGTTGCCGCTATATCTCGATCTGTGCTTATCGATTCCTCTCCTCCACAAGAGCAAATACGACGTTGTCTTGATACAAGCCGTCATCGGGTTTCTACATCAGTTGGATCACTCTTCTTCCATTGTTTGTTGGTGGCTCCTCTTAAGGGGGTTAGGTGCTCCTTGTTGGGCCGTTTCTCCTCTTGGAATCGGGATTGCCCCCAAGGCAGCCACGGCTCTGAGCGCCTCTGCAAATTGTCCCGACATTTGCTTGGTGATCTGAGTTCTTAAATCTTGTAAGCCTTTTTGAACGAATTCTTCCATAAACTCCATAGTGCATGTTGTTTCTATCATGTTTTTCTGACTGAATTCTCCCTGTTATTATTGTTGGGCTACTTTTCTTGTTGACGATATGTTTTCACGCTCACCACATCTTAAAGGATGTTGAATCCAAAAATATCTGGGAAACACACCCAAGGTATAAAACATTGTGTAGAGAGAGTCAAAAGAGAGAATATAGTAGAGAATCACAAAAATGTGTCACATTTATTCATGGTATGGGCTTACTATTTATAGGGATAGGCCTCGGTCTTACAAAATTACAAGTCAGTCCACTTATCATTAGTTTTTAGAGGAGTTTTTTTGGAATTACAAAGATATTTGAATATAAGAAAACTGGTGGATTCATTTCGGTCGGCGAGAAGTTCGTCATTTTTTCCCTTGACATTAGCTCCATCGATATTTGACCTGAAACTCAATAATTTACCGATCTGTCTTAAGGTCGATCGTCATCCGGTGAGAAATCCTTTGACACGACCTTACGATCGATCGATCCAAATGCCTCTCTTGCTAGCATTAATCCGTCGAACACTAACAGAAATGTTGATCGATCGTACCACCCTTCTGAGCCGTTTGATCTGCCTTGAGATCCGTGCTGATATATTTTTTGTGTACAAGAGTATATGTATTTAATAAATCCAGATTTATTGGGTTTGTTAAATCCTATTAAACATAAATCCTGAGCGCAGCCAAACACCCCCTAAAAGTGACATAGATATTTTCATGCATAAGGTTATGACGCCAATGTGTTATACTCTAATAGGTGTAAAAATCAAATTTTGGGCGTTAGAAATGTAAATACATAAGAGTTGAGTGGTACGTACGTAAATTTCCCAAAAAATAAACTAAAAATGTAGGTACCTCAACAATGTCAACTTCCTTGGAGACAGAATCACAGCCAGAAAGCCATTTCCCAATCTCAGGCCTCCACGGCGCACCGCGGTATTTCACCGCCCCATAAGAATCCACAGGAAATCGAGCATCGAAATCAATATCCAGATCCAAACTTCGATGAATTTCTCCACCAGTCGAAGGATTTAAAGAAGACCGCCCGCCAAAGTAATCCAGCGAAGCAGGAAAAATAGGCGTGAGAAAGAAATGCACCACCGAAACCACGACCAAGAGAGAACCCACCATCGCCACCAAAGACCATGAGAATCTCGAGGATTGAAACGAGACCATTCTCTCTCGAATTTTCACTTCAAAAATCCTCTCTCAAACACACAAAAATCAATCACAACATTCGTACCTCCTCAACCGGAAACATGAAAACAATCTAGAACGGAGAGCATCAAAAATAATTTTAAAAAAAATGAAATTTCATCGAGTTTCAGGAAAAAAAAAATAAACGAATCCCGCACAGATTAACCTCTAAATCAAAAAAAAATTGTAAGAAAAAAGAATAATAACAGCGGATCTGCTGTTTCTGTTTTTAGAAATTGGAACTAAGGAATAAGAAATCGATGACAGAAAAGAAAGAATCAATCCGCAACTCATAAAAAACAAGGTTTCAGAAGGAGAACGTGGGAGTTAGTG
Source organism: Phalaenopsis hybrid cultivar (assembly GCA_002079205.1). Lineage (NCBI taxonomy): Eukaryota > Viridiplantae > Streptophyta > Magnoliopsida > Asparagales > Orchidaceae > Phalaenopsis > Phalaenopsis hybrid cultivar. The sequence goes on from JXCR01139392.1 coordinate 26,195, forward strand.
GCGAAGAAGGGTAGAAGAAGCCAGAAGGGAGAGAATGCCGCCAAGCTCGATCCCGCGGGTTTGAATTGATTTATTTCGTCGCCGCGATCACTCATCAATTATAGAGATGAATCGATCATATTTTATTTTAATAATATTAAGAAATATATTCTCCGCGATAAATTATATTCGAACGGGAGCATGTTCAGTACGACTAGAATAAAAAAAGGAACGTTGCCCCTAAAAAAATAAAATAAAAATAATTTAAAATACCTCAATAGTATTCGTATTAAGGAGAATCTGTAGTGTCCTTTCAGCGAAACATGTGGAGGAAAATTTACAGAAATACCGCAGATTTTTTTTATGTATTTACTGTTAATTAAAAGCAAATGGGTCACCGTAGATCATTAGAAGATCCAATAGTCCTCAAGAGAGGAAGCACGATAAAGAAGAACCCACTTACAGATGATAAAGAGGGCAACGTACCTAATCGGATGTAGCTATCTGAGTTTCGATAATGTCAAGATAAGAACAAAAAAGAAACAATCGAGTCCAAATCAATTGGAATGAAGAAAGATAGATGATCATCCGAACTAATCATTACAATAATGTTGAGCGAAGAAATCGATCTACCACAAGAACACTAAGCGAAGACATCGACCTACCTTCTGGTGGATATGACTTAAGAAAAGAGTTTGATTCCTCAATATCATCAGTTGATCCCACGGACGCCCTGAAGACTGATCATCAATGATTAAAAATTGACAATACAATAGAATCTTAAAATCATCTCAAAAGACTCCTTCGTCGAGGAACGAGCTATATATCAGTTTACAGTGATTCAAACTATACTAAATAGGCAGGTTTTGTCCTGTAAATAGGAGCTCCTTATCCTTAAAAGTCAGGATTAGGAGCTCTTATTGGCATGGATCGAGGATTTATGATCATGCTAGATCAACAGATCGGAAGTCAGTCCTGCCAACCCAAAGTTAATCGAGCTTAGCCAACCAGTAACACCGGCTAAGCTTAGCCGACCGACCAGCCTGACATATGGACAAATTAGGATAAAACATATCTAACATGTAAACAATATATTTACATTTATAATGCAAATGAAATGAGAAATATGCATACATAGCACAAAATTCTTATGTATTTACATATCTAACTCAGTAAATTTGTTACCTACACTAAAGAAATAGAACTCTTATTTGTGTCCCACATTAGACAAAATCTCAAAATTAAGACTATAAAAAGTCACATATATCCGATATATTTAATATTAACTGATAATAAATATAATTCGCTTTTTAAATAGTATAAAAATAAATTTGTATAGAGTTTTCTCCAATGATGAAAAAAACTAATAAACTTAAAGTTTAACTTTAAATATGTAAATATAGAAATATAAAATAGTTAGAAAAATAGATATTACTAATTCACTCTTTAATATAAAAATATTAAAAATACAAATTGCTCTCTTAGTCATTAAAAGTTAGCAATAATGTTAAATATTGTTTTAAATGTTTTATGTTTAATAATTGATTTAGTTTAATATTATGATTTTTAAAGTTATTATTAAATATTCTCATGTTTAATATTGTTTTAGAGTAACTAATATATAAATTAAGTTTATAAAATTAATTGTAAGCTATAGCTCAGCAGCCTCACTGGGGGCATCCTCAAGACCGAGCAAAATGGTTCCTCAAAGAGAAAGATGTCGCCATCCAATTGGGCATCAAGATTCCCAATTAGGTATGGATCAATTATATGAGTAAGTGATCTAACTAATACGATATGTTTGTTGGCAAGGCAACGAATTATCCAAGTCGTTTGTATTGTTAAAATGGAAGAGCCACTGTTAGGAATCTATCAAGATTCTCATTGGGGATTCCTCAAGAGTGATGGGGTAATTCCTATTGGAAAGGTATCGTGAAGTAATTAGACCCCAGGAGTTGGATGGGCACACCAGTTCTTCTCTAAAGTGCTTCTACTAGCTTCGGTGAAGCGACCCTCATCGAGGATTCCTCAAAGGCTATTAGAATAGTCCTTATTTTAGGAAGTTTGAGATAGCCCAACCTGTAGAAGGGACTTTTCTCAAACACCTGAGAAGGTGACCCGACTGGGGCATTGCAGGTATGAAGATACCCGCTTAGGCGTGGATCGATTAATGGACTGGACGCCTAGACGCCAATCCCGGGCACTAAGCACCCAAAACTACTGAAAAATACAAATTGCTCTCAATCTTTGAGTGCTTGAGAGGGAAAGGGAGAACTCCTTCTTCTTCCTCAAGGAGCTTAGAGTTTGGAGCAAGGAAAAAGGAGGAAGACCCTTCATCTTCCTCAAAGAAAAGGTCAAGGGAGTTTGTTATCTCCCAACTTCTCCTACTTCTTCCATCTTCTTCCTCTTTTTCCACCACTTCATTTGAGTGTGTGAGGAGAGCTTTATGAGGAGGAGCTTCACCAACAAAAATCAAGGTTTCTTCTCTCCTACACCAAAGGAGAGATTCTTCCTAGCTTGGGGAAGAGTCGTCAGAGCTTCATTGAAGCTTGGAACTTCACCGGAATCTCGCAGAATGTCCTTCTAAAGTAGAGCTTCTTCGTTCTTTGAAGGAGTGGAGCAAGCCTAGTAGGAACTTCACTGCAGCTCGGAACCTCACCGTGGTTTTGTCTTCTCTCCTATCATTAGGAGAGCCTCTTCTACGAGAAGAAACGCTTTGATCAACCTTCACATAGGTGAAACTCCTCAAACTCTTACATATTCTTTTAGTGGACCCAATGAATAGAGTTTTCTTGGTGTTGTGGGTTCCGATCGCCCACACGAGGCGGGTATGACCGACTATGCGATATAGTATGGCTCAATTGATCACCTGTTATCGAACAATCTGATTGGTTGAATGATACCAATCGACCCTACCATAAGCCTATTGATTTGTCGTTTATTTTCTAGAGGAAGCCCTAGGTTAGGAAACACATGCATGGAAAAATCCTTTGCGAGGCCTAATGACTTCATGTTGCAAACCTTAGACCTAAATATTATTAGCAAGTTGGAATACTAACCTCCCCTTGCTTTGTCATTCCTTCGAGGGCTGATATATTTGGATTTCGTGAAATGAGAAAAGCTTTGTAACTAGCTCGCTTTACAAAATCAAGAGGATTTGTGAAATGGGGAAAACATTGTAGCTATTTCATTCCAAAACATTGTGGAGAGTTTCTTTTTGAAAATCTGAAGATGAAGCTCCCCGTACGACTTGCTAAAGCAGGAAAAGGCTATGTTGCACATTCAAGAGCCAAACTCGAGGTAAATAAGCGAGAACAATAGCATGAGTATGGCTCGCTATCGATCGTGATCAATTGCATTTTGTTGTGTCTGTATTACATCCCGCACTTTGCATGTTACAGCGCACTTTGGTTTGATTGGCCGTCCTGGCTTGGTCGACCAGTCACTTTGGTCCAGCCTACCGCCCTGGCTAGGTCGGGCACTCACTTTAGTCTGACTGGCCACCCCAGCTCGATAGACCGATCACCTTGGTCAGACTGTCCACCCCGGCTCCGTCAACCAATCACTTTGGTTCAGTTGGTCAACTTAGCCCGACTAAGCCTGTTTGCTCTGTAGCCCCTGATTGACCATCCAGGTCAACTCAGTGGGTCGAGCAACCAACTTCATTTTCATGGTGCATGTGTTTGCATGTGCATTAATGTTGTTTGCATAGTGTTTTGTATAACTATTATCATATGCTTGAATTGCACTTTGAGTGTTTATTCGTACACTCACCCTACTTGTATGATCTCTCCAGTGAAGATCATCGAACTCCTAAGTCAATGCTACTTGTGATACGCTCGTTCTTTTGGTTGTTGCCTCCACGACACACCCATCTCTTCTGAATTAATGCCTCCACAACATACATATCCTTTGGATTGCTGCCTCGACAACACGCCTGTCATTTTGAGTCATTGCCTCCACGACACACCCATTCTTTGGGTCGTTGCCTTCACAACATGCACACCCTTTTCGGGTCACTGCCTCCATGGCATATCCATTCATCTGGTTGCTGCCTCCAAAACATTTCCAACCTTTCGAGTCACTGCCTTTGTGACACACCCATCTTTGGGTCGCTGCCTCCATGGCACGCCCACCTTTCGGGTTAATGCCTCTACGACATACTCATTCTTTGGGTCATTACCTCCTTAGCATACCCACTCTTTCGGGTCACAACCTCCTCAACATATCCACATTTTGGGTCAGTGCCTCCATGTAACACCCCCACAACATGCCCATCTTTTGGGCCACTGCCTCCACGACACACCCACCTTTTCAAGTCACTGCCTCCACGACACACCCATCCTTTGGGTCACTGCCTCCACGACACGCCCATCTTTTTGGGCCACTGCCTATATGACACTGTCACCCTTTCAGGTCATTGCCTTCACGGTACACCCATTCTTTGGGTCATTGCTTCTACAACACACCCACCCTTTCAAGTCATTGCCCTCCATGTTATACGCATCCTTCAATCGATACCTCCATGGCAGAACCACTATTTCAGGTCACAGCCTCCACGACACACCCACCTTACCGACTCATTGCCTCCACTGCACACTCACCCTCACTACTCTTATGTATGATTATTCGCATTTGCATTTGCATGCATGCATGAATACCGAGCCAGACTCAATAAGCAAGTGACCCTTGGTTGCGATGGCTTAAAGAGCATTGTTTGTCGGGTCGATCCCGACGAGCGATGTAAGTTAAAGCATCGAGACTAACACAAGTTATGGATTTGTCTTTAATTCGTGCCACCTTGCATGTTATGGATTTGTATTTAATGACCCTTATATTAAAACTAAAAAAATATATATATATTTTTCTCCTTATTACATCCACCATAATTTTAAAATCATGGATGTAGTAAATTATGTCATATGTAAAGTTAAATATTATGAATTTCTTATTGGGCAACATTCTTAAGATCCCTTGGATATTTAGGACAGGACCGGCGTGACGACCCCGTAAACGTCATACATACCCGGAGACTTACCTTGCACACTTAAATAATAGTTAGGACACTTCTCGTTAAATGTTGTGCTAGGCTAGGACTAGCCTATTAGGTACAATATTCGATGCCTCTGGCTATTATTCTTCGTCGAGTTGTTGGCTCTAGTCACACGTCACTTTTGTGCTCTTTAGTGTGCTTTTGTGTGTCTGTTTTGATATGCATGATAGTATATTAAAGTAGTAATTTGTAGAGAGTTATGTCATATATATGCACACACACATATACAATAAAAAGGGGAAGCAATATAATGATTATTACTAAACTTTTTCTTCAGGCATATCAAAACAGACATTTTGCATACATCTTTGATTTTTCTACTGACATTATTTTTATGCAGGTCTAGCCCATTTTTTAAATTTCTTTCTTGATGTTTCTCTTAGTCCCAAAAACAATCTGTATTAGAAATAAAATATGGGCACGGGTTCCGCAGCGCCATACTGGTGGAACCACGTGACGGGAACCATGAGTTGTTTGCTCTCGTCCCGTACCTTAATTCTAAATTTTATTTATGTACAGAATTAGGATTTGGTATGTATGTGCGGAGTCCGATGACCTTTTTTTGTTGGGTATGTCGCTGACCCAGTGACACCGATCTTTTTATTATTTTATTTGGCTTGTTCTACTGCTTTTCCTACATAATTGCATGCTTGGGTTGTTTCTCATATTTCTTTATAGTTGTATCTGGGATGCTACCAAAATTAAAATTTAGGCTATTCAAGACCTTAAAATTATAATTTTTTCTACAAAAATCCTAATAAAAATTTCAAGATAAATTAAAATTTAGGATCAAGAGATTCATGATTTTTTAAAACCTGATTTCTACTATCTTGCATGGTCTTCGAGCCGGTTTTAAAATGAGTTTCATAGTATGGGCATAACCTAAATCATATAATATGGACTCCACAATATCTAATGAACGCTCTAGAAAACTGCATCATTTGCATGTCTTGAGGAGAAGCCCTCATGCTTCTCCAACTCGACTGACCCGATATTAAATTTTACTTAGGTGGTTGTCTAGTCGCTTAGGTCGTTAGAAGGCTCCCCGACGCAGACGAGGTACATGACCGTTGTTGGAAGTTTTTCTAGCTTTGTAGCTAAACCTTCCCTTCTCTTCATTTCCAGCGGCATCCTCGCCACTTCGACAGATATAAGTCTCACCCATTAGAGCTTCACCTGATAGTCATAGGATAAAGTTTCGTTCCTTTGACTGGGCTACCAAGTTTCCCGTGAATGATGCAATTCGCAGATTGCTAATCGAGGAACTTTGGATGTGTGGGTCAACTACATTCACAACCAGGTAGACTTAAGGTCCTAATAACTTAGGATGACTGGTTCGTGGTGCCTCGACCTGCCTACCTCTACCAATTACGGATTACTCCACCCTTCCTTTGACTACGCACTTTGAGCCTAGTCGTTCCTCTTGCCTTCATTGGTATCAACTTGACGACCCAATTATTGATGATTTGATGCTCATTTGGGATACGACCAATTGTCCTCTACCCTTATGGTCTGGATTGCTTTGACGCATTGGGATTTCCCATCAGGATGATTTGGTTGTTTCAAAGGTTGTGTATGCCGATGAGTCTATTACCCATGCGGGACCGTGAGATACTCATTCTCCACCCTGTGACTCAGCGGAAGCTTTGAAAGCATCAGAGCATTCCCCTATGAAATAAATGTCCTTTGATAGTCCTATGATAGTTGTGACTACTAATGTAAGCAAAACTCCTTAGATCAAGAGCATTCTTGGGGAACCCCCAATATGTAATTAATTAATGAGAAACGTCCCTTTAGGAGCACTTTGGACCCCAGAACTGGCAAACACTCCAAAATTTATGGTTGTGGGTAGCTTTCTAAGGCATTCTTTCGCGGATATTTGACACAAGCTATTTGGGCATGATCTTGTTCGAATGTATATGTATCTAACATGAAAGTTATCCACATTCTTCCTCTCTTCTCACGATCATTCACTTGATCCAAAAGAGAGACTTATTTGGAAAGATGAAGCATACGACGATAAACACTCTGATGACTCCTTTAAAAATAAAAAGGGAGGGGAATAAAAACACCTCTTACCTCAAATTATCATATTATTCTAGTCTTTGTGGCTTATGCACGTTATTGTGGCTCAAAACTCAATCTCTGTGGCATACAGATGTTGTTGCAGCTCTTAACTCTGACCTTTGTAGTCTATAAGCATTATTGCAGCTCACCATTATCACCTATGTGACAAACTACGACTTACGTGGCTCACATCTCATGTAGTTACCAACTCTTACCTCTGTAGCCTACAGACTGGACCTTGTGGCCTACGAATATTATTGCAATTCCCAATGAATTTTATTGCAACTCCTCTCTGCAACATATGTGACCAACTACGACCTACACTGCTCATAACTCATACAAATAGCAACTCCTACCTTCGCTATCTACATAAACTATTGCAGCTCACCATTACTGTGTATGCGAGCAACTATGACATATGTGACTCACAGCTCATGCAACTTTCAACTCTGGCCTCTATGGCCTATGAAACTTCTTACGGCCCACCACTATATCCCACGCGACTAACTACAATTTACATGGTCCACAGCTTACACAACCCCAAACTCTGTTCTTTGTGGGCTGCTAGTGTTATTGTAGCTCCTAAATCTAGCTTTTATGGCCTACAACTGTTTTCACAGCTCACCACTATAGCCTACATGACCAACTATGGCCAACGTGACTCACAACTCACGCAACTCCCAACTCATGCCTCTATGTCTTACAAACATTATTGCAACTCTTCATTACGACCTACGTGACTCATAGCTCACACAGTTCGCAACTCCGACCTCTATTACTTACGGGCATCATTACAGCTCACCACTATGGCATATGTAACTCATAGCTCTTGCATCTCCCAACACCGACCTCTGCAGCCTTTGAATGTCATTGCAGCTCACCAATACAAGTTACATGATCAATAATGGTTTACGTGGCTCACAGCCCATGCAGCTCTCAACTCTATGTTCTACGACATACATATGTGATTGTAGTTCACACTACGACCTATGTGCCTCACAGCTCCTGCAATTCCCAACTTTGACTTCTCTGATATATTGGCATCATTGCAGCTCACCACTACGGCCTACCTACATGGTCCATAGCTTATACAACTCCCAATTCTGACCTCTATGGCATATGAATGTTATTCCGTCTCCCAACTCTAGCCTTGGCCTACAGATATTATCAAGCTCACCATTATGGCCTAGGTGACCAATTGCGGCCTATGTGACTCACAACTCACACAGATCTCAACTCTTGTCTTTATCTCTTACGAATGCTCTTGCAACTTGTCACTACGATCTATGTGATCAACTATAATGTACGTGGTTCATAGCTAACACTGCTCCTAACTTCGGCTTCAAAGCCCTGTGGAGGTTATTCTAACTCACCACCGCGGCCTACATGACCAACTGTGATCTACATGACACAAATCATGCAGATTCCAACTCCGACCTATGCGGTCTACAGATGTTATTATAGCTCCCTTCTACGACCAACATGACCAATTTTTGTTATTACATCCTTCATTTATGTTCTTTGTGGTCGGTAGATGCTCCTAAAGCTACAACCAACAATCTTTGTCACCAACTATTATCACACCTTCCAACTATGACCTATACAACAAGTTAGTGTTATAACCACCCCTTACAATATTTACTGCTGAAAACTGCCTCCAAAGTAATAGACTATGACCTTTATGGTCCGTTACGGCTATTGTTGTTAAAATATCGTTGTACATCAATTTTATAATTACAACTTCCCTAATTCATAAGAAAAGCCAATGCACTCATAATTACAGTGTATTACTTCGACTGAAAAGTGTGTTCCACATAAAAATCATGATGTCTCCTCTCGTTAATTTTCTTTTAACTATGTGTGTTGAATCTCATACTACACTAAGACACTAATTTATTATCATACCATTGTGAATTTTTCAGCACACATCAGGAATAACATTCAACTTAGTGATGTTCGACATTGGAACAATGCTCTATGATTTGAACTCTTTTTTTCTTTGGGCGCGAGGGTAGACACTTAATCTGATCTCTTATGATTCTTCATTTTATTTCCAACCAATTCAATCTAATAAACCCAACATATAAAAACCCACTTTTTCTAAATCCTTTTCGTTTATTTTACTTCACCTATGATAACTTTTTAGTCCTTCAGCCTTTCGCTTTGTTTGATTTCTTGATACTTTCTTTGTTAGGAGACTATTTGTGTCCTTAATATCATTCCCTTGTAAGTACGATTAATCATGATCATTCAATCAACATTTGTGCTTTTCTGATCTCTACATAATAACGAACAAATGTGTAACAACTTGTCTAATCTCTACACCATAAGATCACTTCACTTCAAGACTAATAAAGGGTTCCACAAGCTCAAATCTCATTGATCACTTCAGAATCCTACATATAAAAAATTAAATGACCACCAAAAACTCTAAGAAGATTTACCACTCATAATTCCTATGTAATTACACATTTAACATCCAACTATCCAAGTTCCAATTTTTATAGATATACCACCTTACTTTAGAATGGAAGATAAATTTCATTAAAAGAAAAATTAAATAGTGACATTGGTGGTATAAATGTAATAGTAAGTTCAGATGTTAGATATGTGAATACATAATAATTGGGTACCACCCTCAACCCAGACAAATGTCAATTTGTAATACAAAAAAAGTTGAGCTGGTGGTTGAGTTCATCAACCATAAGGTCACATTTCCATGAAACCGGCAATCAAAAAAAGTATTTACATTGTGTTATTGAGAAATTCTGTACCGCCCTCAGCCCACAGAAATGTCAAGATCTAACAAGAAACAGGAAAAGAAATTTAAAGAGAAAAAGCAGGCCAACCCACAAAAGGTCAACGTTTGATAAGGAATTGAAGGGGGGGTAAGAGAATGCAAAGCTATGTCTGTTGAGATAGTGATGAGTTTCTCAACCATAAGGTCCGTCCCAAAATGACATTTCCGTGAACAGCAAAGTAAGCAGAATTTAACCTGAAAAGATTGAAATTTGCAATTAAAATATATTATGAAAAGGAAACAGGATCAGAATATTCCCCTGATGTTTTCAGGTGTGTTCATTTCAGTCCTAGTTCTTTTTTTTATAAGGAAGATTTACATAAATACCACTCAATTCTTATGTATTTACAAATTTAACACCTAAACTTCATTTTTTTTGCATATATGCCACGTTACCTATGCATGCAAAGGTGTATTTCACATTTTAAAAGTTAAAATAGTGGTGTTTTTTTATGTTACGTGAAAGAATTGGGTAGTATAAATGTAAAAAAGTAAACTTTAAGTGTTAGAAATGTAAATACATATGAATGGAGTGGTATGCATGTAAATGCCCCTTTTTTAAATGGTTCAATTTTAGTGCCTCAGCCCATTAAACCTGAACCAATTTAATTCTACCACAACTTCGTCCTTTCTTTAGACAGTAATTGGATAAGGGAAGCTTTTCATGAGAGAAATCAGAATTTTTAGGATTTGAAGCTAAAAAATGAAAGTATGGCTGAAGATAAAATAAGATACTTAACTTGTCAGCACTGGGAATGACTAAAGGATCATAAGTTTCTTCTCTGTGTTCCAAGGTAGGAACTGCAACTGTCATGGATACCATATCCGATGCACTTTCAGCCTAAATTGAAATAAAAACAAAATAAGTACTTCATTGATATAAAATAAAAAATAAGCATGTACATAAATAGCTCGTAATTCTTCTGTATTTACATATCTCACACACATATCTTCATATTTACCTGCATACCGCTCAATTATTTCCTCTCACATCAAAACTATCACTAATTATCACCGTTCATAAGTCAAATCCATCTTTTCATGCATAGGTAAAATGAGAGTTTTGGTATGAGATAGGTATATTCATATGAATTCCATGTTATGTACGTAAATTTACCGATAAGAAACAGAATGATCGTTGACAATATAGTTAGATGGCATCACTGGAGCATTTGTAATAAAAAAAAAAGTGAGCACAGAAATTGGCACAATAATACACCCTAATCTTCATTAGTACTTGCATCTACTGAAGTTCCCTGTCTTATAACAGTCAACTCCAGCCTAGACCAGGCTCAAGCCGATTGTATGTTGACTTTGGCCCCATGAATAAACTCGGCTAAACTAAGATTAGATTTGATATGTAATTGTTTTGGATTTTGACTAAGGTAACAAAAAAATTTGCTTGAGGGATGAATAATTACTAATTAACTATAAGAAACTAAATAAAAAGAGTAAAAAATATTTTTATGAAGATTGACGGATGGGCAAAAAAAGAGAGTTTGATAACGCAACATGAGCAGTAATTAGGGATGTATGTTTTATGAAAAAAGAAAAATAATCAAAATAAAAAATTAACTATTAATGGGATGGTGAAATTTGAAATACGGAAAAATTTATCTTTTAGAAAAACTTGTTGAGATAAATTAAGATTCTTTAGTTAATCAAAATTTAACGTAGGACAGTATGACTGGTTTCATAAGAAGATTGTCATAAAAGTTATATAAAAGAGATGGATCATATGCTGATAAGAAGGACTTGTTTTTAGGGCGAGGTGCTAAATATTACCAAGGAAAATAATATGGTTTTAAAAATTATCAAAAATTGAATATTACTAGACTTGCAATGATTATGAGAAAGGTAGATATTTATAAAGAGTGTGGAGAGCTAAAATCAAAAATAATATTTTTTGTGATTAATATAGCTGGTTTGGGAATCCTGAATCCTAAGCCCCGAATATTAAAAGTAGAGAGTTGTGTTAGGTAGTTAACAACCAGCATAAATTTTTTGTCTAAAAATCATGACATGAATCAATTAAATCATTATGTAAATGCTAAAGCGTTTCATGCGTTGTATGGCCTGAAAACAGTGAAAAGTGAGCAAGAGTCGCTACACTGGTGTCCGGGTGTAGTGTTAAATACACAAGAATTCCCACATTATGGACGGATGCAAGCACAAAGTTAGTCCATGTAACTAATTTAGGATAGGACGTTGAAATATAGGTATTCTCACAGATAAATTAACAGAATAAAAAGATATGAAGGTTCATAGAAAGACAAATATCTTGGAGTTTTGTCTGTATGTCAAGCTTTAGGCCCTTCATAAAATGCCCTTCCAATCCCGCATCAGAATCCCTATCAGTCGTCCCGACACTAGCTCGATCTCAACTTATATTCCATGACAATTCCCTCCTGATTCAAAACATAGAATTGTTTGTGTAAGTTTCCTTCTCGAATAACTCGAAAACTTTCCAACAATCTTTAAATTCTTCCCACGAACGAATCGGATATCAAGCCTCCCTCCACTAAAACCATGCTATAGTTTTCTCCCTCAAAACATAACCCTGTCGCCATGAGTTTCTCCTCCTCCCATTCACCGAGAAGAATCGCTCTACTGATACACGCACCCATGTGCACTTTCCCCTCAAAGATTGGCATCTTCAATTTCCTAGCCCTAACATCAACAACTCAACTTCGTCTCTCTCTGCAATTTTTCCTCAGGTATCAAGGGAAATACTCCCTCCTTCGACCATAATCATTCCAATCACAGCTTCTCTCATTTCTTCTTTGTGCTTCTCCATAACCCTTCGCATTACCCCTCCTCCATGTTTCAAATGAACAGCATCCATAAGAAATCTCTAATACACCCCCTATTGGAGTCCTGAGAGGAAGTTTTCGATGGTGGATGCTTTCCTCTTTGGGTTCTTCTTATTGATATCTTACCATTTTGAACTATCAAATGACTCTCTGGTCAACCATTAGTTAGGTTTTGCAAACTAAACTGTAGGCGAGGTCTTGGATTGCATCTAAATAAGCTTCCTCAACGTGTCCTCCAAGCTCTCGAATTGCCCCTCAAATTGATTTTTCAAGGTGGAGACCTTTCCTTCTATGGTGAACATTTCCTCCATCCCAAATCTGATTTGACGCATCTCTTCCTCCAATTTTTTCTCTAAATCATATATTTTCTTTGTTTTCATTACTCCCCAAAAATTCTTTTATCACAAATGACGGAAATGCCTGCGCATTGAAATCTCGTCGATTGGTTCGCAGATACGTATCGTGAGATTATATGCACAATCTCATTAGTGTCGATACTGAGTAAGTTGAGATGCAGTAGCTTCGTACGCTAAAATCGCGTCTATAAGTTAAAATTGGTCATATAAATCTTATCCATTAATCAATCCATCGATCCTTCTTTGATAACACACCTCATTCCTTCCCAGCTTAAATCGCATCACTGTAGTCGTGATACCGTTGTATGGCTCAGCCGCATTGGGAACAGATGAAACCCAGAGTTTCGGGTCTCTAGAAGCCGCTATCCTGCCTTTGCTTTCCCTGATTGATCGCGCTTCTTTGCATAGACTCATAAGAGAAGGAAGATGGGAGATTTGGATCTTTCTCATGAGCCTGTATGTTGTGATTGTGTCGATGCTTGAGGAATAACAACAATCCAGTTGTCTCTGGATTTTGCAGCAAGGTTGAAGGCCAAAATCTCAATCCATTCGATTTCCGGGTCGAACGCACTGAAACCAATTTGATATGATTCGATGCGGCAAGATTTTCCAGAGAAATTAGAGCAAACCATGATATTTCTTCAATACCATCAAATAAAAACAATAGATCATGATAAACTTACATGAATACAAAAGATAAGCACCTACAATTCGAGAAGTATGCGATCTCTCCCAATTCCTATAATTCGAGAGGTAGAAAATATCTCCCAAACTCTAAACCTAAGAGTCAACAATAATCTCATGCATAACCTAACGCTAAACATAATAAGCCTAATTATATCCAACAATAATAAAAGACTAACTTGCCCTTAGGCATGCAAAATACCAAATTGCCCTCTAGGCTAGGCACCAGCGTAACATAGATCTTAAAAGGCTTGGGCATGTGGTATAAAAATGATATTAATTTATTAGAATTAAATGAAAATATGACACTCACTAGGACACAGTGGAGAAAAAGGATTCATGTAGCCAACCCCACTTAGTCGGAAAAAGGCTTATTGTTGCTTTTGTTATTGATATAGTTGGTTTGGTATTAAGAAAGGAGAATATACATATAGAGAGAGAGAGAGAGGCAAAAGATAATATATCAAGATATTTTGACCAAATAAGATGCAATAGAAGCAAAGATAATATTATCTTGAAAATGAAGACACAAATGCAAGGCAAAAATGCTACAATCGGAAAATATTAAATTAAAATTAAGAAAAAAATGATGTAAAAAATGAGGCATATCATAGATCAATCAAAAAGGTAAAGCAAAGTAAGCTTTGACAAAGATGCAAAAGGTTAAAATCTTAGGTTCAAATGAGAAGTTCAGATTTGGAGGGTCATGAGAGGTCATACAAAGATTTGGTAACCATTTTTCTTTCAAATGATTGAAGAACAAGTATTTTTGCATAAACATTCAAGTACGAAGTAGACATTCAAGAATATGCTAACCATAGAAAAATCAAATTTAAAAGTTATATAATGACATCATGTGATAAAGTGGTGAAATGTTGACTTAAAAATTATTACTTTCAAGGTATCAATTTGATTTTGACTTAAAAATTATTACTTTCAAGGTATCAATTTGATTTCATGCCAAGAAGATTTAAATAGAAAAAAAAATTTGTATTAATGAGAAGTATAAAGAACAGGGAAACAATTTTCAATGATTGTAATCAAGTTTGAGAAGATATATGAACGAATACCATAAAAAAAAATTGGTACATATTTAAAAAAAAAAAGATCAGTGTCAAAATGAATAAGCTCCTCACTTAACCCCTACCAAAGAAAAAAGGAGTGGGGATAAAGCAGTAAACTAGTGAAAGTTAGGTTTGCATGCAAAGTTATTTGTATCGTAAACTAAACTTCTAAAATTTAAAAAAAAAAATCAAGAAGATACGCAAGAAATTATAAAAAAAGTGTGGTAATTTTTTTATATGTTATCCATGTGATAAAAAAGAAGCACATTGGTCACCTCAATCCAAACTGTCAAAAATCAAAGCCTATCAGACTAAAACAATGCTTCTTTACACAATCAAGATGACAACTCCAACATAATATATTATAAATAAATGCCACGGTACATAGGTATAACCTGTTGAGGGTATTGTCCATATCCTCCATATGCACCATATGCATAGGCGGATGGATCTTGAGTTGCCCCATAAGCATAAGCATCGTAGCCATAGCCATAGTATGCATTGGCCCATTGTGTAGGGTCTGCTTGCGGGATCCAGGCACCAGATGCATCCTGCAAAAAAGAAAATGAAACAAAAGATTATTAAAGCAAAGCATTGCA
>JXCR01139393.1:3469-16021 GCA_002079205.1 Phalaenopsis hybrid cultivar
AGAATCATTTGTTAAGATAAAAGGGAAGGAGATCGAGTGAGAAAACAATGATGAAGTCGACAACAACCTACTAGAGTGTCCCTCTAGAACTTCAAAAGGGGGGGGGGGAGTGGAGGCTTCCGATGGAGGGGGATGAGCCGAGAATTGGAGAATGGATGGGTAAAGGGGCACAAAAGAGTATGAGGGAGGAAAGAGGTAATCGGGAGTGCGATATGCCTATGACCGTAGGAGGGAGTTTCACCCTAAATACATGGGGGGAAATTTCATAGAGAGTAAGGTTGGGGTGGAGAGGCAAGGCTCAGAAAATTGAAGATGTCAATCTTCAAAGGTGAGGATGCACATGAATGGGTATATAGGGTGGAGCCATACTTTGCAATCAACAGTTTGACTGACTAAGAGAAGCTCATGGCAGCAGAATTATGCTACGAGGAGAAGATTTTCGGGTGGTTCCGGTGGATGGAGGCAAGGTATCTGATGCACTTATGGGAGAAATTTAAGGATTGCTTGTTGAAGACCTACACGAGCAATTTTATGCTTTGATGCAGGAGGGAACTGTTATGGAATATCGGGAGAAGTTCGAGCTCTTGTCAGAAAGGTTGAGGGAGATTTTTGAGCAAGACTAGAAGGGAACTTCTTGAAAGACCTAAAGCCCGACATACGAGATGATGGAGGAAAAGAAACAGGAGAAGAAGACTAGTAAATGCGGTAGCACCGGAGGAATCTACAAGAGCCCCGTGACAACCACATTACTAAAGACCAGACAGTGTCATTTCAGAAAGAGATGCCGAAAGAGAAGAGTGCAGAACCCCAGCCTAGAGGTAACTTCAAGCGCCTCACAGATGCAAAAGTGTAGGAAAAAAAATCCAAATGATTGTATTACCGTTGTGACAAGAAATACACCTTAAGACATCGTTGCAAGGAGCGTGCTCTTTAGGTTTCTTTAGTTCAGGAAGAGGATACAAAGAGTGAGAAATCAGAAGAGAAAACGTCGAAGGAGCATATGCATTTGAATGTGGTGGAGGTGTCCCTCAATTTGGTGATGAGATTTATCCTAAATCACACCATGAAGATGAGGGTATGAATTAGGGAACAACTTGTGGTGGCGTGGTGGATAGAATTTTATTTCAAAT
The DNA here is from genome assembly GCA_002079205.1 of Phalaenopsis hybrid cultivar. Classification (NCBI taxonomy): domain Eukaryota; kingdom Viridiplantae; phylum Streptophyta; class Magnoliopsida; order Asparagales; family Orchidaceae; genus Phalaenopsis; species Phalaenopsis hybrid cultivar. The sequence goes on from JXCR01139393.1 coordinate 4,600, forward strand.
TAGATTGTGGAGAAGCTAGAATTAAAGATACTGACTACAAAGAGTTTCGACGTCATGATGGGAACAGAGAAGGTGGAAAAAAGTCGGGATATTTGCAAGGGTTGGTTCTGACACTACAGTGATTCCTTCCTTTAGATTTATGCAGCACATATGTGATTTAGGGTATGAAGTAGCTGCGAACATTGGGAGAGAGAAAGTGGATTGGAAATCATTGACAATGGAGTTCCATGGGGAGGGTGTTGAGAGGAGATGCAAGCTTATGCAAAACCATGGTTAAATCGATTCGGGGAACAAGACAGGGTTACTTGGTGGAGTTGCAGAGCATTGAGGAGATTTGAGATTCAGAGTTGGCCGAGTTTCCGAAAGGGATCCAACAGCTCCTACAGCAGTTTAAGAATGTCTTCCAGCAGCCAAGCGGGTTACCTCCTCCGAGGGAGCACGAGCACCCTATTACATTGAAGGAGGGTGTTTCTCCCATCAGAGTCAGATGTTATAGTTACCTCTAGATTCAGAGGAATGAGATAGAAGCTGACCCGAGAAATGCTCAAGGCGAGGATTATCAGGCATAGTGTGCGTCATTTTTCATTTGTCTTTTTGGTGAAGAAAATAAACGGTAGTTGGAGATTCTATGTGGACTATAGGACATTATATATAGAGACGACGTTAGAAAAGTTACATATTCTTGTGATGAGTTACTGGATGAACTTCATGGTGTAGTCATTTTCTCAAAATTGATCTTAAGTCAGGATACCACCAGATCAGGATGAACCCAGCGGATGTGCACAGGACAATGTCAAGACGCATGAAGGACATTATGAGTTCTTAGTGATGTCGTTTGGCCTCACCAACGTTCTGGGGATTTTTCAATTCCTCATGAAAAAGGTGTTTTAACCTTACCTTCAGAAATTTGTCTTAGTCTTCTTTGATGACATTTTTATATACAGTCGTCCAGAGACAGAGCATGTTGAGCACCTAAAGACAATCCTGGAGATATTGAGAGAGCACCAGTTGTATGTCAACTTGAAGAACTATTATTTTGCACAGTTGCAGGTGGATTACTAAGGGCATGTGGTGTCCAGAACGAGGGTAGCAGTGGATCGGTCCAAGATCGAGGCTATAATTAATTAGCCATTACCGAGGAGTTTGACGAAGTTGACAGGATTCTTTAGTCTCACCGGATACTAACGGAAGTTCGTGAGAGGATATGGCAAGATAACATGGTCGCTGACGAAGCAGCTGAAAAAGATAATTTCAAATTGGGGGGGGAGGGGGGACAGCAACACATGCATTTGAACATTTGAAGAGGGTCATGACTAGGGTTCCGGTACAAGCACTTCCATATTTTAGTAAACTACCTTCATGGTGGATACAGATACGTCAGAGCACGGATTGGGAGAAATGCTCATGCAGAATCAACGGTCTTATTGCTTGCTTCAGCCAGGTTCTTATGGCCAGAGTGAGGCTAAAGTCAGTATAGAACGAGACTTGATGACAATTGTCCTGGTCATTCAGAAGTGACGGCCAGATCAGAGGAGTTTAAAGTATCTTTTGGAGCAACGGATGGTGACTGACGAGCATCAGAGCTGGTCTTCCAAGCTGCTGGGGTATGACTTTGAGATTCAGTACCGATAAGGATTGGAAAATAAGGCAACTGGCGCGCTGTTGACAAAGCTGAAAGGAACCTCAATTGACGGCCTTATCGGTACCATTGGTTCTAGGTGGGGAAGCCTTGAGACAACAGAGCGAAAGGAATGAGGAGCTGAGGAAGATAAGAGCTGATTTAATATAGGATCTTAAAAGTTACTCAGGACATGCAATGAAGGGACAACAGCTACTCCACCAGGAACGATTCATGCTACCTAAGTCATTGGAATATATCCTCAGATTATTACAAGAGTTTTATGACAGTGTAATCGGGGGACATTCAAGGGAACAAAAGTCTTACAGTTGTCTAGCGGCGGAACTTTATTAGATGGGGATGCGTAGAGACGTTTAGGAGATGGTGGCAAAATGTTACGTATGTCTGCGGCACAAGTACTTGACCACGACCCCAGGAGGATTACTATAATCTTTAGCATTACCAGGAAAGGTTTTGGAAGAAGTGAAGATGGATTTCATCGAGGTTTCCACGGTCAGAAGGTTTCACAATGATCATGGTGGTCGTGGATCGCCTAAGTATGCAAACTTCATTCCCCTATAGCATCCCTACACGGCAGTCTAGTCACGGCGGTGTTTATCCGGTAAGTGGTCCATTTGCACAGAGTACCAGAATCAATTGTTTTAGATAGGGACAAAGTGTTTCTTAGTCACTTCTGGAAAGAGCTATTCAGGTTGCAAGGGACAGACCTCAAAAGAAGTATTGCATATCATCCCCAGACATATGGACAGAAAGAGGTGCTCAACAGTAGTGTGGAGACATATCGCATCACAGACCGAAGTGGATTGCATGGGCCGAATATTGGTATAACATGTTGTACCATGCCGCATGACAGACCACCCTTTACAAGATACTGTGTGGGCAAGATCCACCTCTCTTGGTATATTATGGGCATGGCGTCACACCAGTATCTAGCGTCGATTAGTACTTGCAGGAGAGAAACAGAGTATTGGCAGAGCTCGAGGGGAATTTACTGAGAGCTCAACAAATCATGAAGAGGAAAGCGGATGAACACAATAGAGAGGTACAATTTGAACCAAGGGACATGTTCTACTTGAAGCTGAGACCCTACTGACAGAAGACATTGGACAGAAAAAAGAGTGTGAAACTTTCACCATGATATTATGGATCATATGAGGTGATTTCATGCATCAAAGAAGTGGCTTATCGTTTGAGATTACCACTATCGTCCGCGCTACATCGGTCTTTCATGTGTCACAAATGAGAAGTGCAATTGGAGATCATACACCCTCACCTACACTACCGCCGACGCTGACAAAAGACTTGAAAGTGATTTTGGAGCCATTAGAAATCGAAAGAGTTTGCCAATGAGTAGTAGAGAAAAGGCGGAATTAGTCAAATGGAAAGAGATACCAAACTACGAAGCAACATTGGAGCCTTACAAGGTGATCCACAAGTAGTTCCATCCTTCCACCTTGAAAACAAAGTGTTTTTTTAGGAGAGGAGTGATGTTACACCTACGCGTGAGCCAGTCCTCTCTGGACCGACTGAGTAGATCATAATCGGCCCACAGACGGGCCGGTCTTGGCGATAGCAGGAAGCGAGGCGAACTAGGGGTGGGGGGGAGCCGCAAAAGAAGGGAAGGGTGGGTCCATGAGAATCATAATCACCTATGTAACGAGAAAAAATTAAGGGTGTTTTGAGGGAAAGTGACGAAGGAAAGTTTTTGAATTGTTGGGAGGGTATTCTATTGAGGGGAGAACTTGGGGTTTGCTTTCTTTAGGATTGTTTTGTTTGGTTGTTATTTTCTTTCGTCGGCGTTCCCGGTGACACTTAAGGTGTGGGAGAGACGAACTACCCCTCAAAAAGTAGATCAACCTTGCATCTTGTTTTCCTTTAATTTTCATAAGAGCAATCATTTTGTGTGTTTCTTCCACCTATCTATTGTTGTTTCGTTGTGTTTTGTTCGCTAATTTTCGTTTCAAGGCATATCAAGAGCCTTTGCTAATTCAGAAGAGAAGAAAGCGGGAAGAAGTTAAAGATGGATGCTTCGCCTTGTACTCACACAAGTCGACAAAGAATAGTCACTTGCGTGAACTTTGCAAAATGTGCTCAAAACTACAAGGAAAACCTGCCTATTGAAAACTGGGCAAGGGAGGAAAGATCAAAACCGCAAGGCCCATGTTGTTGCCTCGTCTGAAGGGTTGGCCGACCCTAACCCCTTCGCCAAGGAACAAATGGAGCCTTAGAAGAAACTTTTTTCAAGCAGAACTGAGCGACCTAGTATCTTGATGATACACCAAGATATCATGTCCTCTTCCTGTCACATTAATAATGAAAGCTTTCGGCATTGGATAATAGATTCACAGGTTTCTGATCACATGACTGGAGATATACATGCTCTCACCAACTATCAATAGTTCACCAGCTCCAAATTTGTTAGACATGCTAATGAATCTCACTCCAAACTTGCTGGGCAAAGAGAAGTGAAAGTTTCCAAAGATATTCAGCTCTTTTATGTGATATATGTTCTTCAATTAGATTATAATTTACTTTCAATTAGTAAATTTACTCAAGCCTTGAACTATATTACAAAATTTCATTCTAACTCTTGTGATCTTCAAGTGATAGATTCGGGGAAGGTGATTAACAGTGTTGAACTGCATCAAACTCCATAGTTGCTCAAGGAAAAGTTATTCTCTTAACCTACAAGTGTCTTCTTCGTCATCATCTTCCCATGTTCCTGAGTCAGCTGTGTCGAAGTCTATTGAAATTCATGTTTTGTTATAACATTATCATCCGGGTCATCCCAAATTTCATTATATTACAAAGTTTTAACTTCATTGCTTTATTAATAAAAAGTCATGATTTTATCAATATGATGTATGTCAATTGGCTAAGCATAGTGGCATGGCTTCCATTTGTCTCAGTAAAAACCTTCACAACTTTTTTCTATCATCTACAGTGATATTTGGGAACCATCAAAAATAAAAACTATCAATAGAGCCAGATGATTTGTCTCATTCATTGATGACCACACTAGAGTTAGTGAAATATTTCTCATGAAGAAAAAATTTAAATCTACATAACTTTTTTCAATCCTTTCACAACATGATTTCCAATCAATTTCAATTCAAAATTCAAATTATCAAAACTAATAATGCATATGAATACTTCAACTCTATCATTGGACCCTACCTTACAATGAATGGTATCATCCATATGAATTCCTATGTTGAAATTCCATAATAAAATGGAATAGCTAAGAAAAAAAAAAACTCCTCAAGATATCAAGGCCTATAATGTTTTCCTCAAAAGTTTTTTAGGGAGATACCGTGCTCATAGCTACCTATCTTATTAATAAAATGACAAGCAAAATCCTTGGATTAAAAGCCCCTCTCGATATTGTGATGGAAAAAAAAAAACCTCATAAATATTTGGCTGTCTGTTCACTCCACCAACCAAATCGCACAAAACTTTACACAAAATTTATAAAATACATGTTTCTTGGATATGCTTCTAACAAAAAAAGGTGCAATTGATATTGTATTGTTACAAGAAAATAATATAACTCAATGTATGTTAACTTCAATGATATTTTATTGATATTTTGATGAAGAGTTCGGGTGAATAATGGACATGGGAGATTATTGTAAAGTCATTGCAACCTATTTCATTTACCTACACTACTTTGGATATCCACACTGATAAATTCATCACAACCTACTTCCCTCTAACCATCCTATCTTTTAATTTCCACCTGTTGTGAACATCCAACTTGAGAAAAACAACAAGAAACTTTGTTTGTACACTAGAAAAAAGAAATCCACTAAACAGGATAAAGACAATATATAATCACATGACTATTCACAACCAAGTCATAATTCACACATCTGTGAAGTTCCAAGAGAGGTGGAATCCAGTGGAAAAGACATGAAAAGTTGCACAAATTACCCTATCCAAGATTATATTGCATATGCGAAGTTATCATCAACTTATAAAGCATTTATATATAATCTTGATAATGTGCGGATACCCAAGTCCATTCATGAAACACTTCAAAGTCTAAAATGAAAAAAGGCAGTCGAAGAGAAGATCCAAGCCCTCGACCCAATGGCATATGGATCTTTGCAAAGCTTCCTCCTGATAAAAGACAAGTTGGGTGCAAATGGATGTTCAATATCAAGTGCAAAGCAGAAGGGAGCATCGAGAGGTTCAAGACTAAGTTGGTGACCAAAAAGGTTTCACTTAATCTTATGGGATAAGCTACCAAGAGGCCTTGGCTCCAGTGGCCAAGTTAAACACTGTAAGAGTTCGTCTTTCCTTGACAGTGAATAGAGGGTGGGAACTACATCAACTTGATATCAAGAATGTATTTTTGAATGGAGACCTTGAGGAAGAAGTGTATATGGAAATCCCACCATGACTAAAAAATGACTCAATTAAATATCTAATTTATAAACTAAAAAAGTCACTTTATAGCCTCAAACAATCTCCAAGAGCTTGGTTTGACAAGTTTGTCAAGACGATGAAAACTAATTGATACATTAATGCCAAGTGGATCATACACTATTTATAAAGCATGCCTAGGGAGGTAAGAAAATTATACTCCTTGCCTATGTAGATGATATGATCCTAGAAAATTATACTCCTTACCTATGTAGATGATATGATCCTGATAGGTGATGATGAAAAAAAGATTGGGAAGATTAAGAAGGTTCTTGTGACACTAATTTGAAATTAAGGATCTAGGAGTAATGAAATATTTTCTGGACATAAAAGTGGCAAGTACCAAGATAGATATTGTTAAACCTTAAAAAAAGTACATTCTAGAAAAACTAAAAGAGACAGAAAAGTTGAAGTGCTAATCAGTTGAAACTCATATGGATTTCAATAAAAAATTACATTCGGGAGAGAAAAGCACTAGTGGAAAAGGGTAAATAACGGAGGTTGGTGGGTAACCTCATCTACCTATCACACACTAATCATGATATTCATTACTCTTATAGCATTACAGGTCAAAATATGAATTGTCCAAAAGAAAAATACTTGGAGATGTTTTACAGAATACTAAGATTCATTGATAAAAAGGCCCCTGAAAGAAGGTTAATATTTAAGAAATCTGACAACAGGGAGGTAGAGGTTTACACTGATGCTAGTTTGGCAAAAAAACTCATGGACAGAAGGTCCACTTCTAGGTATTGTTCCTACGTCTGCGGAAATCTTGTCACTTGGAGGAGCAAGAAACAAATAGTGACCAATAAAAGTAGTGCAAAATCTGAGTACTGGGTACTTGCTTTGAGAATTTGTGAAAGAATGTGGATCCAAAGATTACTAAAATGAGTTTAGGTACTCTAATGTCAATCGATATAGATGATATTTGATAGCCAAACTGCAACTAGTATTGCAAAGAATCTGATGTATCAAAGCAGAACCAAGCACATTGAGATTTATATGCATTTTATCTCTGAAAAAGTCAATGGATGTATTATTCACTTAATCTACATTCCAACTCATCTTTAAGTTGTTGATTTCTTCATTAAATCTCTAACTATAGGCAGCTTAACTGATATGAATATCAAGTTGGGGTTTTACAACATTTATGACCCAATTTGAAGGGGAGTGTGAAATTTTGAGTTTTTTATTTTAGTTTTATTCCCTCCTTATTATGTCATATTTCTTTCCTTCTTGAGTATTGTTTTCTATGATAAGTTATAATTAATGTAATTAATGTAATTAACCTTGCCTGAGCTATTTCTTATCATATAAGGAGAAATGTTATACTTTGATTATTGAGAAATAAGAGAATATGATTTTTCTTCACTTGTCTATAAATTTCACCATCAATTTGTAATAATTGATCAAAACTTAAATTACCTTTTAATTTTGGGACCAGGTGATATGCATAATTGGTGTAATCATGCATGTTTATACAATTTGATTCAACCCTATGAATCTTCTCTAAGTGCTTGTGAATATAATACGTATAAAGACCTAAATCAAACAAATTATAGATATACTAGGTGATCATTACTTAAGCAACCTAATTTGAATTTTATTTGCTATTAGAAATAGTTTAAATTGACTTGTGTAAAATTTAAATTCCATGACCTAGCCGAAGAGCATTTAATTAAATCAAATTTAAAATTAACCAGTCATAAGTTGATTTATGCATGATTTGCACCTACTTGTCTAATTTACTTTCACATTCAACTGCATTGATTTTCATTTATTAATGTAAAATTCCAAGTACTTTATTCTTACATTTTGCATAGTTTACATATACAAGTTATACAAATTATCAAGCAAATCTATTTATTTTGATAATTTTTTATGAATAATGAATGGGATTATCTTGTAAGAATGTCATTATTTAATCATACATCTTCACCTACCAATTTTCCGGATAATTATTTAACTTAGGAGGAGATAATTGTTCATATAATTTAATCTGAGGAATGCTGGATATTTATATAATTAATATACTTAAGGGAGGGTTAAATTTGTGCTTAAATGTTTAATCTTTTGGAAAAAAAATATATAAATGGCAACATATTTCAAACATTAAGGGGGAGAACATAATTTTTCTGCCACCAATTTTCTTAGTTCATATAAAAAAAAAACTATGTTTCTCTTTTCAGTTGGGCGCATCATTTTGATGGTTACCAAAAAGGAGAGAAAAATTATATATTGACTTTATCTCTAAAATTTTCCAAGTATTAGGCAATAAACCAATCAAAAAATAAGAACTAATTGCCATATATGACAAACTAATATATCACAAAAGCCATATCATGAACACCATCGGGGCAAAATTCTACATGGTATTAGGTAAAGCACCTAAATTTCTAAGTGCAGCGTTTAGAGTCTTATCTACCTGGAGAATGATGTTGGCCGTAACTCTTAAACATTAACATGCTTTTAGTGTAATGTTGTAATGTTTAAATTTCCATTAAGAACTCCAAATTTAAGTGTGCTCATATATTTAACTTAAGTGTAACTCCCACTAAATTAATTCACAATGCTGTCAAATAGATTGATATGTTTGGTTCCATAGCCAGGATAATAATCATACAAACAAATAAGAAGTAATTTCTTTATTCATAGTGGAACATGCTTGGAAAGACATTTGAGTAATGAATTAAAGCAAATAAGTAATATTCGCAAATAATGTGTTAAGTTATAAACGAAATCTAATATAATTCAAATTTACATAGATAGACATATAATAGGTACATGCACAATATAGAATGTACATCTCTAGAGGGCCAAATTATCTTTTATATGCAAGTAAACAAACACCTATTAAACTAAGATGCTTAAGCTTACGTATAAGAGATAATCTACAATACAAAATAACAAGATAAGTTTTCAAACTTATCAAATGTTGAATATACAAGTACCCTAACACACATAAACTATGCATAAACATAACATATCAACATCAAAATGTGTTCATTTGTTCAGGTTTCTTGAAGCTAATTTGATAACTTAAGCTTGATTATTAAGGCTAGGAGATCATAAATAGAATAAAAATTAAAAATGTCCTAAAGATGTTAGGTGCATTTACATAAATACCACCCAATTCCTATGTACTTGCATATCTAATGCCTAAATGATTACATTTATACCACCCAAATCTATCATATCACATCAAAAATATCATTATTATAACTTTCAAATATTGAAATACGCCTTTTCATGCCTAGATAAGGTGTCATATATGTAAAAAGTGAATTTTAGGTGTTAAATATGCAAATAAGAATTTATTGGTATGTATGTAAATCTTCCAAAATGGCAAACTTTCCAAACCTCATCGGCTGAATGCTTCTGACAAGTCCCTTTCCAAGTGGCAACAAAACTATCAATTTGCTTAGTTGAAAGAACAAGCTGGTTCGCCTTCGTAGGATCAATCTTCATTATCTCATAGGCAGCGGCATCATAACTCTCAGGTTTCTCTTCATTACCAGTTGACAAATTTCTACTATTTCCATGGTTAAACATAGCAAGTTTTATACCAATCAACTTCAATTCATCAACAAAAAGTGAACCGTTGCATTTACAACCAGCATGTTTTTTGTTCTTTCTCTTCAGTGCTGGACAACATTCACAACACCTTATGGCAGAGGAAAACTTAATGTTACAAACATTCGAGGAGCTGGCCTCTTTACTAGTCGCATCAAGATGATCATTGAACACTAAATGTGTTTGTGTCTCACGTTGTTCTTTTAGTAAATCTCTTTCCTGGATTGATCTAAGAGCAGCTGACTCAGCCCTCCTAGCACCCTTTATGAATTTTATATACAACCTGCACCCGAAACCAGAGAAGAACGAATAAAAAATGGCAGAGATAACCAAACACTTAACCAAAAAACGTATAAATAATAGGGGCATTTACATGCATACCGCCTTATTCCTCCTATGTGTTCACATATCTAACACCTAAACTTTCAAATGTAAAATACCTCTTTTAATGTAAAAGTAATGTGGTATAGAAATTGAAGTTTGAGTGTTAGATATGTAAATATATAGGTGTAACGAATAAATATGCAGAAGTCATTAATTTCCACGCACCCCATGCTCTGAATTCTAACTCCAAGATTCTCCCTTGCCGGAACAGAATACTTCTTCATGAGATAATCAAGGAACTCCTCCACTGTAAACTCCTTGTTCTTAACCTTGTAGAGAAAGACGGATAAACTGGATATCAAGTCATCAATCGTGATGCTGCACACTTCCTTCAAATCAGGAGGAATCAAAAAGTACTGACGGACAAGAGTATGTCTGAGAAGAGGCCCAAGCCCAAACTCCCCGAACTCCGCTACCCCCTCACTCTTACATATCTCTAATCCTAATTCATATACCGATGTCATCCTCCGAACACTAACAAAGCTGTGTATAAACGCGTTCACCTAATCATAAAAATAAAAACTTTAGCTGCCAAAACACAAGAGATTGAAAAAATAAGGGAGGCGCGGGGAACTGACCTTCCCCTCTACGAAATGAAGGTCACGGAGATAAGGAATGTCATGGAATCGAAACCCTATGGAATCCCACGAACTGACTTGGAGAGTAAGGGCTGCGGATTGGGAGACCTTCCACACCGAGACGTTCTCTCCGACGGAAAGGAGGTCTCTTTGGGCCTTGCTGACGGCGGCCTCAACCATTTCCCGGGATATAAAGCGANTGAACTGACTTGGAGAGTAAGGGCTGCGGATTGGGAGACCTTCCACACCGAGACGTTATCTCCGACGGAAAGGAGGTCTCTTTGGGCCTTGCTGACGGCGGCCTCAACCATTTCCCGGGATATAAAGCGANTAGAGCAAGGGCTGCGGATTGGGAGACCTTCCACACCGAGACGTTCTCTCCGACGGAAAAGAGGTCTCTTTGGGCCTTGCTGACGGCGGCCTCTACCATTTCCCGGGATATAAAGCGAGAAGGATTAGAGAAAGAGTGGTTATGAAAGTGAGGATTTTGGAAGCTAGAATTAGGGTTTCCCGGAACGTAGAAAGAGGAGGAGGGTTGACCGGGAGTACGGCCACGGCCGCGTGGCGCACGGCCGCGCGCGCGGGAGGCGGATTGGCTTCCGTTCATGAGGGAAAGCAGAGCGGTATGTTGAAAGAGAGGAAAAAGTGACCGTTGAGTGGAAATGTTGGATTGTTGATGAAGTAAAGCTTGGACTTTTATAAGTAGTTTGAGTTGTGGTACGGCGCCAAGATCAGTTTAGTTAAAATGCTTCGGGATAACTTTTTATCTCGGTTGGTTATTATTATTATTATTATTATTATTATTATTATTATTATT
>JXCR01139398.1:0-13998 GCA_002079205.1 Phalaenopsis hybrid cultivar
AAGTCTTGTGGGCCTATCAGACAACGTTCAAGACTCCCACTCAGTGTACACCTTATATGCTCGTATAGTGTTCCAAGGCTGTACTACCGCTAGAAGTCCAGATGTCATCTCTCAGAGTCGTTGTCGCCAATCAACTTACAATTAAAGAAAATGAAAATCTTAAACTTGAAGAATTGGAAAGTCTTGAAAGAAAATGACGAGAATCACAACAGCATCTAGAGCTTTATTAGGAAAGGATGATACAAGCTCATGACAAATTGGTCCGCCCAAGGACATTCAAAGTTGGTGATCTCATACTTGTTCTCAAAAGACCTATTCTTGCACGTTGCAAAGTAGGTAGAAAATTTGAGCCAACTTGGGAGGGACCATATATTGAAGAAAAGATCTATGCAAGAGAAGCCTACCAACTAAAGGATTTTCGAGGTGAAAAACCCATGTTGCCAATCAACAGACAATACATGAAAACATACTATGCAACTTGACTTTGCTTGAATTGAAAATTTGAAATTTTGATGATTCTGGGTTTATTTATTTGGCCAAACGTTTGCAACTGGGACAAAATTTTGTAATAAAATTAACCTTAAAAAACTGTAAATTTTTGAAGTTACATACTTTGATTTTCTTCTTTCTACTTTTAAGTTTAATATCTTACAAAATTAAATAAAATATATACATAAATAAATGATCTTCTCACCAGCATAAACTAAAATTTGTCTAAACAAATACTTTGTTTTGTTCTTTTTCCTACTAAATTTCAGCGCACTGATGTTTTTTATGTTCTCTGTAGAAAAAATGTCAGAACAAAAGTTGAATTTTGCTTTTAAGGATGGCTAGAATCTCACACTTATTGAGGAAAGGGCACCACAGGGTGACATCTTGACTTCAACATGGACTTTGGACAAGTGGATGTAAACTATGAGGGTCCCCTGATGGACGTGATCAGTCGTCGAGAAAAAGAAGGGCTACCATCAGTGTTAAAGATCATCACCAAGGAGAATTCCTCACTGAAGGGGAAGAAAGTGATAGTGCAGCAAGATCCAATGGAGGGGACTAGTCACCTGCCATTTATGATAACTGCACCAACTTGAGTCCTAGTCACTGTTAATGATGAGAGACTACCAGACGCACCATTATAAAGGACTCAGAACAAAAATGCCAATCACCGAAAACATAGAGCTTTCCTGTGTGAAGAAAGAAGATGCCAGAAGGAGGCAGAAAACTTGTTTACCCCAATTCCTAAGGGGAAAATATACGATCCATGCATGAGAGAGACTTCCTTCAGCTTGCCTGCCATAGAGCATGAGTTCGAGTTCACTACAGAGTTGATGATACCAGAGGTTTCAGATGATCTTTATGCGGGTTGCCCGATGTGCATTGTCAAAATTCCCACACAGATACCAGCTACAGGGGCATTTGTGGAATGCCCGAACTGCAATGTCCTCCACCTAGAGTGTTACAGTACTCTAGAAGAATATAACAGATTTTAGATCACCAATAACTTAATGGGGGAATCATATCTTTTTCTTGATACAGAGAAAACACAAGCATGGATTTCTGCTGATATTGAAATGAGGGAGAGTCCTTGACAGCCGCCAATGATCACCATGACAGAATTTGACAAAATGAGTAAAATAAAGAAAAGGGAATTTGAATTTTATGAAGAAGTTTAAGGAAGATTTGTCAATATACTGGAAGGCCTAGAGTTGTACACTAGAGTCTTCTCTGAAAGTGACAAAAAAAACATTATCGACTGTAATCTAAGGGATAGGGGTCAAACTGGTCTTCTAATGGAAAGGACCTATTTCGAACCCTAAAAATGGATGCATGGAAAAGGCAAAATCACCATACATTGTGGTTGCTATTATAACTTTACTAAGGACAGATAAGGAAATCCTCTGGGATTTTAAGACATGATGAGTTGGATCTGTTACCTCCTATTATAAATTAGATGATCAAGAGGATGATTTGATGGAGCATACTTCCAGCCAATTATATTCCCAATAGTTGTATCATCAATATCTGCGATGAAGGCAATTGTATTCACCCGCATATAGACCATCATGATTTTGTGAGACCTTTTTGCACAGTCTCCTTCATGAATAAGAGCAATACTCTATTTCAGAAAGAAATAGATGTCATTGGCCCCGGTAAGTTCAGAGGATCTAGGGAGATTCTGTTACCAATGGGTTCAACAATGATTCTAAAAAAATGAAGCAGACCTTGCCAAACACTACATTCCGGGGATACGACACTGCAGGGTGTCTGTAACTTTCAGAAGGATAGATAGTAGCAAGATGCCATATGGATTCCAACTGGATCCGGAGTTAGAAGAGCTATAACCATACGAGCTATGAGAGGGTTGCACCTCTTAGTACATGCAAAAGGAACTCTTGTTCGGGAGCGTGACTTAGTAGGTCAGCTCAATCGGAAGAACTCACCCCACCGAGGATGGACAGTCAGGTGATACCTTTTTGTACTGCATTTTGGCACAGCAGATATGATGACATATGTATCAAATATGCTTAGTTTGTGATATGTCCCCAACATGAGATATTTTCAGATGTACTTTTGATGCATTCAACATATTATACCTTTTGATGCTTCGGCCTATATTCAATCTGTAACACTTGTTTGAAGCAGATTAATGAAATCTCTTTCAAAATTCAGTACATTTGTTCAATTGCCCATTTGTGCGATTGATAAAGAGCCACAAAACCATACATTAGTTCCAAACTATAATGATTGAAGAACAAAACAATAAAAACTTGATAATAATAAAATTTAAATAAAAAAACTCTCTTTTGAAAATCAACCAACAAAAAATGAATTTTAGAAATATATTTTGATAATTAAAGGTGATAAAAACAACAAGAAAAGAAAATAAATATGTTGAGCTATTTCTCTCGATTTCGAGGTCTCTTACTCTTTGCTCGCGCAGCACGATAATTCCGATATTTTTATATGTAAGGATTTATGAAGTTAACACCACTACTTGAAAATTTTAATCCCCAACAACGATGCCAAAAACTAGATCCTAAGTAAAGTAAAAGTTCAATTATATTTGTATGGATTCTACGGAAGTATACGTATCATTATCAAGTAATATAGAGCTTTTTGATTAAGCCTCAAATATTGATCCCATGGAGATCGAGGTTAATCACGATGGATTTCAAGAGAATTTCTAGTCTAGAATAACATTCCCTAGCTTGGAAGGTCGATAAAAGTTTGGTTTTGATTATATCCTAAAATTATTACTACAATAATACTTCTACTCCTAAACTAAAATACTTTGTGAAAATCAGAAAGTGGGGTTTAATATATTAAAAGTACTCTTCCTCATATAATGAAATTAGTGACGTGTAAAAGTAAAACAAGTTGTGAGAGAGATTGTGACAAATATGAGCAATTATATTCCTTACCCTCATTAGAGATGCTATAAAGAACATTGATTAATATAAATTTTGAATTCTTTAGAAGACAAGATAGGCATGGAGGATATTAGCTCTCACTCTAGAGTTTCCTCTTATCCCTCCACCTGGAGGCTAACATCTCGCATAAAAACCTTAAACAATAGACCAAATTAGGGGGCTTTAATCTATCACTCTAAATTCCTCTAATTATACACCCATTAAAGTTTATTTTCTTATTTATTTGTACTCAACTATATGGATTATATTCTCATCCATACAATCTCATGTAATTTTATCACAGTTGATTGAGACAATACCATCACAGATCTTACATGTTCTCACAACTTATTTTAGCATGAAATTTGATAAAGTTTACATGCAAATGAAGAAAAAAGTAAAACCATCACAATATATTCTCACTCTACTCAATTTTATATCCTACACATGCATACTAATTCATTACAAGAGGAAGAGTAAAGAAAACTACTCACTGTACATAAGGAAACAACAACAACTTTTTATTGAACAAGACTTTGAATCCATACAAATAAAGTACAAAATTCAAATCAAAATATAATGAAAATACTTATCTCTAATGGAAATCAAACTCTCCTTATATAGCAAAAGCAGTCTCCTTACAATCCTCTCCAGGAACATAGTGAAAAGAAAATAAGAAATTCTCACTCTCTCTTTCTCTCTCACCTTGCTGCCCCACTTGGGGCTCGCGCCCAAGCCTTATTTTTCTTATCCAGGCCTTCTTCTCCTGTTATAATTGATTCAAGAGTCCAAGAGTTCTTTTAAAAGCATTTACAAGCCTTATTTATAATTTCCAAAGAGATTCTTAAGTGTCTCTTTAAAACTGTCCATATTCATTGAATCTTCCAAATGCCTCAAGTGCCTCTTAAAATCCTCTTCTAACTTCCAAAATTTCTTATTTAAAGTCTATTTTATCATTTCCAATGAATACCCCTAGAGACACACAAAAAAACATTTCAAAAATCATCCAAATCTGATATATATTATAGAAGATATGTTGAAAACCGTCTCGGGCCCCTAAGCGCCGATTTTGGGGCGCTTATGTGCCCTCCTCTCTGTCTGGTGTCACCTAAGTGCCATTTTGGGTGCTTATGCACTAAGCAAAGGCACTTAAGTGTTCGATTTATGTCACCTTGGCTCCGGTTAGCCCCGGTTCGACCTGATTTTCTCAGATTTGCTCCGTTTTGGTCCATTTTTGTTCCTTTTGCTCCAATCACTCCAAATTCTTCAATTTGATGTATGTACAACCAAAAACACAAAAAAAATACCTTTAAAGTGAAATATCATCATTAAATAAAGTATGAAAAATAGTACATTTTTAGATGTATCACACGATTGTCCTTGTCTGCACTAATTCTTTTCACATCCCCGTAAAATTTCACATTCTATACAAAATCTCTCAAAATTTCTCAAATTTTCCTCACCAATATCTATTTTCACATGACACATATCTATGAGTTCAGCACTAAAAATTTTCTACACTACTTTCATATTGTTCTTGGGGGCATCCTATTCTCAATCCTCGAGATTGGTATAAGGCCCCCTTGAATGGAACACAACATTCTATTCTCAATCCTCGAGATTGGAATAAGACCCTTTTAAGTGGAACACGAATTCCTATTCTCATTCCTCGAGATCGATGTAAGGCTCCTTGAATGGAACACAAAGTACTATTCTCAATCCTTGAGATTGGTATAAGGTTCCCTTGAATGGAACACGACATCTTATTCTCAATCCTAGAGATTGGTGTAAGACCCCCTTAAACGGAAGATGTCATCCTATTCTCAATCATCGAGATCTGTACCGAAAATTCGAACTCTCTTTTTAGGATTGATACCCAAATTTCAATTTTCATCTCGGGGCCAACTCCTAAATACTGATTCCCCTCCTCTAAGAGCACCTGAAACTTGATAATTTGAAACCCACTCTCCAATCCCTAGTGAGAGTTCCTACTCCTTGATTTTGATCGAATATTCACCTACTATATCCCTAACAGAAACAACTAGCACTCAAATTTACACTCCTTTCTTTGGCTCTTGACTTAGGAGTCTATGTTGGTTTTGTTGATCTCGTCGGTTAATGCCAACACTCGCGTTGTACCTGCCCAGCACACCACACCTATTGAGGGTGCATTTTTTAACCCCACTTTTGCTTGAGGTTTAGTTTTCCCTCTTTAGTAGCCTAGGGTCTAGCCATAGGGTTTTCCTGATGACTATTCATAGAAAACTAGAAAATGGACCCACACCCTTAGAAACTCTAAACTCTTTCTTGCTCGACTTGAAGTTCCACATATTGGTCATAACCACTAGCACTTAGTAGGTGGGGTCAGTATGGGGGATCTCAAGGAGAGTCCCAATAGGACTGCTTGACCTTAGAGCTGACCCTGGGTGTTGATCTAGAGCTAGTTCACTCACTTGCACACACTATCACCTATATCGACTTGCAAACTAAAAATTGTTGACTTTGATCCATTGATCTTTTGTGAGACTCATGTAAATGGTCCCCTAGACCCACAGACCCTAGGCAAGGGTTTAGCTAAGAACAGTACATATGGAACCCAAATGGGGATTTCATTGGTCCATAGCTCATATATGGTGGTTGGCACACCAATTCAAGCAAAATATCCAACTTGGTCTTTTGCCCCTAAATCCACCCAAATTACCTAAACAGCCCCAAACCCTAAATTTGGCCAAAATTCTCAATTTCACCCAAAATACCCAAATTTGTTCAAAAATTAGTTCAAACAATTTAAAAATACCAAAATTTCCCAAAACCACCAAAAATTGCCAAAATTTGCTAAAATACCCTCAAATTTGCCAAAAATACAAAAATACCCTTGGTGGCCCAAACTTTCCCAAAACATCCAAAATCACTTCAAATGTCTCCAAAACAAATTTTGACCCTTCAATTGAAACTAATTTCACCATTTTGACAAAACCACCAAATTGCCTTTAAAGGCCCAATTTCCCTAAATTCACCTCAAATGTCAATCATGTTGGCCCCAATCCTCCCCAATTTCAATTCTAACTCGAATTCATCTTTCATATGATCTCTCGAAACCAAATTCAAGCCTAATTGATCCATGTTTTGAGCTCAATTTTGATCCAAATTAAACTCCCAATTTTGACCACATGACTTAATCTCACCTAGTTGAACCATATGATCCACTCAATTGCCCCAATTTGAATCCTAAATTCTTACTAACAATCCAACACATCAAGTTAGAGCTTTAATTGGCCTTACAAGCCTAAATTTTACTCAATTTTAACCCAAGTCCAAAATCCCCAAATTTGCCCCAACTTGGCTAAGTGTCCAAATTCCACCAAATTGAATGCTTTAAACCCAAAATTGGCAGCCAATTGATGTTGAAAACTCTTCATGATATTCCTATAGACCATTTTCAACCATAAATTTGGGCATACCCCAACCATAGCCCAATCTAAACCTAAGTCTAACCCAGCACCCCCAAATTAACCAATGCCCAATATCCTCCAAATTGAACGTCTAAACTAATTCAAAATCACTCAAAACCTTCTCCAAATATCTTATGACAATCATCTACACAATATTGATGTTAGCACTATTTTGGTTTAAGGAGTTGCTCGTAAGAAGCTGTTGGTCACCGGAATAGAAATCCTGTCGCCCGCTTCGGAAAGACGTTTTAATTTACATATAGATTTAAGTTTAGAAAAATATGAAATAAAACTGACCCCATATTTTTCATAATTTAAATGAAGAGCGTTGTACCTCAAACCTTGCATCTACTTTGAAGGATAAACACAAGACTTGACGATGAGGCTCGATCAAGTAAACTAAGAAATGTATGACGTTCGTTTGGTCTGCGAAACCATTTTATTTGCCGATAATTTCTCATATTTAATATGAAGAATTAAATAGGGTTTACATTAAGCTGGGTTCAGAAAAGCTTCCTATAAGGGCAAACCCCTATAGTTAATTACATCTTAAATGATCAAAGCCACTAATGAAAACTCTTGATAAAAATCACAAAATATTATCTTCAAGGATTTCAAAAGGATAGGAATTTTCAATGAGATCAGACAAAGAGGTGTGAAAGGGGATTGGTTCAAATTTGGAACATTTTATTTTGGAATCCAAAGGAAGAAGAATTAGGGGATGTCATGGATCCAGAGGAGAACCTCGGTGACTTCCGGTTTATCTTATGATTTGGCTTTAGTTTTGAGGATAAATTTATTTGAGTGTCTCATCCTACCGATTTTATTTATTAGGGCTTGCATTCATGTGAAATGATCAAACAAATAGCCTGGAAGATGTGAGGATTTAGGTCGTAATGAACGACGACATCAGAATCCTAAAACGGGTTAGGGCTTATATTGTATAACAGCGTTGTACAAAGGCCTAAATATGAGGTGAGGATTTATGTTTCATAAGCAGAATACCTAAAGATCTTATGGCTTAGTTGTTTAATTTTAAGGAAGGGAATTGGTTTAGCTGGGGAAGACAGGTTTTGCTGTGGGAATTTTTGCTAAATTTAGGGTCCCAAGGGTATCTAGGTAAATTTGGGGAGTTTTAAAGCAAAAAGCTAAGTTTGGCATTTTTGAAAAGTTGGGGTGCCAACCATCATAAATAAGTCATGGACCAATGGAAACCCCATTTTGGGTCCTCTATGTACTGGTCTTAGCTAAACCCTAGCCTAGAGCCAGTGGGCTTAGGGGACCATCTTCATGAGTATCCCAAAAGTATTAAGGGACCAAAGTCAAGAACTTTTGGTTTGTGATTGTGAGTGCTTGTGAGTGTTTGTGAGTGAGGTTCTTGTAGGTGAGTGCCTTAGCTCTAAACCAATACACAGGGCTAACCCTAATGTCCAACAATCCTATAGGAACTCTTCTTGAGCTCCCCCATAGTGCCCCACCTACTAAGTGCTAAAGGTTAGGACCAATATGTAAAACTTCAAGCTGAGTAAAGAGGAGTTTAAAATTTCTAATGGTGAGGGTTCCTTTTCTAATTTTCTAGGAATAATCAATAGGAAGTCCTATGGCTATACCTTAGGCTATTAAAGAGGAACACTAGACCTCAANTCCCACCTACTAAGTGCTAAAGGTTAGGACCAATATGTAAAACTTCAAGTTGAGTAAAGAGGAGTTTAAAATTTCTAATGGTGAGGGTTCCTTTTCTAGTTTTCTAAGAATAATCAATAGGAAGTCCTATGGCTATACCTTAGGCTATTAAAGAGGAACACTAGACCTCAACCAAAAATGAGATCAACAAATGGACCCCCAATAGGTGTGGTGTGCTGGGCAAGCACACCGCGAGTATTNTAAATATGAGGTGAGGATTTAGGGCTTATATTGTATAACAGCATTGTACAAAGGCCTAAATATGAGGTGAGGATTTATGTTTCATAAGCAGAATACCTAAAGATCTTATGGCTTAGTTGTTTAATTTTAAGGAAGGGAATTGGTTTAGCTGGGGAAGATAGGTTTTGCTGTGGGAATTTTTGCTAAATTTAGGGTCCCAAGGGTATCTAGGTAAATTTTGGGAGTTTTAAAGCAAAAAGCTAAGTTTGGCATTTTTGAAAAGTTGGGGTGCCAACCATCATAAATAAGTTATGGACCAATGGAAACCCCATTTTGGGTCTTCTATGTACTGGTCTTAGCTAAACCCTAGCCTAGAGCCAGTGGGCTTAGGGGACCATCTTCATGAGTATCCCAAAAGTATTAAGGGACCAAAGTCAAGAACTTTTGGTTTGTGATTGTGAGTGCTTGTGAGTGTTTGTGAGTGAGGTTCTTGTAGGTGAGTGCCTTAGCTCTAAACCAATACACAGGGCTAACCCTAATGTCCAACAATCCTATAGGAACTCTTCTTGAGCTCCCCCATAGTGCCCCACCTACTAAGTGCTAAAGGTTAGGACCAATATGTAAAACTTCAAGCTGAGTAAAGAGGAGTTTAAAATTTCTAATGGTGAGGGTTCCTTTTCTAATTTTCTAGGAATAATCAATAGGAAGTCCTATGGCTATACCTTAGGCTATTAAAGAGGAACACTAGACCTCAACCAAAAATGAGATCAACAAATGGACCCCCAATAGGTGTGGTGTGCTGGGCAAGCACACCGCGAGTATTGGCGTTGACCGACGAGATCAACAAAAATAATACAAACTCCTAAGTCAAGAGACATAGAAGTGGTGTGGGATTATGTGTGTTATTTGCTTCTGCTGGGGAATATAACAGGTGAATATTTGATCAAGTTCAAGCAGTAGGGACTCTTGCTGGGAAATGAAGAGTGGATTTTGAGTTATGAGATTTTAGGACTTTATCGAAGATGAGAATCAGTGTGTAAGTGTTGACCCCAGGGTAGGATTTGAAATTCAAATATTAATTTAAGAAGAGGGTCAAAATTTAAGGACCGATCATGAAAAATGAGGAATCAGAAGTTAGGGACTAAACCCAGGATAAGGATTGAAAGTTGACGATCAAGCACAAGAGAGAGTGTCGGAAGGTAGGAACCAACTTTAAAAGGGCGAATTAGAAATTAAGGACTGATTTAGAAATGAGAATTGAAAGGTAGTGATCAATCTCAAAAGAGAGTGTCATAAGGTAAGAACGAAGCTCAAAAAGGAGTGAACCAGAAGTTTAGGACTGATTCAAAAAATGAGAATTGAAAGGTAGGAATCAATCTCAAAAGAGAGCATCAGAAGGTAAGGACCGACCTCAAAAGGCTGAATCAAGAATTAGGGACTGATTCAAAAATGAGAATTGAAAGGTAGTGATCAATCTCAAAAGAGAGTGTCGAAAGGTAAGGACCAACCTCATAATGGGTGAATCGGAAATTAGGGACTGATTCAAAAATTAGAATTGAAAGGTAGTGATCAATCTTAAAAGAGAGCGTCGGAAGGTAAGGACCGACCTCAAAAGGGTGAATCAGAAATTAGGGACTGATTTGAAAATGAGAATTGAATGGTAGTGATCAATCTCAAAAGAGAGCATTGGAAGGTAAGGACCGACCTCAGAAGGGTGAATCAGAAATTAGGGACTGATTCAAAAATGAGAGATGAAAGGTAGTGATCAATCTCAAAAGAGAGCATCGGAAGGTAAGGACCGACCTCAAAAGTGTGAATCAGAAATTAGGGATTGATTCAAAAAAGAGAATTTGAAGGTAGTGATCAATCTCAAAAGAGAGCGTCGAAAGGAAAGGACCGACCTCAAAAGTGTGAATCGGAAATTAGGGACTAATTCAAAAATGAGAATTGAAAGGTAAGGATCAATCTAAAAAGAGAGCGTCGAAAGGTAAGGACCAACCTCAAAAGGGTGAATCAAAAATTAGGGAATGATTCAAAAATAAGAATTGAAAGGTAGTGGTAAATCTTAAAAGAGAGAGTTAGAAGGTAAGGACCTACCTCAAAAGGGTGCATCAGAAATTAGGGACTGATTCAAAGATGAGAATTGAAAGGTAGTGATCAATCTAAAAATAGAGCTTTGGAAGGTAAGGACCGACCTCAAAAGGGTGAATTAGAAATTAGGGACTGATTCGAAATTGAGAATTGAAAGGTAGTGATCATTCTCAAAAGAGAGCGTCGAAAGGTAAGGACCAACCTCAAAAGTGTGAATAAAAAATTAGAGACTGATTCGAAAATGAGAATTAAAAGGTAATGATCAATCACAAAAGAGAGCGTCAGAAGGTACGAACCGACCTCAAAAGGATGAATCAAAAATTAGGGGCTGATTCAAAAATGATAATTGAAAGGTAGTGATGAATCTCAAAACAGAGCGTCAGAAGGTAAGGACCGACCTCAAAAGGGTGAATCAGAAAACAGGGGCTCATTCCAAAAAGAGAATTGGTGGTGTTAAATCCAAAGATGTGTGTCATGTGAAAAGGTTGAAATTGTTGAAGAAGATTTGTGAAAATTTGTGAGTTTCTGTGCAGAATGTCAAATTTCGCGGGGATGTGAAGAGAATTTGTGCAGACAAAGATAGTTGTGCTGCACGAGAAAAGAGTAAGAAACTCCGAAATCGAGAGAATCCAATCAACTGATTTATTTTTTTTTTCTTATTGTTTTATCACAAAAGATGTTTTCAAAATTTGATTTTAATTGGTTGATTTTTTTTTCAAAAGAGAGTTGTTTTGTTGTTTATTTATTGGTTATTTTTATTTAATTTTTTTTATAGTTAAATTTTTTTTTTGTCTTTTTGTTCTTTGTTCATTCTAATTTTGAACCAAAGTGGGTTTGTGGCTTTCATCCATTGCACAAAAGGCAATCGACAAAAAGACACATTTCTGAACAAAACTTCAATAATCTATTCCAACAAAATGTTACAGATCAAGTGTAGGTCGACGTCTCAAAAAGTACAATGCGTGAAACACATCAAAGTACATCCAAAACATCTCATGCCAAGTACACATTTTAGGCTGAGCATCTCTGGTACATATCACATTGTTGTATTGTAGTAAAGTAGAAAGGAATCCTCTGACTGTCTGTTCCTGTTGTGACGAGCTCTTGATCGAGCTGACCTTCTAAGCCAAAATTTAGGACAAGAGTTCCCTTCGCATGTGCTCATAGGTGCAAGCCTCTCATAGTTCCTAAGGTAGTAGTTCCTCCAGTTCTGGATCTGGCTGAAATCCGTGCGGCATTTTGTTATTGTCCATCCGTCGGAAGGTTATGGACACCCTGCGGTGTCGCACTCCTGGAATGCAATGCTTGGCAACATCTGCACCGTTTCCCTTAAGAACAAGTACTGAGCCAACTGGTAGGGGAATCTCCACAGAGCCTTTGAACTCACTAAGGCTGACGATGTCAATTTCTTTCCCAAATAAGATATTACTTTTACTCATGAATGAGACCGTACAAAAAGGCCTCACGAAGACATGGTGATTGATGTGTGGAGGTATGCAATCACCCTCATCTTAGATTTTGATAATACAACTATTTAGAATGCAAGTAGCAGGCAAAATACTCCATTTGACCATTCTTTTGATGATCCACTTTATCATTAGTGGTAGTGGATCTACTTGATCGTGTCTAAGGATCCCAGACGGATTCCCTTATCTATCATTTGTGAAGTTGTAGCAGCAGCCACACAGGATAGTAATCCTTTCTTATCCTCATATCCATTTCCTCAGCTCAGAATAGGTCCTTTCCATAATTAAGCGTGCTCTACCTTTGTTCCTTAGGTAAAAAATGCAGTTAAGAATACTTTATTCATCAGCCTCTGAGAAGACTATGGTATGCAGAGTTAATCTCTCCAGTATGTTGATGAATTTCTCCTGTACTTGTTCATAGAATTCGAAGTCTCTTTTACATATTTTTCTCATTTTATAATATTCCACCGTACTGGGAGTCAACAGTTGTCGCGGGTATTCCGTCATTTGAATATCCACGGGAACCCAAGCTGGTGCTGTCTCTTGCTTTAACGGAATGTATGATTCTGCATCTGACAGGATGTTTGGCTCTGTACTCCTTGGAACATACGGCTCCACATCTATTGAGACCTATGGCTCTGACTCTATCAGGTAATCAGTAGTCTGAGATTCATCATCGGTAGATGCATATTCTTCTAATGTGTTTTAGTGTTGTAGATGTAGGACATTGCAGTCTGGGCACTCCACGAATGCCCCTGCAGCTGACGCTCGTGCAGGTATTTCAACATTACAGGTAAGGCAACCCATACACAGAACATCTGAAACTGGTAGTATCTTTGGCTTTGTAAAAAACTTGGACTCCTCATCCATAGCAGCTGGCTGGAGGAGGTCTCTTTCATGCCTGGATCAAAAATGTGTCCCTCAGGAATAAGATTGAGCAAGTTGTCTGCCTGGATCAAAGTATCTTTCTGACGTTCTTTCTTTTCAGTGACACACTTTCTTTGGCGACCACCCTTAGTAGTGAGGGTATCCCTTCCTTTTCCCGTCGACTAACGAAATTCATTAAAGGCCCTTCGTAATCCATGCCGACTTAGTTAAATTCCATGTTGAAATCTATAGTGCCACCCTGCAACGCCATTTCTTCATTTAGTCCGAGATTCTAGCCATCTTTAAAGGTGAAGATCAGCCTCTAGCCTGACATTTCTCTGCAGACGATAGGACAAAGAAAAGTGGGCTGAAACTTAGCATGAACAAGAACAAAACAAAGTATTTATTAAATAAAATTTTAGTTTATGAAGAGATCANACGCCATTTCTTCATTTAGTCCGAGATTCTAGCCATCTTTAAAGGTGAAGATCAGCCTCTAGTCTGACATTTCTCTGCAGACGACAGGACAAAGGTAAGTTGGCTGAAACTTAGCATGAACAAGAACAAAACAAAGTATTTATTAAATAAAATTTTAGTTTATGAAGAGATCATTTATTTATGTGTGAATTTTGTGTAATTTAGTAGCAAATTAAGTTTAAAAAGAGAAAACTGAAGTGTGTAATTTCAAAAATTTTCATTATATGGAGGTTAATTTCATTACAAAAAATTTGGACCCGGTCACAGACGTTTGGCCACATAGATAACCCCAAAACAATCAAAATTTCAAAATTTCAAATCANCAAAAATTTTCATTATATGGAGGTTAATTTCATTACAAAAAATTTGGACCCG
>JXCR01139399.1:5430-23242 GCA_002079205.1 Phalaenopsis hybrid cultivar
CTTTAGTTTATTTGATCGAGCCTCACCCTCAATTTTTGTGTTTATCCTTCGAGATAGATACAGGATTTGAGATAAAAACGCTCCTTCATCTAAACTATGAAAATTATGGAGTCAGTTTGACTTCATCTTTTTCAAAACCCAACTTTTTTAATGTCCTTCCGAAGCGGGCAACGGGATTTTAATTCCGATAACCGACAGTTTCTTACGGGCAAACCTCACACTAAAAATAGTGCCGACATGCACTAATACACATTTTTAAGTAATGAAATGTGAGAAGTTTTTAATTTTAGGAAGAGGATAGTGAAGTTCAAAATCATTAAAAGGCTATCTAGATATATTAATCTGCACATGAAAAAAGAGAAGAAAAAAAGATTGAAAATGGTCATAAAAAGAAAAATAAAAATAAAAAAAGAAAAGAAAAAATGAAAAAAATATGTGGGGAGAAGCTTGAGGAGATGCCTAATTAAAAATTGGCCTCACTTGAATTCTCTTAAAGGAAAAAAAAATTATTTACACTTCTAAACTTATTTAAAAGTAACAGTATCTATACAAGTAAAGTTCTCATTTATTTCTTTTCTTTTAATTCTTCTAAACTTTTTTAATGTGACAAATTGCAATAATTTTTAAAATGAATAGAGAATCAAAATTCTTAACTTGATTATTGGATATTCTTATATTGTAATTTTAGCCCAAGTTATTTAATTTTTTTCTAAAAATTTAACTATCATATTTATGGGGCAAAACTATGAGATTCTTTAAGTCAAATCCACAGCCATAATTTATTGTATTTTCTTTACATAGTACAAAGGTTATCTGAGGGACAAGTAACGTTTAAGTTTGAGGGAATCGACGCACCATAAAATTACATGTTTTTGTCTATGTATTTCATGCTCATTTTTAATGATATTATGCTTTAATGAAAGGTATTTTATGTGTTTTTTATTTCAGGTGCGATAAAAAGAATTTAAGAGAAAAAAGAGTAAAAATGGAGCAAAAATAGGTCAATTGAAGCCAAAGACACAAAAGATGACACTTGGATATTCTAGAAGGTCGACACCTGGGCACGATGGTTGGGCGCCTAAAATGGTTTGCCCGAGATTTATTGAATTTGGACGAATTTTGAAAAGGTGTCTGATCCCGACATTATATATATATATATATATATATATATATATATGTGTATAAGANTACACAACATCGAGTTAGGAAGGTCTCCAAAACTTTACTTTTCCAGCTCTATATACATAAATGCTTTGATATGCATTTTGAGTTTCAGGTGGTGGAACGAGAAGACTCGACAGGTACACTTTTACAATTTTTCAGCGTTGTTTTTCTTGTACTCTCATACTGTACTTTTATACCTGCAAAATTGCATGCTAAATATACTCAAAACCAAAACTAAAATCAATCAAGATAAAATTCACCCCCACAACATTTCAAAAATAACAATTTCACCCTGCATAAAAACTGAAATTATTAGGATAGTCACATAACCATACTCAAAACCAAAACTAAAATCAACCAAGATAAAATGCACTGCCACAATATTAAAAATATAAGACAACTCAAAATTTAATCACAAACATCATAAAAATACAACTTCAACTAAATTAAGATATCTCTATTGGAAGATCGGGAACCCTCGGAGGAGGTAACCTACGGTTGCTAACGAGTTTTCCCACGGTCTAAATGAAATTATGGAACTCATTAAGTTGAGTTTAGTAAGTTCATTTGGACTAAGTGATTCCAATAGAAAATAGTGGTNTATATATCTGTGTGTGTGTGTGTGTGTAAACTGCGATGTATGCGATTATGATTAATTTCCTTAATAATTATTCTTAATTTGCAACAAAACCAAAAACTTGATCCAAAACAAAAGCTAGGTAAATCTTTCACTATGAAGCCAATAAAAATGCAGTTATAATATTTTAATATAGGATACTGCGCAAGTATACGTATCACTATTAAGTAATATAAAACTTTCTCATTAAGTCTCGAATATCGAATTCACAGGGAGAACTAGATTTAGATAACAAAATTTACTTAGCAATATATTCTTACTTAAACTTAAGATGCCAAAATAGGAATGAAAGTTTGATTCTTTTTGTAATTTTTTATAATTGAAATTAAAGTAAGCAACTAATTAACTTAACTAAAATACCTGTAAGATGAATGTAATTTAAATAAAATATTTTTTTCCTTATTATGAATCTATGATAAATATAGAAATTTTGTTGTTGAAGTATGCTAAATGTGTTGTGTCAAATATGAGCAATAATATTATTTACTATTACTAAAGATATTATAAAGAACATTGGCTAATCTATAGTTTTAATAATCTTGAAGACCGGCTAGGCAGGAAAGATACTAGCTCTTACTCTAGAGTTCCCTCTTCTCCCTCCACCTGGGGGCTAACATTTCATATCAAAACCTAAAACTATAAATCAAATGAGGGGATTTAGCATGTCACTTTAAAATACTCTAATTCTACACCCTTTAAAAGTTTATTTCCTAATTTATTTGCACTCAACCCAATGAACTACATTCTCATTCATGAAATTAATACGTGATTCTAACCTTTTGTTGAATGACACAATACCATCTCGAATCTTACATGTTCTCACAACATGTATTAACATCTTAATTGGTCAAATCAAGAAGTTAATGAAGTGTAAGGTTTCAAATCATCACAACTTCTTCCAACATTGAAGCCTAATACTTCAAACAAATT
Source organism: Phalaenopsis hybrid cultivar (assembly GCA_002079205.1). Taxonomy (NCBI): domain Eukaryota; kingdom Viridiplantae; phylum Streptophyta; class Magnoliopsida; order Asparagales; family Orchidaceae; genus Phalaenopsis; species Phalaenopsis hybrid cultivar. Next base: position 8,162 of record JXCR01139399.1, read on the forward strand.
TCTTTAAATATTTAATCACTTATCGTTTTAAGGAAAAAGATAAAGAAAACTACTAAAAATTCATAGGAAAAACACAACCACACATGAGTTTAAAAGTAGAAATCATGCACACAAACAAGAAATCTAAATTAAAGAAATGTGGTCATAAAGATAAACACTTATCTCAAATTCTCTCCACCAAATGTCTTGATGTTCCTTTGAATTCTTTTCCTTCACTCACAATACAAACTAAAACTCAAAATAAAATGTTTTGAAGTTCCTTTGAGTTCTCTTCTTTCACTCACAATACAAACTAAAACTCAAAATAAAAAAAGGTGGTCGACGACAATGGCAGTGACAGTTTACTTAGATGGATGATAACTGTAAAATTTGATGGGTGGCTGGCCTCCTCTCTTGAAAAATCTAAGTCTTTTATTATAACAATCCAAGGGTTGCCTTGTTGTCTCTTCAAAAAAGTGTCTCCATTCAATGAATCTTCCAGAAGTTGCCTCCACAAAAGCCAATTGAATGAATTCTCATGTCCATGGGTTATTTCCCATGTTTTTATCAAAAGTTGCTTCAAACACCTCTTAAAAAATCCGCTCAAATCAAATATATCATCAAGTAACTACTTCTAGCATTTAAGTATGGGTTACTTTGCGCTTAGGCGTCAGACTTGGGCGCTTAGGCGCCCCTGTTCAATTTTGCTCCTTTCTTCATTTTTGCTCTAAATTTGACCTTTTTTTCACTCCTTTTAACATTTTTCATCCATTTTATTGTACCTGAAAGAAAAACACACAAATACCTTTCATTAAAGTGCAATATCTAAAAAATATGTATAAAAATGTGTATAAAAACACTATATATTTTAGGTGTATCAAAATCCCCCAAACTTAAAATGTTACTTGTCCTCAAGTGATCTTTTAATTTTTAAAAACCAACATAAGTAGATAATATATATGAGTTTCATTAGGAGTTATCAAAATTTTGATGTAGAAATATAGTAGTACAATTTAGAAAAAAAATTTAGTAAATGAGACCAACTTAAAGTTTAGAAATTTTGAATGTTAAGAAATATGAAAATATGAGTTCCTATTTAATTTAGAAATATTGTTGATTTTACAAATATAGAGTTTAGGCTTTTTATCATCTCCACTTAAAAATTTTTATTAAGCATAATTTTACTCACTATATTATATCCATAAGCTTAAGAGTTTCTCAAGTCTTATACTCTAACAAAATTAGATGTGGAACCAATTTTTGATTAGGCACTAATCCTCAAGCTTCTCCTCCCTTATTCAACTTTTTTTCTTCTTTTCCTTTTATTTTTCATTTTCATTTTCTTTTTCTTTCTTTTTCTTTTTTTTTTCTTCTTTCTTTTTCTAAGGCCAGGATTATTATATCTGGATAGTCCTTTAATGGTTTTGAGTTTCACTCTTCCTTTCTTATAACAAAGAGTTGATATTTTTCTTTCACTTAAAAACATAATATTAGTTTTTAAAATTAATTTCAATAAAAGAAATTTAAGTTTTGAAAATAAAAGGTCTAAATTTCTAACTTTTTCAAAAATACAATTTTTCCTATTAAAGAACACTAACAATTTTTAACCTTAAGTTTTTATTCATTACTATAAATTTTAACTAAATTCTCTTACTCATTTCTAAAAATCAAAATTTTACTTCCCTAATATAACTTCATATACATAATCATTTTTTAAATCAAAATCAAATTTATTTGAAATACATTTGAGAACAAATAAACTTTTAAGTTTCTTTAAAATTTTTCATCCCCCCCAAACTTAAATTTTTAATAGAAATAAAAATATATTAGCATCATATATAAATAAGCAGAAATGAAAACTAACTATAACATGTTTGCAGGAATTGTTATATCATAAATATGCAAGTACAAAAATTAAAAACAGGAGAAAAAATTTAATTGATCAAATTTTAATTTTCTTAACATATAAAGATTCATCAGACTTCTATGCAATGGAGTATAACACAAAAGCAAATAAACACACTAACAAGCATACATAACTACAACATAAAGAAAAATAACTGGTAGTAAATTGAAAATTTTAAACATGTAGATTTAAGTAGCAAGTTAGATAAATTATAAACCTTTCTAAGACTCCAGAATTAAGTTCAACAAACACTAATTAAATACAACAACATAATTAGAACAATTACTACCATGTTGACGTCATTTTTGGTTGAGGTTTAGTTTCCCTTCTTTAGTAGCCTAGGGTCTAGCCATAAGGTTTTCCTTATGATTATTCTTAGAAAAATAGAAAGAAACCCACACCTTTAGAAGCTCTAAACTCTTCGTTGCTCAACTTGAAGTTTCACATATTGGTCCTAACCTCTAGGACTTAGTATGTGGGGTCAGTATGGGGGTTATCAAGGAGAGTCCCCCTAGGATTTCTTGGCCTTAAGGTTGACCCTGAGTGTTGGTCTGGAGCTAGTTCACTCACTTACACTCACTACCACCTATATTCACTTGCAACCCTCAACCAAAAATTGTTGATTTTGATCCCTTGATTTTTTAGGAGACTCATGTAGATGATCGTCTACACCCACTGGCCCTAGGCAAAGGTTTAGAGAAGACCAGTACATAGAGGACCCAAATGGGGATTTCATTGGTCCATAGCTTATATATGGTGGATGGCACCCCAATCCTACCAAAATATCCAACTTGGCTTTTTGCCCCTAAATCCACCCAAATTACCTACATGCCCTTGAAACCTTAAATTTGGCAAAAATTCCCAAGTCCTACACATCAAATTGGACCTTTAATTGGCCTTGTAGAAACCTTAACTTCACTCAATTTTAACCCAAGTCCAAAATCCCCAAATTGGTTGTCTCGAAATTCCATGAAATTCAATGCCCTAACCCCAAATTTGACACCAAATTGATGTTGAGAACTCTTCAGGATATTCATATAGACCATTTTCAATCATCAATTTGGGCTAAGCCCAACCTTAGCCCAACCTAAACCCAAGTCTACCCAACACCCCCAAATTGACCAAATGCCCAAAATCCTCCAAATTGAACCTCTAAACATATTCAAAATCACTCCAAACCTTTCTAAACCTCTTGTCACAATCATCTAAACATTATTGATCAATAAATTGAGCTTAATTTCATGGCTAGCCTAACCCAAACCCAACTTCTGTCCATTTAACTCAAATGAACCCATACACTAAATTTGACCCAACCAAGGACCATTCCAGCTACCAAGTGCATCCTATTGACCAGGCTAAATCCACTTAAATCTCCCTAGGTGAGCTTTGGACCAATGGTCCCGTAATTTAAGGGATTTTACCCCTTTTGGGACTAAACTTGAGATATCTTCTTCATCATGTCATGCCATTAGGGGTTAATCATCATTAGCCACCCCCTGGCCTCCCTAAGCCAAGAAGTGACCATACCCTGGCCAGCCACCTCCTCAGTCGCCGGAAATATTCGGCCTAATGGTGCCCACATTGCCAAAACCCAAAATTAAACCTCCCTGAGCTGACCAAGTTTGATTGGTCACTAGAGCTCTTCATCCCTCCACGACCAAAGGAGAAGTAAGCAAAATCATTGGGAAAACTCTGCTCATTTACTTCTAGAGAATCTACAAGACCTCCTCAGACTTAATCCCACTATTTTCCCCCACTAGTTCCCACTATGAGAGCTCAATTTTGAGTTCAAAATTTCAGCTCGAATCAAGATATATTTTCTCAGACCTCCACAGTCCACAAAACTTCAATTAACTGTGCACACACCATCACAACAGTGAGAGGAGTTGAGACTTCATCCGAATCAAAATCATACCTCAACACTTGAAATTCACTATGATCTTGAGGTTCGTTGATTGAAATCATACCTAGACAATTCATACCTCACATATTTTGCCAACTTTGAAATTCAGTTTGATTGAAATCATACCTAAACAATTTACCAGGGCTTGAGACTTCATCTGGAGGTTCGTTGGATCCAATTCAAGATACCACAATCATCTGATTGAGGCCTCCCTTCTCAGACAAAAGTATTGAGCTCTAACCCTAACTCAAGCTTCTTTAGATTCTTTATTTGCAATGGCTTGATTTCACACTTGATTAACCGTATAGATGTGTTTGTCTTAAGTAGATGAAGGTTTAGAAACAAACCCAATATGATTTGGTTGATTCCAGGCAAAGATCTTAAAGTTTTAGTGTGAACGACTTACGGGTTAGGTCACTTGGGGACGATGAACAGATGTCGTCTGATCGTGCGTGTATCCAATGGACAGAGGAGATCGAGCCGGACGGTGCATGAACTGCGGGTTGCGTGACATGCCTAGGTGGAAAGCGCAATGAATGGGAGCGTGCCGCATGTGAGTTTGTAGCCGCCGTAGAATGAGTTGGCGCTACGTAGGATAACTATAAAAATATGGATTTTTTTGAATTATTTTAAATGCCTGAACTTCAAAAATTCATCTTTCTCTAGAAAAATCATAAAATAAAAGAAAAATACCCTCTTGTTCAGTGTACAGAGGAGAATAATGTGACCTAATAATAAAAATTATTTTCTTATTCCCTGATTTTTAATGAATTAAATACCCTCTAAAGTATTTTAATTCATTATAATCATACATTGCTCACCATCGCTTGAAATTTTGAGGGTTTGTTCTTCATGACAAAGACTATGTCCTCTGATTTTTCTAAGGTCAGAGGACATTTTTATGCTTCTTACTTCAATTTTCAAGCTAAGGTGACCATTTTAGCTTATTTTAATTACATAAATCAAAATATCATTTGGAAAATTATGGGAATAATTTTAATAGGTTTCTTGTGGTCAGAGAAGCCTAGAAAAAATATCATGATGCCTCGAATTATCTTGTAAATTTTTATATTTAGTTAAATGTAAAAATCTTATGTTAATTTATATAAATTATATACTTATAAAAAATTGACAAATTCAATCCCACATTAAAATCATATTTAGCCACTGTAAAAATTTGAAAATTATTTGATTATGTTTGAGTACTAATGTTGATTTTCTAATAAACCTTGTATTCTAATACAAAAATAATTATATTAAATTAAATACACTTGGGAAAACTATGAAAAATGGTTTACTGATTTCTTTGTGATCAGAGGCACTTGGAAAAAATAAAAATTATTTAAAAAAATACTTAATTTTTTAGCCTTATTTTGAATATAAAAATAGTTAAAAATAATTAAAATTTTCAAAAATATCAAAATATTTCAAAATATGCCTATTTTTTTTTTGATCATTTGGGGCCGATTAAAAAAATTTTCTTAATTTTTCTAACTTCAAAATAAATCTTAAAAACTTGAAAAGGGGTTTTCCTTTTTTTTATTAAAATAATTNTGGTTTAAATGAAAGTACAGAACTCTTTAAGTTGAGTTTAGTAAATTTATTTGGACTAGGTGAATCCAATAAAAAATAGTGGTACTGGAACGAGGGAACCGTAGGATCCTAACTTGTGTCGCTCTAATCAACTTTAATACACCCTATAACATTTAAAGAACTTCAACCATAGGACCATCTGATTTAACATTATAACCTAACACTTTAGAAAACTTAAACTCGTCACAAAGAGGAGCTTGGAGCTAGCATGATGGACAGCACGACCATCTTCAACAGCAAAACATTTCTACACCAGATAAACTATTCTTTCCTTAGAACTAAAACAATAAGCCATACGATTTCGAGGTTGTTTGCTTATGTAACATAAATCCTCACCTCATCTTTAGGCTTTTGTATAGCTGTGTTGTACAATACAAGCCCTAACTTGTCTTAGGATTCTAAGGTTGTCGTTCGTCACGACCTAAATCCTCACATCTTCCAAGCTATTTGTGTGATCGTTTCACACAAATATAAGCCCTAAATAAATAAAATTGGTAGGATGAAACATTTAAATAATTTTCCCCCAAAATTAAAACCAAACCATAGAATAGCTTGGGAAGTCACTGAGGTTCTCCTCCAGATCTATGACATCCCTTAGTTCTTCCTCCTTTGGACTCTACAACAAAATGTTTTAAATTTGAGCTATTCCCATTTCACACTTCTTTGTCTAATTTTGTTGAAAATTCTTGCGCTTTTGACCTCCTTGAAGATAATATTTCCTAATTTTTATCGAGAGTTTTATTAAGTGATTTTAGTCATTTAAGATGTAATTAACTATAGAGGCTTTCCCTTATAGTAAGCTTGTCCAAAACCAGCTTAAAATAAAACTTATTTAATTCTTCAAATTAAATATGGGAAATTCTCGACAAATAAAATCTTTTCGCAGACCAAACGAATGTCATATATTACTTATTTTATTTGATCAAGCCTCATCCTCAAATCTTGTGTTTATCCGTCGGGATAGATACAGAATTTGAGGTATAGTACTATTTCATTTAAATTGTGAGAAGTATGGGGTTAGCTTGATTTCATATTTTTCTAAAAAGTTATATATATATGTATATATATATATATATATATGTAAATTAAAATATTCTTTCGAAGTGGGTAACAAGATTTCAATTTCGGTGACCAACAGCTTCCAACAGGCAACTCCTCAAACAAAAAATAATGCCGACAGCTGCTACAGATGATGAGTTTGAGCTCGCTACAGAGTCGGAGATACCACGAGTTTCAGATGTTCTTTGTGCGGGTTGCCCGACATGCAACGCCAAGATACCTACACTTATACCAGCTATAGGGGCATTTGTTGAGTGTCTGGACTGCAACGTCCTCAACCTGGAGTAGTACAATTCTTTAAAGGAGTACGTGTCCACTGATGATGGATTTCAGACCGCTGATCACCCGATGGGGGAACCGTATATCCCGTTGGATACAGAGTCGTATATCTCATTGGACACAAAGTCATATGTTCCGTTGCAGACAGAGACAACACCAGCTTAGATTCCCACCGATACTGAAATGAGCGAGTTTCCTCGACAGTCGCCGATTGTCTCCATGGCAAAATGCTACAAGATGAGTAAAGTAAATAAAAGGAAATTTGAATTCTATGAAGAATTTCAAGGAAGATTCATCAATATACTAGAAGGCTTGGAGTTGTACACCAAGGTCTTCTCCGAAAGTGATGAAAGAAGTATCCTTGACTGCATTTTTGATCTAAGAGACAGGGGTTGAGCAGGTCTTCTGATGGAAAGAACCTATTCTAAGCCACAGAAATGGATGCGTGGAAAGGGCATGATCACTATACAATGTGGCTGCTGTTACATCTTCACAAAGGACAGACAAGAAAATCCCTTGGAGATTTTGAGGTACAATGAGGTAGACCCGCTACCTCCCATGATAAAATGGTTGATTAAGAGAATGGTCCGATGGACCAACTGTTAGCTGACTATACTCTCAACAGTTGTATCATCAATATATATAATGAAGGTGACTACATATCTCCGCATATTAACCATCATAACTTAGTGAGACTTCTCTGCACGGTCTCTTCCATGAGCAAAACCAACATTTTATTTGGAAAAGAAATAGATGTCATTGGCCCCGACGAGTTCAAGGGATCCATGGAGATTCTACTACTAGTGGGTTTAATGCTGGTTCTTAAAGGAAATAGAGCAGACATTGCTAAACATTGCATGCCAGGGGTGCGATGCCATAGGTTCTCTGTAACTTTCCAAGAAATAGATGATAGCAAAATGCCATATGGATTTTAAACAAATCTGGATTTGGAAGAACTACTTCCGTACAAGCTATGAGAGGGTTACACCTCTAAAAACTTGTAAAGGGAACTCTTGTCTTGGAGCGTGGTTTCGTAGGTCAGCTCGATCAGGAGCTCACCACACCAGAGATATACACTCAGGAGACACCTTTTTTTCTTGCAATTTGACACAATAGATATGATGATGTATGTATCAGATATGCTTAGCTTGTGATATGTACCCAGCATGAGATGTTTTCCAAATGTACTTTGATGCATTCAGCATATTGTACCTTTTGAGGCTCTGGCATGCACTCAATTTGTAACACCTGTTGGAGCAGATTAATAAAATCTTTTTTAAAAATTTTGTTTGCTTGCTCAATTGCCCTTTTGTGCAATGGATAAAAGCCACGGAGCCATACATTAGTTCCAAACTACAATGAACAAAAAATAAAACAATAAAAACTTAATAATAAAGTTCAAATAAAACACTCTTTTGAAAATCAATCAACCAACAAAAAATAAATTTTAGAAAACATATTTTGAAAAATAAACGTGATAAAAATAACAAGAAAATAAAATAAAGCTGTTGAGTTGTTTCTCTTGATTTTGGGGTCTCTTACTCTTTGCTTGCGCAGCACGACCGTCCTTGTCTGCACAAAATCTTACAAAATTTCACATATCTTCCTCACCAATGTTAACCTTTTAACATGACACATGTCTATGGGTTCAACACCGTAAACCCTTTGTAAATTTCAATTCTCGTTTTAGAATCAGTCCCTAACTTCTGATTCCCTCATTTCAAGTTCGGTCCCTAACTTTCGATCCTCTTTTTGAGTTTGATCATTAAATTTCAATTCTCATTTCAGAATCCGCCCCTAACTTCTAATTCCCTCACTTTGGGTCAATCCCTAACTTCCGATCCTCTTTTCAAGATTTGATCCTTAAATTTCAATTCTCATTTCTGAATTAGTCCTAAACTTCTGACTCCCTCACTTTGAGTTCGGCCCCTAACTTCCGATCCTCTTTTTGAGATTGATCCTTAAATTTCAATTCTCATTTTGCAATCAATCCCTAACTTCTGATACCTCACTTTGAGGTTGGTTCCTAACTTCCGATCTTTTTTTTGAGATTGATCCTTAAATTTCAATTCTCATTTCAGAATCAGTCCCTAACTTCTGATTCCCTCATTTCGAGGTCGATCTCTAACTTATGATCTTCTTTTTGAGATTGATACTTAAATTTTAATTCTCATTTCAAAATCAGTCCCTAACTTCTGATTCCCTCGTTTCGAGGTCGGTCCCTAACTTTCAATCCTCTTTTTGAGATTGATCCTTAAATTTCAATTATCATTTTGGAATCAGTCCCTAACTTCTGATTCTTTCGTTTTGAGGTCGGTCCCTAACTTCCAATCCTCTTTTTGAGATTTGATTCTTAAATTTTAACTCTCATTTTGTAATCTGTCCCTAACTTATGATTCCCTCACTTTGAGGTCGGTCCCTAATTTTTTACTCTCTTTTTGAGATTGACACTTAAATTTTGACTCTCACTTGGGTCAGTACCTAAATTCTGATGCCCTCCTTTCGAGGTCAGTACCTAAATTCAGATCCTTCTTTTCGGAATTGATACCCAAATTTCAATTCCCATGTTGGGGTCAGCACCTACATACTTATTCCCATCCTCTATAACACAATCATGCAACTTCTACACATCAGTTTTTGGGAGGTCGATATGGGGTGTCAGCACGTACATACTGACACCCCATTCTTTGCCTCTTCTTCACTAGAACACAATCATGTATGCATTGAAACTAACAAACTTTATCTGGTTGAAAATCCAAATCTAGCAGAATTTTTAGAGTGGGATGCCGTGGAATTGAAATCTAATCACTCCTCTCTCGTACTTCCCCCCTAAATTTGACTTTGGAATCAGTTTTTGGGACATTTAAAGAGATGAACCCACCAAAAATTGCCAAAAACTGCCTTTTAAAATGTTTTAAGTCATTTTCGTCGCCGTGGTGCATCATGCACCCGCTCTCTAGAATTCGGTGCATCATGCGCCAATCTGGCACATCATGCACGAGTTCCAAAAAAATTTGAATTTTTTATTTCAATAAAAAATTCTCAATTCTTCCATAAAATTAGGTAAATAAAGATGTTTTTTAAATTATTTTCTCAAATATACGGNACCAATCTGGCACATTATGCACGAGTTCCAAAAAAAATTGCATTTTTTATTTCAATAAAAATTCTCAATTCTTCCATAAAATTAGGTAAATAAAGATGTTTTTTAAATTATTTTCTCAAATATACGGACTTTATGAAAACACAAATATAAATATATGTAAAAGATTCCGAACAAAAACTCATAAAGCAAAATAAACAACGATAAGTACGAGTTGCCTCCCACAAAGTTCTTAGTTTAATGTCATCAGCTCAACATTCGCAATCTTTAATATGGGTGACCTAACATTATAGTTTATTTAAAAACTGGTATTTGACCATCAAAATATGATTTCAATCTGTGCCCATTTACTTTAAATATCTTTCTAGTCATACGATCNTCAATCTTTAATCTGGGTGACCTAACATTATAGTTTATTTAAAAAATGGTATTTGACCATCAAAATATGATTTCAATCTGTGCCCATTTACTTTAAATATCTTTCTAGTCTTACGATCTTCAATATTAACAATTCCATAGGGATAGACTTTTACAAGCTTGAATGACCCTTTCCACCTAGACTTCAATTTTTCAGGAAATCATTTTAATCTTGTATTATATAATAAAACTTCCTATCCAGGTTCAAATTCCTTTTTTATTATCTTCAGATCATTCTATTCTTTCATTCTTTCCTTATAAATCCTAGAATTATCATAAGATTCATTCATAATTTCTTCAAGCTCATTCAATTGTAATAATCTTTTCTCACCAGTACCTTTTAAATTGAAATTTAATTCATTAATAGCTCAATAAGCTTTATGTTCTAATTCTACTAGCAAGTGACAAGTCTTCCGAAAAATTAATCTATAAGGGGACATACCTATAGGTGTATGTTGACGTCATTTTTGGTTGAGGTCTAGTTTCTCCTCTTTAGTTGCCCAGGGTCTAGCCGTAGGACTTTCCTGTTGACTATTCCTAGAAAACTAGAAAAAAAAACCCTCAAAATTAGAAATTCTAAACTCCTCCTTGCTCAACTTGAAGTTCCACATATTGGTCCTGACCTCTAGCACTTAGTAGGTGGAGAGTATGAGGGAGCTCAAGATGAGCTCCCATAGGATTGTCTGACCTTAGGGTTAACCCTAGATGTTGGTCTGGAGCTAGTTCACTCACCTACACCCACTCTCACCCACAATCACTCGCAACCTTAAACCCAAAATTGTTGACTTTGATCCCTTGATTCTCTTGGGAGACTCATGTAGATGGTCCCCTAAACCCACTAGCCCTAGGCTAAGGTTTAGCTAAGACCAGTANTTAAACCCAAAATTGTTCACTTTGATCTCTTGATTCTTTTGGGAGACTCATGTAGATGGTCCCCTAAACCCACTAGCCCTAGGCTAAGGTTTAGCTAAGACCAGTACATAGAGGACCCAAATGGGGATCTCATTTGTCCATAGCTCATATATGGTGGTTGACATCCTAGTTCTACCAAAAATGTTCAATTTAACCTTTTACCCCCAAACCTACCCAAATTACCTAAACACTCCCAAATCACAAATTTGGTTAAAAATACAAATTTCACCAAAAAATACCTAATTTTGTTCAAAAATCATTTCAAACCATTTGAAAATACCCAAATTACCTAAAATCACCAAAAAATTCCAAAATTGCCAAAATACCCCTAAAATTACCAAAATTATAAAAATACCCTTGGCACCCCAAACATTCCCAAAACCTCCAAAATCACTTCAAATGTCTCCAAAATCACTTCAAATGTCTCCAAAATCAATTTGAACCCTTAAATTGAACCAAATTTGGCCAATTTAACNTATTTCAAACCATTTGAAAATACCCAAATTACCTAAAATCACCAAAAATTCCAAAATTGCCAAAATACCCCTAAAATTACCAAAATTATAAAAATACCCTTGGCACCCCAAACATTCCCAAAACCTCCAAAATCACTTCAAATGTCTCCAAAATCAATTTGAACCCTTAAATTGAACCAAATTTGGCCAATTTAACCATTTTGACCAAAACCCCTTAAATTGCCTTTAAAGGTCCAATTTCCCTAAATTTATCTAAAATGTCCATCAATTTGGTCCCAATTTTCCTAAATTTCAATTAAAAACTCAAATTAACCTTTCATATGACCAAATTAAAATAAATCTAAGCCTAATTGGCCCATTCTTTGAGCTCAATTTTGATCTAAGTCAAACCCCCAATTTTGGCTCTATGACTTAATCCCACCGAATTGAACCCCATAGCCTACTTAATTTGCCCCAATTTGGATATTAAATCTTTTATAACACTCCTAAACACCAAAATTGACCTTCATTTGGCCTTGGTAAAGCTTGAATTTCCTTTATTTTCAACCCAAGTCAAAAAATCCTCAAATTTTCCCCAAATTGGCTGTCTCTAAATTCCACCAAATTGAGTGCCCTAACCACAAAATTTGCACCCAATTTATGTTGAAAACCCTTTATGAAATTCATATAGATCATTTTAAACAATCAATTTGAACCTCACCCAACCTTAGCTCAATCTAGACCAAAGTCTAGCCCAACATGCCCAAATTGATCAAGATCCCAAAATCCTTCAAATTGAGCTTCCAATTGAACTCAAAATCATTTCAATCCTTCACCAAAAACCTTCATAACAATCATGTACACAATGTTGATCAATTAATTGGGCTTAAAGTCATGGCTAGCCTAACTCAAACCCAAATTTTATCCATTTGGTCCCAAATTGGACCCATGCACCAAAATTGACTTAGCCATGCCTAAGCCACCAAATTGGTGACACCACAGCCACCAAGTGCACCCTATGGACCAAGCTAAACACCCTTAGGCCAACCATGATGAGCTATAAGCCATTGTATCCCTAAATTAATGGATTTATGCCCATTTATGGGCCTTAACCAAAAATCTTCCCCATCATCACTTTCTATTNGGGCCAGCCATGATGAGCTATAAGCCATTGTATCCCTAAATTAAGGGATTTATGCCCATTTATGGGCCTTAACCAAAAATCTTCCCCATCATCACTTTCTATTGAGGGTTAATTATATTAACCCTCCCACTAGCTCACCTGACCTCCTGACCACCTCCCCTGGCACTACCAGCCAGTCTAGTGGCTGGAACACACCAAAACTGAGAGCCCCAAGCCAAAATTCAAACTCAAACTCGCCCATCTGAGCTCGCCAATTCCAATTGGCTTTATGCACCACTTTGCACACCTCAATTGAACGACCACCCTAGGCAATTTTTATTTAAACCTCACCTCCATGATCAAGAAATAAGATCTAAAATTTTCTTAAAGAAACTTTACCAAATTGCTCTCAGAGACTCCCTAATACCTCCTCAGTTCAAGCCCACCATTTTCTCTCACTGATTCCCACTATGGAAGCTCAATTTTGAGCTAAAATTTCTGCCAAAACAAGGAAATAACTCCCCGCAGCTCCATAGCTCACCAAACTTTAATTATTTGTGCATATACCATCCCCATAGTGAAAGAAGTTGATTCCCCNACCCATCTGAGCTCGCCAATTCCAATTGGCTTTATGCACCACTTTGTACCCCTCAATTGAACGACCACCCTAGGCCATTTTTATTTAAACCTCACCTCCATGATCAAGAAATAAGATCTGAAATTTTCTTAAAGAAACTTTACCAAATTGCTCTCAGAGACTCCCTAATACCTTCTCAGTTCAAGCCCACCATTTTCTCTCACTGATTCCCACTATGGAAGCTCAATTTTGAGCTCAAATTTCTGCCAAAACAAGGAAATAACTCCCCACAGCTCCATAGCTCACCAAACTTTAATTATTTGTGCATATACCATCCCCATAGTGAAAGAAGTTGATTCCCCACAAACACCCCCTCTGAAATAGCCTCTAACCTAGCTCTAGACCAACACCTGAAAACCACCTTAATCAAATTTATACCTAGACCATTCACCAAGACTTGGGACTTCGTCTGGAGGTTCATTGGGACCAATTAAAGCTACCACAACTATCTGATTGTGGCCTCCCATCTCAGACGATGTTATTGAATACCAACCCTAAATCGAGCTTGTTTCGACCCTCCATATGTATTTACTATATTTCATACAGTATAAACCCTATAGATGTGTTCTTCTTGAGTAGATAAAAGTTTAGAAACAAATCCCATGAAATTTGGTTGAGTCTAGACCAAGATCTTAAGGTTTTAGTGCGAATGGCTCATGGGTTAGGTCACTCGGGGACGATAACTGAGAGCCTTTCGATTGCACGTGTATCCAATAGACGGAGGAGATCAAGCCAAACAGATCCATGATGCATAAAGCACGGTCCGTNCAATTTGGTTGAGTCTAGGCCAAGATCTTAAGGTTTTAGTGCGAATGACTCATGGGTTAGGTCACTCGGGGACGATAACGGAGGGCCTTCCGATTGCACGTGTATCCAATAGACGGAGGAGATCAAGCCAAACAGATCCATGATGCATAAAGCACGGTCCGTGTGGAGGCTACGTGGCTGGCGGCCTCAAATGGTGGAGTGATGCGTCGAGCCTTCGGAGGAGACAAGGATGAGTTGGCACCGCGTGGATAAGTAGAAAAATAGGAATTTTTGAATTATTTTAAATGCCTAAACTTCAAAAGTCCATATCTTTCTCTAGAAAGATCATAAAAATAAAAGAAAAATACTCTCTTACTCAGTGAAAAGAGGAAAATAATGTGGACTAAAAATAAAAATTATTTTTCTCACTCCNATACTCTCTTACTCAGTGAAAAGAGGAAAATAATGTGGACTAAAAATAAAAATTATTTTTCTCACTCCCTAATTTTTAATTAATTAAATATTCTTTGTGGTATTTTGATTCTCCATGACTAAGGAGTGTTGACCATGGCTTGAGATTTTTAGGGTTTATTTTTCATCATAAAGGGGATGTTCTCCGATTTTTTTAAGGTCAAAGGGCATCTCTATGCTTCTAACCCTAATTTTCAAGCTAAGGTGACCATTTTGGCTTATTTTACTNGTTTTTTTAAGGTCAAAGGGCATCTCTATGCTTCTAACCCTAATTTTCAAGCTAAGGTGACAATTTTGGCTTATTTTACTTATATAAATCAAAATATTACTTAAAAGTTATGAGAACAATTTTAGTAGGCTTCCTGTGGTCAGAGAAATCTAGGAAAAAAATTGTGATGCTTTGAATCATTTTGTGAATTTTTATACTTAGTTAAGTGTAAATACATTGTATTAATGTGTGTAAATTATATATATATATATATATATATATATATATA
>JXCR01139399.1:31638-134702 GCA_002079205.1 Phalaenopsis hybrid cultivar
TGACCTCACTTTTGGTTGAGGTTTAGTTTTTTCTGTTTTAGTAGCCTATGGTCTAGCCATAGAACTTTCTTGTTGATTATTCTTAGAAAACTTGAAAAGGAACTCTCACC
The DNA here is from genome assembly GCA_002079205.1 of Phalaenopsis hybrid cultivar. Taxonomy (NCBI): domain Eukaryota; kingdom Viridiplantae; phylum Streptophyta; class Magnoliopsida; order Asparagales; family Orchidaceae; genus Phalaenopsis; species Phalaenopsis hybrid cultivar. The sequence goes on from JXCR01139399.1 coordinate 31,749, forward strand.
ATTATAAATTCTACCCTCTTCTCTACTCAACTTGAAGTTCCACATACTAGTCCTAACCTCTAGCACTTAGTAGGTGAGGTCACTATAAAGCAAACTCAAGATGAGTCACCCTTAGGGTTGCTGGACCTTAGGGTTAACTTTGGGTGTTGGTCTAGGGCAAAGACACTTATTTGCACTCACAATCACTCATTTCCCTAAACCCATAACTTCTAGGCTTTGGTCCCTTGATACTTTTGGGAGACTCCTGTAGGTGGTTCCCTAAACCCATTAGCCTTAGGCCATGGTTTAGCTAAGACCACTATATAGAGGACCCAAAATAGGGTTTCCATTGATTCATGGCTTATTTATGGTGGTTGACAATCCAACTCTATCAAGGTACACAACCTACCCTATTGCCCCAAAATTACCCAAATACCCTTGCGACCCCGAATTTGGCCAAAATCACCAAACCTAGCCAAAATACCCAAACTGTTCAAAAATCATTTCAAATACCTTGAAAACACCTAGATTACCCAAAATCCCAAAATTGGCCAAATTACCAAAATACCCCTCTTTGGCCCAAAATTCCAAAAAATTCAAAAAAAATCCTAAAAATTCCCAAAACCCCCCAAATATTCCCAATTTTATTTTCTTCAACTATCACATCAATTTGGCCAATTTTATAATCTTTGATCAAAACCCCCAAATTGTCCTTTAAAGGCCTAAATTTCCCCAAATTCAACTCAAATGTCCATCAATTTAATCTCAATTTACCCCAATTTCAATCCTACACTTAAATTCGCTTTTGATATGGCAAAACCAGACCAAATCCAAGCTTAATTAGCCCATGATTCGAGCCCAATTTTGGTATAGGTTAAACCCCCAATTTTGGTCACATGACCTAATCCCACCAAATTGAACCCATAACCTAGTCAATTGACCCCAATTAATGTTGAAAAATCTTTATAACATTCATACACATAAAAATAAACCTTCAATTGGCCTTGGTGAAGCCTCAAATCCATTTGATTTTGGCTTAAGTCCAAAATTCCCAAATTTAACCCCAAATTGGTTATGTCCCTAAATTCCACCCAATTGATTGCCTTAACCTCCAAACTGGCATCCAATTCATGTTAAAAACTCTCCATGGGGTCTCTATGGACCATTTTCAATAATCAAATTGGAATTATCCCAAGGCTAGCTCAAACTAGACCCAAGCTTAGCCCAACATAACCAAATTGATTAAAATTCAAAATTTCCTCAAATTAACCCTTTTGAGTTCAAAACCACTTCCATCCTTCACCAAAGTTGTTCATTATGATCATCTATACAAAATTTAACATTTATTTGGGCCAATTGACATGGCTAGCCTAGACCAAACGCAAGACTTGGTCATTTGCACCCACTTGGACCCATGCACTAAATGTGACCCAACCATCCTAAAGCAACCAAATTAACTCCACCTCAGCCATTAGTTGACCCTTAAGACTCAGCTAAAACACATATAACCACCTAAACTAAGCCATGGATCCAGGGTCCCCCAAATTAAGGGATCTTATTCCTAAAATACAATTGCTTAAGATATCCTTGCCAAATCAAAACACATTTGCATTAAATTATTGCGATGGATTCCTTTGGATACCCTGAGCACCTAACCACCTCCCCCTGGTCGGCCAGCCGGCCTAGCTGCCGGAAAATGGCCAAATCAAGAGCCACCCCCATGGAGCTTCACCCAAATAAAACCTAAGGGCCAGCTCAGCCAAATTGAATTGTAGAGCTCCTTTGCCCTCCACTTAAGCACCACATTGCACCCTCTGATTGGCCATGACAGCCACCCCTTAGCCATTTTTATAAAAAGCACCTCCCACGATAATGGCAAGACGTGCTAAAATTTTCTTAGAGAGACCTCTCCAAATTGATCACAAAGCTTTCCTAAGTTCCCCTCAGTTCATTCCAACTATTTTCCCTCATCAATTTCCATTGTCGGAGTTCAATTTTGAGCTCAAAATCTTGTCAGAAACCAAGACAGAGCACATTACACCTCCACACTCCACCAAACTCAAATTAACTCTACCCACACCTTCACAACCAAGAAACAAGCCAAAGCACAATAAAATACCCCTTCCACAGAGCCTCTACCATAGCTCTAGACCAGCACCCAAATTCGGTCGTTATCAAATTCATATTTGGGCCTCACATCACAGCAAGAGGCTTAATCCCTAGCCTCCTTGGACCCCAACAAACGTGCCAAGACCCTCTGATTGAAGCTTCATTTCTCAGAGCAGAGGTATAAAACTTCTCCCCCTCCCGAGCATATTTTGATTCTACATTTGGTTAGACTTAATTTAATTGCATGATTATCATATGGATGTGTTTGTCTTAATTAGACGAGTTCATAGAATCAAATCCAATGTGATTTGGTTGAGTCTAGGCTGAGATCTTAGGGTTTTAGTGTGGACGGTTTCCAGATCATTCTATCGAGGATGATGATGGGGAGCTATTTGATCAAGCGTGTATCGAATGGACGACCAAGATGAAGCTAGACAGTGCTTCTTTATACGAACAGCGGGACGCGTGGCTGCTGGCATGGACGGCGGTGTCAAATGGGAGGGCGTCGCGTAGAGTTTTACAGCCTTCGTAGGTTGACAGAGCACCGCATGGATAAATAGAAAAATAGGGTTTTTTCTATTTATTTAAAATCCCTTAACTTCAAAAATACATAACTTTGTGTAGAAAAATCGTAAAAANCTAGTCCTAACCTCAAGCACTTAGTAGGTGAGGTCACTATAAAGGAAACTCAAGATGAGTCACCCTTAGGGTTGCTGGACCTTAGGGTTAACCCTGGGTGTTGGTCTAGAGCAAAGATACTTATTTGCACTCACAATCACTCATTTCCCTAAACCCATAACTTCTAGGCTTTGGTCCCTTGATACTTTTGGGAGACTCCTGTAGGTGGTTCCCTAAACCCATTAGCCTTAGGCCATGGTTTAGCTAAGACCACTACATAGAGGACCCAAAATAGGGTTTCCAATTATTCATGGCTTATTTATGGTGGTTGATAATCTAACTCTATCAAGATACCCAACCTACCCTATTGCCCCTAAATTCCCCAAAATTACCCAAATACCCTTGCGATCCCGAATTTGGCCAAAATCTCCAAACCTAGCCAAAATACCCAAACTGTTCAAAAATCATTTCAAACACCTTGAAAACACCCAGATTACCCAAAATCCCAAAATTGGCCAAATTACCAAATTACCCCTCTTTGGCCCAAAATTCCAAAAATTTCAAAAAAAATCCTAAAAATTCCCAAAACCCCCCAAATATTCCTAATTTTATTTTCTTCAACTATCACATCAATTTGGCCAATTTTATAATCTTTGATCAAAACCCCCAAATTGCCCTTTAAAGGCCTAAATTTCCCCAAATTCAACTCAAATGTCCATCAATTTGATCTCAATTTACCCCAATTTCAATCCTACACTTAAATTCACTTTTGATATGGCAAAACCAGACCAAATCCAAGCTTAATTAACCCATGATTTGAGCCCAATTTTGGTATAGGTTAAACCCCCAATTTTGGTCACATGACCTAATCCCACCAAATTGAACCCATAACCTAGTCAATTGACCCCAATTAATGTTGAAAAATCTTTATAACATTCATACACATAAAAATAAACCTTCAATTGGCCTTGGTGAAGCCTCAAATCCATTTGATTTTTGGCTTAAATCCAAAATTCCCAAATTTAGCCCCAAATTGGTTATGTCCCTAAATTCCACCCAATTGATTGCCTTAACCTCCATACTGACATCCAATTCATGTTAAAAACTCTCCATGGGGTCTCTATGGACCATTTTTAATAATCAAATTGGAATTATCCCAAGGCTAGCTCAAACTAGACCCAAGCTTAGCCCAACATAACCAAATTGATTAAAATTCAAAATTTCCTCAAATTAACCCTTTAATTGAGTTCAAAACCACTTCCATCCTTCACCAAAGTTGTTCATTATGATCATCTATACAAAATGTAACATTTATTTGGGCCAATTGACATGGCTAGCCTAGACCAAACACAAGACTTGGTCATTTGCACCCACTTGGACCCATGCACTAAATGTGACCCAACCATCCTAAAGCAACCAAATTAACTCCACCTCAGCCATTAGTTGACCCTTAAGACTCAGCTAAAACCCATATAACCACCTAAACTAAGCCATGGATCCAGGGTCCCCCAAATTAAGGGATCTTATTCCCAAAATACAATTGCTTAAGATATCATTGCCAAATCAAAACACATTTGCATTAAATTATTATGATGGATTCCTCTGGATACCCTGAGCACCTAACCACCTCCCCCTGGTCGGCCGGCCGGCCTAGCGGCCGGAAAATGGCCAAATCAAGAGCCACCCCCATGGAGCTTCACCCAAATAAAACCTAGGGGCCAGCTCAGCCAAATTGAATTGTAGAGCTCCTTTGCCCTCCACTTAAGCACCACATTGAACCCTCTGATTGGCCATGACAGCCACCCCTTAGCCATTTTTATAAAAAGCACCTCCCACGACAATGGCAAGATGTGCTAAAATTTTCTTAGAGAGACCTCTCCAAATTGATCACAAAGCTTCCTTAAGTTCCCCTCAGTTCATTCCAACTGTTTTCCCTCATCAATTTCCATTGCCGGAGTTCAATTTTGAGCTCGGAATCTTGTCAGAAACCAAGATAGAGCACATTACACCTCCACACTCCACCAAACTCAATTTAACTCTACCCACACCTTCACAACCAAGAAACAAGCCAAAGCACAATAAAATACCCCTTCCACAGAGCCTCTACCATAGCTCTAGACCAGCACCCAAATTTGGTCGTGATCAAATTCATATTTAGGCCTCACATCACAGCAAGAGGCTTAATCCCTAGCCTCCTTGGACCCCAACAAACATGCCAAGACCCTCTGATTGAAGCTTCATTTCTCAGAGCAGAGGTATAAAACTTCTCCCCCTCCCGAGCCTATTTTGATTCTACATTTGGTTAGACTTAATTTAATTGCATGATTATCATATGGATGTGTTTGTATCAGTTAGACGAGTTCATAGGATCAAATCCAATGTGATTTGGTTGAGTCTAGGCTGAGATCTTAGAGTTTTAGTGTGGACGGTTTCCAGATCATTCTATCGGGGATGATGATGGGGAGCTATTTGATCAAGCGTGTATCGAATGGACGGCCAAGATGAAGCTAGACAGTGCTTCTTTATACGAACAGCGGGACGCGTGGCTGCTGGCATGGACGGCGGTGTCAAATGGGAGGGCGTCACGTAGAGTTTTACAGCCGTCGTAGGTTGACGGGGCGCCACATGGATAAATAGAAAAACAGGGTTTTTTCTATTTATTTAAAATCCCTTAACTTCAAAAATACATAACTTTGTGTAGAAAAATCGTAAAAATAAAATAAAAATACCCTCTTGCTTAGTGAAAAAAGGAGAATAATGTGGAAATGATTTAAAGTCCATTTGATAAATATTTTATTTTTAATTAATTAAATATTGATTNTAGTGAAAGAGGAGAATAATGTGGAAATGATTTAAAGTCCATTTGATAAATATTTTATTTTTAATTAATTAAATATTGATTTGAATCTTTTGATTCTCCATGCATGTAAACTCATCATCATAGCTTGAATTTTTGGCATGTTATAGCCTCTATCAAGAAGAACATTCTTTGATTTTTCTAAAGTCATAGGAGGTCCCTAGATAGGGGATCACATTTTTTTAAGTTTATGTGCATTATTTGCCTAAAATAATCATGAAAATTAGCATGTTGCTTAAAAATTCCTAGAAAATTTTAAAGGTCCACCATGGCCAGAGAAGCTTTTGGAAATAATTTTATGAGTCAAGTCATTTAAAATGTACTTAATTTTCATGAATACTAAATCATTAAGATAATTAATTTTAAAAAANTAGAAAATTTTAAAGGTCCACCATGGCCAGAGAAGCTTTTGGAAATAATTTTATGAATCAAGTCATTTAAAATGTACTTAATTTTCATGAATACTAAATCATTAAGATAATTAATTTTAAAAAATATAAACATTTAAAAGACTTGATTTTTTATCTCCACTATTATTTATGATCCAAAGAACTCACCATAAAAATTGCAAAATATTTTGAGTATATTTGATAACTTAAATTGATTTTTAAAGACAAACATCATTTATGGCATTTAAATGATTTTTAAAGATCAAAATATAACTCAAAAATTTATAAAAAACTTATTTTTTGGGTTCTCTGTGATCAGGGGAATTTTCTCAAAATAAAATAATTTTTAAAATAAAAATTTGATTTTTAGCCTATTTTTAATATTTAAATAATTAAAAATCCATGAAAATCACAAAAATAATGAAACTCATGAAAATATTCTAAATTACTTCCTAAATGCTTAAGAATAATTATAATATTTTTCCTGGTTTTCTAAATAAAGATATTGAATTTTGTAGCTTAAAAATGATTTTTAAAGGCTAAAAATGAGCTTTCACTAAAATAATTCAAACAAATCAAATAAAATTTAGAAAAATATAAAATCTTCTTCCCTGAGTTCTCTGACCTTAGGGAGACTTTTCAAANTATGAAAATCACAAAAATAATAAAACTCATGAAAATATTCTAAATTACTTCCTAAATGCTTAAGAACAATTAGATTATTTTTCCTGGTTTTCTAAATAAAGATATTGAATTTTATAGCTTAAAAATAATTTTTAAAGGCTAAAAATAAGCTTTCACTAAAATAATTCAAATAAATCAAATAAAATTTAGAAAAATATAAAATCTTCTTCCCTGAGTTCTCTGGCCTTAGGGAGACTTTTCAAAAATATATTTTCCCTATTTAAAATATTTTATATTTAATAAATTCCCTAGAACTTAAAATAATTCTTGAAATTCAAATAAAATTCAAAAAGTCATGAAATTTAATCAAAGGCTTCTTTGGTCTAGGTCTACCTCCAGTAAAAATATCAAGGGATTAGGAGTCACCTTGATCAAGTTAGGAATTTTTCTTTGGAAAACATTATTTTTGGCATGAAAATAATTATATAAAGAAATTAAATTTTCAAAAATCACATCTTCTCCTCTAATGTCTTAATNGGCATGAAAATAATTATATAAAGAAATTAAATTTTCAAAAATCACATCTTCTCCTCTAATGTCTTAATTGACCAATGAATGAGGTAGGATAAGAATTTCAATATCATTTGAGTTGAATTTGACAAATTATGAAGTCTTAGAGCCTTAGGGGCATGTGTGTAATTTTGGAAAATTAGCCTTAATTAACATTTAGGTTTAATTTAAGGANCATGAATGAGGTAGGATAAGAATTTCAATATCATTTGAGTTGAATTTGACAAATTATGAAGCCTTAGAGCCTTAGGGGCATGTGTGTAATTTTGGAAAATTAGCCTTAATTAACATTTAGGTTTAATTTAAGGTGGGAAATGGGTAACCTCTGATCTTAATCAATTTATTTGATATTTGAAACACAAGATATTAATTGGTAGAAATCAATCTCACTTTCTTAATTAAGTTAATAAATTTCTAAATTATTAAAATTTGGAAGTTTATTAGTTAATTGGTAGAAACTAATTGCACTTTCTTAATTAAGATTAATAAATTTCTAAATTATTAAAATTTGGAAGTTTATTAAAAATGAACCAAGGACTTTTGACTTTTGAAGTCAATAATTAATCAATTTAATACCCCTATTTTGATTTTCAAATAAAATTAACAATCTAATAAATTTCTAAATTATTAAAATTTGGAAGTTAATTAAAATAAAATGAACCCAAGACTTAGGGGTATGACTTTTGAAGTCAATAATTAATCAATTTAATACACTTATTTTGATTTTCGACTTAGGGGTATAACTTTTGAAGTCAATAATTAATCAATTTAATACCCCTATCTTGATTTTCGACTTAGGGGTATGACTTTTGAAGCCAATAATTAATCAATTTAATACCCCTATTTTGATTTTCACTTAGGGGTATGACTTTTGAAGTTAATAATTAATCAATTTAATACCCCTATTTTGATTTTCAAAAAATCCAAGTCATGAATCATGATCACTTAAAGCTTAACCATTTTCAAAACTAATTAAGACACTCACCTAGATAGGGGTATGACTTCTGAAGTCAATAATTAATCAATTTAATACCCCTATTTTGATTTTCAAATAAAGGTATAACTTTTGAAGTCAATAATTAATCAATTTAATACCCCTATCTTGATTTTCAAATAAATATGACTTTTGAAGTCAATAATTAATAAATTTAATACCCCTATCTTGATTTTCAAATAAAATCGGGGTATGAATTTTGAAGTCAATAATTAATCAATTTAATACCCTTATTTTGATTTTCAAATAAAATTCAAATCATGAATCATGACCACCTAAAGCCTAACTAATTAAGACATTCACCTAGATCTTAAGGGCTTAGTAGTGACTTAGGCTAAAACAAGTTTCATTTAAATAAGGATTAGAAAAGTAAACATCATTTAAAATTAAAACTTCTTTCAAACATTACAAGCCCAATTAGGATCAAAATTTGGTTAAGTGTTCCAAAAACACTAACTTGCCTCGTTAAGGGTCTTCACCCACATAATTCTTAAATTGAATACAAGTGATAATTACCCTATTCTTAGGGATAATTGAGACATCAATGTTAACTGAGCATTATGGGTATTTACATGATGAATTATTAAGCAACTTAATAAGTTTAAAAGAACTCAGGATTTTCCACCAGGCAGCCAGAGAGTAGCACGGACCTGCTCCTTTCTCTAGATCTGTTGGATATCTTAAAGATCTATTAAACTTAATATGTTTTGCTTAAGAAAATCATCCTTAATTAAACTCCTAAGGACCCATCAAGATATGACATAGGGTTAGGAAAATTACCAAAACCTTACTTTTTGCCTCTATATAAATTGCCCTGACATGCATTTTATGTTTTAGGTGGTGGAACGAGAAGACTCGCTAGGTACGCTTTTACAATTTTCAGCGTTGTCTTTCTTGTACTTTTATGTTGTACTTTTATGCTTATACAAGTTTGCATTGAAAACTATTAGGATAGCAACAAAACTAAAACTAAAACCAAAACTAAAACTAAAATCAACCAAGATAAAAATCACCTCCACAAAATTTAAAGTATAAAACAACTCAAAATTTAATTACAAACATCACGCAAAACTACAACTTCAACTAAATTAAGACGTCTCAATCGGATGATCGGAAATCCCTAGGAGGAGGTAACCTACAGTTGCTAATGAGGCTTCCCACGGTTTAAATGAAATTATGGAACTCATTAAGTTGAGTTTAGTAAGTTCATTAGACTAAGTGAATCGATAGAAAATAGTGGTGCCGGAACGAGGGAACCATAGGATCCTAACCGATGTCGCTCTAATCAGAAAATATTTGATAAGTTCATTTGGACTAAGTGAATCCAATAGAAAATAATGATGCCGGAACGAGGGAAATAGGATCCTAACTGGTGTCGCTCTAATCAACTTTAATATGCCCCCATAAAATTTAAGAAACTTCAAACATAAGGCCACCTGATTTGACATTATAACTTGACACACTAGAAAACTCAAAATCTTCGCGGCAAGGAGCTTGGAACTAGCATGGTGGGCAGCACAGTCATCTTCAACACAAAACCTGTCTTCTCGTGCTAAACCAATCTCCCTTCCTTAGATATAAACAACAAAGCCATAGGACTTCGAGGTTGCTTGCTTATGCAACGTAAATCCTCACCTTATCTTTAGGCCTTTGTACAGTCCTTGCTATACAATATAAGCCCTAACTAGTCGTAGGATTTCGAGGTTGTCGTTTCTCACAACCTAAACCCTCACATCTTCCAGGTTATTTGCATGATAGTTTCACACAAATGTAAGCCCTAAATAATTAAATTGGCCAGATGAAACACCTAAATATTTCTCCTCAAAATTGATGCCAAACATTAGGATTAGCTTGGGAAGTCACCGGGGTTCTCCTCTCGATCTAGGACATCCCCTAGTTCTTCTTTCTTTGGATTCTACTGTAAAATGTTCCAAATTTGAACCAATCCCCTTTCACACCTCTACGTCCAATCTCATTGAAGAGCCCTGCCCTTTAAAATTACTTGAAGATAATATTTCTTGATTTTTATCGAGAGTCTTCTTAGGTGACTTTGGTCATTTAAGATGTAATTAACTATAGGGGCTTGCCCTTATAGGAAGCATGTACAAACCCAGCTTAATATAAACCCTATTTAATCTTTTATACTAAATAGGGGAACTTGTAGTAAATACAAAGGTTTTGCAGACCAAACAGATGTCATATATTCCTTAATTTATTTGATCGAGCCTCATCCTCAAGTCTTGTGTTTTTCCTTCGGGATAGACACAGGATTTGAGGTATGTGCTCTTTCAGTTAAACTATGAAAAATATGGGGTCAGTTTGATGTCATATTTCTCTAAAATTAAATATATATGTAAATTAAAACTTCTTTCCAAAGAGGGCAACGAGACTTCGATTCCGGTGACCGACAGCTTCTTACGGGCAACTCCATCCAACAGAAAAATAGCGCTGACAAGTAGGCAACAAGATTTTGATTCTGGTGGTCGACAACTTCCAATGGTCAACTCCTCAACTTTTTAGTGCCGATAGTGTATTATAAGTAGTCTTGTATGCCCATAATGTTGTATCTAATCTAACAGACTAATCCATCTTATTAAGATTGACACTCTTTGCAAAATTCTCTTAATTTCATTATTAGATACTTCTGCTAAACCACTTGTTTGGGGATGATAAGTAGTTTCAATTTTATGCATTATATTATATTTTTTGACCAATAATCCAATTGTAATATTTCTAAAATGAGATCCTTCATCAGTAATGATTACACTATGGAAAGGATCACTAAAGGTTGTAAAAGTTCTCTCCAAGCCTTTCTCCCTTTACAAACACTCTCAATTCTCTCTTAGAAGTGTGATGAAGTAGAAACCTCTCACCTTCCCTCTCCTCTTACAATCCTTGAAGAAAACTCTAAGCCCTTGACTTTCTCTCTCACTCTCTCTCTAACTCACGCCACACACCTCTGCTCAACTCTTTTTCTTTTATTAAAGGCTGCCTCTCTCCAGAAATAATTCAAAATTCTCTTCAAAATTTAGTCCAAAAGTCAACTTTTTTGAATTCAAATGACATATCCATTGATCTAAGAGACATATCCCTTCATAAGAGAACCTTCTAAAGTGTCTAGATGCATTGAGTTACTCCAATTGGCATTTATAACAAGTGTCCTTTTGAAAATTCGTGTAAATTTTATGTTAAATAGTTTTAATCCACAAAAGGTCGTCCCTGGCGCATCTGACGCATCCTGCGCCAACTCTCTATCAAATGGCGCATTTGGTGCAAATTTGGCTCATCATGTGTCAGTTTGCTGAAGACCACGCTATTTTGGGCTTTTGTGCATCTGGCACCGATCTGGCGCGTCTGTTGTCGATTTAGCACATTTGGGGCCAATCTGGAGCATCATGCTCCAGAGTTTAAAACTATAATGTTTTGGCTCCAAATTTCGTTCTTTTTTCTATTGTTGCTCCAAATGCCTAAAATTGATATAACTGTAACAAAATATGAAATCGCCCTTCTTTAAAGCGTAATATCACCAAAACTAAGCATAAAATGTATACTTAAAACATCATATTATTTAGTGTATCACGTCTCGGGTTCATTAGGGTATCCAAATCTACTTAGTTTGAATAGTTGTCAAACCAGAACTGGATGATTCTTGACAACAACCACAGATTACATCATCCAAAAGATCTTCATAGATCTGAATGCAGGGGTTCAAATTGCGTTTGATGATTTTTATTCATTTAAGTTTTAGTGTATTTTTTGGATTTTAGGGGTTGGAAAATTTTAGGTTCTTTATGAGTTATTAAAAGATTAATTTTTATTATTTTTGTGTTTTATTTTTTTTTCTTTGAATGATTTGGTCAAGATTTTATGATTCCGACATTTTGGATCTTTAAAGTTTGTAGTTTGATTAGTCACAGGTGATTGGAGCTTACTTTGTTAATAGCCATGGGTTGCCTCTTCCATAGTGTCCTCTCAAACCAGGTTATAATTTTTTTATGTTTGAGTGTAAATTTTAGTATCTTTTGGAGTGAATTTTATGTCAGTTGATTTAAAGTTTAATTATTGAGTTTTATGTTGTTGGTTTAAAGTTGGTTTGATTGTTTGTCCTAATTTTCATTAATTGGGGTTGAGCAGGTTTTCATCCTTCTATAATGAGACAACGTCCCTCCTAAATCTTCAGCTACTCTTAGATTAGTTTGTGTTAGATTGAACTAACCTAAAGAAGGATTCTACTCAACTTAAATTACGTTAAGACAACTCAAATATTTAGTTGACCCATGGCTGACCTGAGTTAAGTCAGGTTGGTTGGATTGAGTAGACTTAGGTTATATCTAAGTTATACTAGACATAACAGTCTATGCTCAGTCTATGCTGACCTAAAAAAGTTGATTAAGTCATATGTAGGTTAGACTGAGGGTTTAAATTCAATGCAGGTTGGGCCTAAGGTTTTAGGTTGACTCAGGTTCAAGTTAGGTTGAACCTGAAGGTTTTGGTTAACTCAAGTTCAAATTAGGTTCAACCTGAGGGTTTAGGCTATTTTAGGTTCAAGTTGGATTGAATCCTAAGGGTTTTAAATTACGTTCAAGTTGGATTGAATCCTAAAATTTTTAAGTTAGGTTCAATGTCAATTGAACCTAAGTGTGGGAGCTCATGCTTTAAATTTAGGTTGAGTCTAAGTGAATTTAACACAATATTTTAGGTTAGGTTCAAGTTAGGTTGAACCTAAATTTGAGGTTAGTGTTTTAGATCTTATTTGTGTTTAGACCTGAGGTTTAAGGTTAGTTAAACCTGATTTAAATAGAGTTTAATGGATTAATTAAGTCTAATATGGGTTAGACTTAATTATAATAAAAGCTGAAGCCTAATTTGAGTGAGGCTTAGAGAATTAATTAGGCCTAATAGGATTTAAACTTTATTAGGGATTAAGTTTAATTATTTTAAGTATGACTTAAATGATTTAATTAGCTCTATTTATGGTTAGACCTAATTAGAGTTTAATTTTAATTAAGCCAAATTTAAGTAAGGATTAAAGGGTTAAGTAGGTTTAATTGGTGTTAGACCAAATTAGGGTTCAGGATGATGCTTAAACTTAATTTAAGTAAGGATTAAGTGTTTAAATTAGGTCTAATTAGGGTTTGACCTAATTAGAAATTAAATTTAATTAACACTGGTTTAAGTAAGACCTAAAGGATTAATTAGGTCTAATTGTGATCAGACTTAATTTGGGTTTAAGTGGTGCCCAAGCTTAATTTAAGTAAGGCTTAAAGGTTTAATTATGCCTAATTAGGGTTTAAAATGTAGTTAAAGCCTAATTTAAGTAAGGCTTATTTTTTTAACTAGGTCTAGTTGGGATTAGACCTAATTAGGGTTTAAAATGTAGTTAAGTTTAATTTAGGCAAGGCGTTAGAGTTTAATTAGGTTTTATATGGGTATGACCTAATTAGGATTTAAAATGTACTTAAGTCTAATTTAGGTAAGGCTTAAGGATTTAATTAGGTCTAATTGGGGTTAGACCTAATTAGGGCTTAAAATGTAATTAAGCCTAATTTAGGTAATACTTAAGGCTTTAATTAAGTCTAATTGGGGTTAGACCTAATTATAGTTTAGATGTTCTTAAGCCTAATTTGAGTAAGGCTTAAGGTTTTATTTGGGTCCAATGTGGCTAGGACCAACAAATAGGATAAACAAAAAAAATAATATCATTTTAAAACTTGATTATAAAAATAAAATGAAGTTAGGTTCATGTTTGGTTGAACCCAAAGCTAGAGTTTGAAATGGCTTCAAGTTGATTAAATCTACTAGTTAGGGTCTAGGTAAGGTCCAAGCTGGTTAAAACTACCCTAANTAAATGAAGTTAGGTTCATGTTTGGTTGAACCCAAAGCTAAAGTTTAAAATGGCTTCAAGTTGATTAAATCTACTAGTTAGGGTCTAGGTAAGGTCCAAGCTGGTTAAAACTACCCTAAAAAGAGGATTTGTTTGGGTTTAAGGTGATTGAACTCACCATTAAAGTTTAGGTCAAGTCCAAAGTGATTGGACTCCACCCCGTAGGTATTAGGTTTGGCTAGACCCTAAGATTGGGTTAGGTCAAGTTCAAAATGGATGAAGTTCATCGTTAGAAATTCCTAAGANGCCCTAAAAAGAGGATTTGTTTGGGTTTAAGGTGATTGAACTCACCATTAAAGTGTAGGTCAAGTCCAAAGTGATTGGACTCCACCCCGTAGGTATTAGATTTGGCTAGACCCTAAGATTGGGTTAGGTCAAGTTCAAAATGGATGAAGTTCATCGTTAGAAATTCCTAAGAAAATTCAAACTTGATTTTAAATTTTCTAATTTTTTATAATTATATTTAGAATAATTACAAAACTTGGTGAAAAATGGTTAATTTTAATTAGGGGATTTTTTCTATCGTTGGAAAATAGGAAACGTCTCCAAAGATGGAAGGAATAATCCCTATGAATTTTGTAATTTTTAGGTTTATAATTAATTTTAATAATTAAATTAGTTAATTAAAAAAAAATATAATTTATTAATTCTCAATTTTATTTTTGTTATTTTCCCTTTACTCTATTGAGTTCAAGGATGTTTTCGTTTTTTTTTGTGCATTCTTAATATGAATATATGATTTTTAAAGTTTTCTGAATTNATTCCTAAGAAAATTCAAACTTGATTTTAAATTTTCTAATTTTTTATAATTATATTTAGAATAATTGCAAAACTTGGTGAAAAATGGTTAATTTTAATTAGGGGATTTTTTCTATCGTTGGAAAATAAGAAACGTCTCCAAAGATGGAAGGAATAATCCCTATGAATTTTGTAATTTTTAGGTTTATAATTAATTTTAATAATTAAATTAGTTTATTAAAAAATAAATATAATTTATTAATTCTCAATTTTATTTTTGTTATTTTCCCTTTACTCTATTAAGTTCAAGGATGTTTTCGTTTTTTTTTGTGCATTCTTAATATGAATATATGATTTTTAAAGTTTTCTGAATTTATTTAAATAAAAAATCCTATTTTCCTATTAATCTGACACAGTGCAAGCTCAAACCTCGGAGTCATCAAAGTGTCACGCGACAACCTCCGATTAGTGGGACTTCACACGTTGACACTGAAACGGCCCCACAGTTCAGTCCATTTTGTATGGACAAATTAGCAGTTTGCCTCAATCACAACCATCCATTTCTGATACATGAAAATGGATGGCATATGTTCATCNGAGCTCAAACCTCGGAGTCATCAAAGTGTCACGCGATAACCTCCGATTAGTGGGACTTCACACGTTGACATTGAAACGGCCCCACAGTTCAATCCATTTTGTAGAGACAAATTAGCAGTTTGCCTCAATCACAACCATCCATTTCTGATACATGAAAATGGATGGCATATGTTCATCGTCCTTGTAGGATGATTAATTGAGTTTTGCTCGTGTTTAGGACATAAGATCTTGTTGGAGCGTGCACCAAAAGTTCATGTTTTTTTGTTTCCAAAGCCTTATCTTGCTTAAGAGAACACATCCATACGGTTATTGAGGCAAGATATAACAGTTCATTTTAAAAAGGTCCAAACCTAAGCCTAATTTTAGGGTTTACGACACATGCCTGGTCTCAAGAGGTGTAGCCTCGATTGAGTTTTATGTAAATGTTCATCTGATCCTTGTGAAACTTGTCCTTGGCATAATTTGAAGTGAAATTGATGTGGGGTATAACCTTGATGAAATGGTGGTTCAGTTTCATTTTGGACCATGTCATAGGACTTGGAGTGGCTCAATTTTGATTAAGAAAAAAACTTTTAGGATGTTTGGTTTAAATTTTTGATATGGTTTCTGTCAACCTAAAACTTTTTCCTAGTTTTTAGGTCTAAAATTGAGATTCCCTATTAGATTTTAGAAGCTGAACTATGGGGGATCAATTGCTTACAAGGTAGGAAGTAAATTTTCTATAAGGTTTGATAGAGTTTGAGCCTTCTCTGTGGAGTTAATGATCTTTTTTGAGCTCTTGAGTTAGAGTCTTAAATAGCCATTAGAGGCCATGGAGGAGCTTTGATTTGATTAAAGCAGATGGTTGGTGGCTCAAAGAATCCTAGAGGATCAAATTTGGCCATGCATAGTCAATCCTTGCATTCTCCTTAGTGTGATCATCATGGCCCTAAACATGGAGAAGAATGAGGGCTATGGTGGGCTAGGGCATGCTATTTCAAATCCATTGGATGGAAAGGGAGGTAAGTGATGATCTCAGAGCCAACTTGTCCTGACCATTACCTCATAGTTAAATAAGATTGAGGTGGAGGCCACATGAAGTGCCATGTAAAAATTCTCCTTTATGATGAAATGGGTTGGGACAAAGTTAGTGACTTAGTGAGTTTCCCAAAAATTTCCTTATGTCATGATTGTTATCTGGGTCATGGACGGCCCATTATGAAATGGGCCAAAATGGGCCATGAATAGGCCATAAATGGGCTTTAGGCTTTGGGCTTGGGTTTTAGTGTTTAACCCTAAGCCCAAGGATCCAAAATTCATCCTTATAATTAATTAACTAATTAGTTAATTAAGAGAGTGAATAGGAAGTTCACATGATCATGTATGGCTCAGGTTGGTTAAGAGTCGATCATTTGACCATGGGTTGACCATTTGACCATAGCTTGACCATTTGGCCATGGGTTAAACATTTGGTAAAAAATGGTCAATTTGGTCTATTTTAGTCCAAATTAGGGTTTGTTATGGCTGGTTTGATCAATTTAGATTCACCAATATTTGGGATCAAACAGAGTAACTTTAGGGTTTGATCTAATTTTTAGGGTTTATGGGCCTGTGGTGAGGTTAGGGATCAATGTTGGTAGATCCCTCCCTTAAAGAAGGATTTTATGGTTCTAGGTATATTTAAATGACCGGGGTATGTCTTACCCATGCAAACTAACTTGGGTTCTCTACTTGATCAGATCTTTAAACTTATTTAACCAATAGGCTTGGGGCCCAAAGCATGACTTGATAGGGCCCTAAAAGACAAAAAAATTAGTCTAGGATTATTAGTAAAGTAGGTAGAGTGAGGTCTCACAAAAATGAGGTCAACAATCACACTCTCTCTACTCAAGCAAAATATCCAATAATATCACTAAGGTACATTCTATGGGTGGTCCTATAGGTTTGACATGGGTAGTTGTGTCCACATGCTCAACATCTCCCAAACAATAATAAAATTTACCTAAAATAGAAGATCAAATTCTTAGTAATTTCACCAAAAAAGTTTTTTTACTATAACTTGATATTCAAGATATAATTCTCTAGATTCTTAAAATTGGTTATCAACTAAACTTTCCACCACATCTATAATATGGCCTTAAATATATTTGGAGTCTTGGAAAAACTTCATAGATTTCAAAACATGAAAAGTTACTTTCTGATCATTCACTATCATGGTAAGTTCACCCATCTATAATTCAGTCATTGTTCATCTAATAGTTAAAAAGGGTCTGTCAAGAATAATGGGGATGTCCTTGTCTTTGTCCATATAAAATACAATAAAATTCATAGGGAAGATGAACTTATCACCTGATCAAAATGTCCTCAATTATCCCTTCTAAGATAGGTCACAGAGTGGTTAACTAACTACTTAGTCAATTATCTCTTAATTCTTGTCCTTTGATAATGGCTAGAGACAAAAGATTGACGCTAGATCCTAATCCAAATAAAGCACTCCCACTAAATCTTTTTCTACGACACAAGGACTGGTGAAGCTACCTAGGCCCTTCAATTTATTTGGGCACTTCTTTCGCAAAATAAAACTACACTCCTCAATCTGAACAATCACTTTCCTAACTACTAATACGCCTAAAAATGGCTACTTTTTCATATATACTTTATGCTCAATTTTAATTATTATTAATGATATTACACTTTAAAGGAATGTATTTTGCATATTTTTGGTTTCAGAGACAGGAAATGGAGTTTTGGAGAAAAAGAAACTAAAATTGTGCAATTTGCAGCAGAAATGAGAAGAAAAAAAATTTTGTCCTAACACATTTCGATATGTCTTTCTATGTTTAATGTCATTTACACTTCTCACACATTTTTGAATGGAATTAAACTTTAAAAAAGGTTGTTTTTATACTTATTTTGTAATTATATTTGTTAGGAAACAGCACAACTGAAACGGGGCAAAATAGAGCTTAAACGGAGCCAAACGAAGCAAAATGGTGGAGCTGTGTAGGGTGGGCGTTGATCAAGCCAGAGCCGGCGCTGGTAGCACCAGAGAACAGAAAATGACTTCAAAATGGCGCAAACGGCGCCCAAAAGGGCTCCAAAAATGCCCGACATGATTTGGACACAATGTTGGGTGAATTTCTAGAAGATTTAATGTATTTGGATGATTTTTGGAGGGTTGCTTGAGGCATCTCTTGGGAAATTTGTCCTTACACTATAATAGAGTGCTTTTATGTCAGAAAAAGTGGTGTGTGAGTAGAAAAATGAGAAGAATGTTTAGAGATCTTAGAATAGGAGTAGAAATGTATATTTTTACCTTTTTGGAGAGATTGGTGAGGGGANAGCTAAGTGTTCAGGTTACACCAACTTGCCCTTTTAAGGAAATTCACTCACATAATTTTCAAATTAAATGGTAAATGATAATTACCCCTTTCTTAGAGATAATTAAGACATCAATGTTCACTGAGCAATAGAAGTATTTACAGGATGAACAATTAAGAAACATAATAGGTTTAAATGAACTCGAGGCTTTTCACCAGTTGGTGAGAGGGGGGCATGGACCTGCTTCTTTCTCCTAATTTGTGGGATACCTCAGAGGTCTATTAAACTTAATATACTTTGCTGAATGAAATCATCCTTAATTAAACTTTTAAGGACTCACCAAAATACAACATAGAGTTAGGAAAACCACCCGAACTTTACTTTTTCTGCTCTTCATAAATGCCCTCAAATGCATTTTTAAGTTTCAGTTGGTGGAACGAGAAGACTCGCCAGGTACGCTTTTACAGTTTATAGTACCGTCTTTCTTATGCCTTTTCCTTACAAGCTTTATGCTTACGTTATTTCTTTTCATACTTGCATTTACCTACATGTATTAAGACAACATAAATTTGCATGTTAACCAAAACCAAAGTTAAAACTAAAATCAACCAAGATAAAATCCACTGCCACAACATTCAAAAATTAAAACAACTCAAAATTTATTCACAAACATCACACAAAATTACAATTGCAACTAAATTAAGATGTCTCTATTGGATGATCAGGAATTCCTCGGAGGAGGTAACTTACGGTTGCTAACGAGGCTTCCCACGGTCTAAATGAAATCATGTAACTCATTAAGTTGAGTTTAGTAAGTTCATTTGGAATAAGTGAATCCAATAGAAAATAGTGGTGCCGGAACGAGGGAACCGTAGGATCATAATCGGTGTCGCTCTAATCAACTTTAATATGCCCCTATAAAATTTAAAGAACTTCAACCACAGGGCCACCTGATTTGACATTGTAACTTGACACACTAGAAAACTCAAACTCGTCGCAGCGAGGAACTTGGATCTAGCATGGTGGGCAGCACGACCATCTTCAACGGCAAAACCCTTCTTCCCAAGCTGAACCAATCTTCCTTCCTTAGACTTAAACAACAAAGCCATAGGACTTCGAGGTTGCTTGCTTATGCAANAGCCATCTTTAACAGCAAAACCTGTCTTCCCTAGCTAAACCAATCATCCTTCCTTAGACTTAAACAACAAAGCCATAGGACTTCGAGGTCGCTTGCTTATGCAACATAAAATACTCACCTTATCTTTAGGCCTTTGTACAGCCCTACTATACAATATAAGCCCTAACTCGTCTTATCTTATCTTTAGGACTTTGCATAGCCCTGCTATACAATATAAGCCCTAACTCATCTTAGGATTCTGAGGTTGTTGTTTGTCACCTTATCTTTAGGCCTTTGCATAGCTCTGCTATACATCTCATGCAACGTAAATCCTCACCTTATCTTTAGGCCTTTGCATAGCCCTGCTATACAATATACTCTTAACTCGTCTTAGAATTTTGAGGTTGTCGTTTGTCACGACCTAAATCCTCACATTTTCCAGGCTATTTGTGTGATCATTTCACATANCTCTTAGGATTCCAAGGTTGTCATTTGTCATGACCTAAATCCTCATATCTTCCAGACTATTTGTGTGATTGTTTCACACGAATATAAGCCCTAACTAATAAAATTTGCATGATGAAACACTTAAATTTTCCTCCTCTAAATTTAAGCCAAACATTAGGATAGCTTGGGAAGTCACCGAGGTTCGCCTCTTGATCCCTAACATCCCCTAGTTCTTCCTCCTTTAGATTCTACAATAAAATGTTCCAAATTTGAACCAATCTCCTTTCACACCTCTACATCCTATCTCATTGAAGAGTCCTGCCCTTTGAAACTCCTTGAAGATAATATTTCCTGATTTTTATCGAGAGTCTTCTTAAGTGACTTTGGTCATNATGGATCCATGACAACCCTTAGTTCTTCTTCCGTTGGATTCTACAATAAAATGTTCCAAATTTGAAACAATCCCTTTGCACACCTCTATGTCCGATTTTGTTGTAGAGTCCTACCCTTTGAAATTCCTTGAAGATAATATTTCTTGATTTTTATCGAGAGTTTTCTTAGGTNACAACTTAAATCCTCACCTTATCTTTAGGCCTTTGCATAGCCTTGTTATATAATATAAGCCCTAACTCATCTTAGGATTCTGAGGTTGTCGTTTATCATGACCTAAATCCTCATATCTTCCAGGCTATTTGTGTGATCATTTCACACAAATGTAAGCCCTAACTAATAAAATTGGCTGGATGAAACACCTAAATACTTCTCCACAAAGTTGAAGCCAAACATTAAGATAGCTTGGAAAGTCATCGAGGTTCACCTCTGGATCCATGACATCCCCTAGTTCTTATTTCTTTGGATTTTACAATAAAATGTTCCAAATTTGAACCAATCCCCTTGCACACCTCTATGTCCGATTTCGNACCCTTTAAAATTACTTGAAGATAATATTTTTTGATTTTTATCGACAGTCTTCTTAGGTGACTTTGGTCATTTAAGATGTAATTAACTATAGGGGCTTGCCCTTATNCCTTTGAAATTACTTGAAGATAATATTTCTTGATTTTTATCGAGACTCTTTATAAGTGACTTTGGTCATTTAGGATGTAATTAACTATAGGGGCTTGCCCTTATAGGAAGCATGCCGGTGACTTTGGTCATTTAAGATGTAATTAACTATAGGGGCTTGCCCTTATAGGAAGCATGTTCTATAGTGGCTTGCCCTTATAGGAAGCATGTCCAACCTTTGAAATTCCTTGAAGATAATATTTCTTGATTTTTATCGAGAGTCTTCTTAAGTGACTTGTCCTACTCTTTGAAATTCCTTGAAGATAATTTTTCTTGATTTTTATCGAGAGTCTTCTTAAGTGACTTTAGTCATTTAAGATGTAATTAACTATAGGGGCTTGCCCTTATAAGAAGCATGTCCAAACCCAGCTATTCTTTGAAGATAATATTTCCTGATTTTTATCGAGAGTCTTCTTAGGTGACCTTGGTCATTTAGGATGTAATTAACTATAGGGGCGTTTTTATCGAGAGTTTTCTTAGGTGGCTTTGGTCATTTAAGATGTAATTAACTATAGGGGCTACCCTTATATGAAGCATGTCCGAACCCAGCTTAATATAAACCCTATTTAATCTTTTATATTAAATATCTTATAGGAAGCATGTCCGAACCCATCTTAATATAAACCCTATTTAATCCTTTATATTAAATAGGGAAACTTGTCGGCAAATACAAAGGTTTTGCAGACCAAACGGACGTACCTTTATATTAAATAAGGAAACTTGTCGGCAAATATAAAGGTTTCGCAGACCAAACGGACGTCATCTATTTAATCTTTTATATTAAATAGGGGAACTTATCGGCAAACATAAAGGTTTTGCAGACCAAACGGACGTCATACTTTCCATAATTTATTTGAACGAGCCTCATCCTCAATTCTTGTGTTTATCCTTCAGGATAGATACAAGATTTGAGGTACAATNCTAATCTTTTATATTAAATTGGGAACTTGTCGGCAAATACAAAGGTTTCACAGACCAGACGAATATCATACTTTTGTTAGTTTATTTGATCGAGCCTCATCCTCAATTCTTGTGTTTATCCTTCGGGATAGATATAGGATTTTAGGTANAGGATTTTAATTCCAGCGATCGACAGCTTCTTACGGACAACCCCACAAACCAACCCGAAATAACGCCGACACTGCTAAATCACATAAAGCTTTTCCATAAAACTTTTCACCAATTGCATAAGGTATAGTAAAACTACCATGATCTTTTAAATTTTCAAGAAGCTTTTTATGAATAATAACACTACACTCTTCACTAAGTGCAACAATCTCATGATCTATAAACTTCCTTTTATTATTTAGTACATCCTTCATAAATTTCACATTACTTGGCATTTGTTTCAAAGCGTCAACAAAAGGAAAATTTATCATTAATTTCTTAAGGATTTCCAAATAATTTGTAAATTATTTATCTTTATTTTTCTGTTTCAGTCTTTGAGGAAATAAAGGTAATGGTTTTTCTAAAGGAACCTGTGTTTGTTCATTTTCATGTTGATCATTTTCCATTTCTTCCTTCNGTTCAATATCCTTCTGAAGCGGGAGATGAGATTTTAATTCCGGCGGCCGACAGCTTCTTACGGGCAACTCCCCTCCAACCCCCAAAATAGAGCCGACAGCTTCTGGCGACTCCGCTGGGGATGTGCTTTTCTCTCCATTCAAATCAAGAAATATTATTTTCACACATCGGTAATGTGTCCATGTCCCTCTTGGACCAAATTACCCTTCTTCCGTTGGCATACTTTACCCATTTCTATCTTGGGAAGGTATGGTCAACTCCTTGGACTTCAGGACTAGCTGTTCAACCACCTTTGAACAGAGGGGATCAGAAGGCCATTAAGGACTCTTTAAATCTTTATATGGGGTCGGATCCCCAATAGGTGTGTCGGTGGACTAATTCCACCTGGGCATTCTCTGCCACTAATTGGGTCTCGCACTAGGTCCTAAAATTTTTTCACATCTCCCTTCTAAATTTGGTTTGCTATTTCACAAATTAAACCAAATCGAGTTGTACTGCACGTACTTTGAAATTTTCTTATATTAATTAAATTTTACACCTTTATAAACAAAGATGTTAAAAATACCTGTAAATTAAGACCCGCCTGGTCTACAGATCAACCTCTATTTTCAGTGCTTGCACTAAAGATTACGAGGTTTTTGGCCATAAAGCTAACCCTAAAACTTTATGTTTTAAAGTCCGCTGCAATGGTCTACCCAACACTGACCTTTTCCTGCAACCTGCCAACGGACCACAGCGCCCGTAACGTCGCTCCCACCATCAAGTTTGGAGATGGATTTGAAGACCTTGAGGTTATCCTCAGGAAAGCCCCATTTGTGGTAATGAAGATCGCTGCTCCGGAAATGCAAGAACCGTCTGCAGAATTCAACTTGAACTGCCTTCAGGACTTCCCTGCCTGCAAAAAAGCTAAAGCTACTGTCATCGCGACATCCGCCAAGCCTGCTATCCCTGTTACTGCTAAGGGGAAGGAAGTGATGATCGTTGAAGATCCGACTGAGATATTAACTTTCCCACCACCCGTGTTTGAAATCGAGTCGAGCTCAAAGACTGAACCACTAACGTGGACTCAAAGGAGGAACCAAAATAGAAGAGTTCGGAGGTCCATCAAAGCCTAGACTCCTGAAAACACAACTGTTGAGGAGGAGCCTCATCGAATTGAAGAGGTGTTACCAGAAATTTATCCACTCTTACAAGGGAGTAGATTTCATCCTCTGACGGATACTGATGGATATGAGAGTATCTGAAAAATTACTGCTGCATTACCATCACTCCGTGGACACAGTGAGGAGGAAAGGAAGTTCACTCCAACCACTCGAGTTAGCACAGTTTTCAGCAAGCTTGCTACCAAGGAAAGATGTTCTGTTTGGGATTGCTTAAGCGAGTGGGACATGCGATTTCCCCTCGTATGAAAAAGGAAATTTTGAAGGATGTTAAGTCTGTTAGAAAGTCTCACAAGTTGACCGAAAAGTCACTTACCCATATTCCCGTCTGGTTCCGTTTAGGGAACTGAGTTGATTCTACTATAGTCACCACTGATCATACCACCACAAGGACTGCAGGTCGCCGACCGATTAAGTTGAGACTAGGTCCGAGGATCTTACCCGTCATTCCTGCAATCCCGGAGAGAAAGACAAGATGATTACTTGACATTTTAGTTGGTCTACACTACGGGGAGCATACCTTCCCTCGACATACCGATGTCTCTACTAAGACGTCCCGTCCTGAGACATCATCATCGAAGAAGAAGAGGGTATGAGCACTCAAGGTCGCTGCACCGATACAGTTCAGTGAGCCTAAAGGGCAGGAAGTAAAACCAGTGCCTGAAATATCTGACATCATCACAACAACTGTCAGCGAGATGGAGGAACAAGTAGAGGATGTCCATCAGGGTCCTCCAGATCTTAAAGCAATCAACGAGTCCATAATTGAAGAAAAAGTTGAGAAACTCAGGATTGAGGTTTCTGAGTTAGCTCGAGAGCATGGAGTTTCTATTGATAGTGACAATGATGATTTTAATTACAATGATTACTTGGAGGAGGATTTCATGGATGTCCATGTGATCAAAACTAGAGTTACCACATCTGTGCGCGAGGCTCAACCTCACACCGAAGAGAACACTGTAGATGAGTTGCATAGGGTTATCCTCCTAACGGATGAGCAAGTCAGCCTACTGGAGAAAAGAATATAAGAGATGACTTCAGTTATGGACATCATGGCCACCATTCAGGGGCAGCCGGAAGCACCAAGATTGGCTTCTCCAAAGATTAATCAGCCAGAAATCATACACATCACAGATGAAAGAAAAGAGGCTACTTCAACATATAAAGATGAACAACCAAAAAAAGATTCTCCCTTAGGTGCCATGCCAGAAAAAGAATTCAAGCAAATGGTTGAAAAAGTGCAGGATGCCTTAGCCCAATCCAAGGGCGGTGCATCAATTTCAAATGGTAGACCTTACCCATAAAAGTTTGATGTCGTGCCTTTTCCGAAGGGTTTTGTGGCCCCAAACTTCAAGATATTTGATTAGACTGGAAATCCCAGATAGCATATAACACATTTCCGAGCCAGTTGCGGCAACACGAGGAATAATGAAGCTCTACACTACCAGCAGTTCGTCAGCAGCCTGTCAGGGATTGCTTTTGACTGGTACACTGACTTGCCCAATGGGTCAGTTAAAACATTTTCTGAGTTGGAACAGTTTTTTGTGAAAAGTTTTATTGGGGTGCAGCATCATGTGTCTATTGGAGAGCTCATGATGGAGAAGCAAAAGCCTAGCGAAACCTTGGCAGACTATATTTTGAGGTGAGAAACCTTAGCATGAAATGTGAACCTCAGCTACAAGAACATCAAGTGATTGAGATTCTACTCAAAAGCATTCATGGGCCAGTAGCTTTCATGCTTAAAGGACTCACCATCAAATCCTTCGAGAAGCTACTCAGTAAAGCCAGTAGTCTTCAAGAAGAAATGAAACACATGGAGCCACATGAAAAGGTTAAGGTGACCAGAGTGTTCGAAAAGAAATCAAAAGTAGTCGCAATTATCGACAAAGGAAAGCAGTCGATAAAAATATATGCGGAAGAACATCACCAGTCTTTGTTGCAGTACTCTCAAAAATAGAACAGTCAATCCAACCAACGGCAGCCTCAGGAGGGATCACCTCGAACAGGTGGCAAAAGAATATCCCTGTTAGAGCGACAGAAAGTTGTGTATTCCTTCAAGGATGAAGCCGTACCTAAAATATTCAAAATCTTGATGAAGAAACCAGAATTCAAACTACCTGATCCAAAGAAGCCCGAGGAGGTAGAAAAGAAGAATGAACCAAATTAATGCTCATACCACCGATTGCTTGGGCACACTATAGATAAGTGTTTCATCTTTAAGGATTGGCTCAAGAAGAACCTCAAGGAAGAAAACATTACAATCCCGAAAGAATATTTAAAAGATATTGAAAAGGTTCCATAAACATGATTTCAACTGAGTCAATCTCCCTAATTGATCTATATGTCGGAATAGATGGATGGAGTACAACTTGGGATGAACTCAAGAGAGTCCTTAATCACATATAAAATTCATCAAAACAAGCTTCAATGAATATCGAAGAAGAATGGAATGAGGTCTGGAGCAGGTTGTCCAAGAAGATACTGAACAAGATCCAGTGTGCATAAAACAAGCCTCTATTCAAAGTCCGCAACATACCAAGCCCGAGATGAAGATTTCGCTAGGAGATCCGTCATCGTCAAGGACAAAGAACAACAAGAAGAAAAGCATCACTGCCAAGATTGATAGCACGGAGGGTAGGATAGGGGCTGCCTCTACTAGATTGGTTGTCTCGGATTTGGGGAAGAAAATTCTCGAACCCTTGACTTTGTATGATTATCTTTTTGTCCCTCCCAGGTCTTATGAATATAATGATTGTGATTTCAGCAACATTTTAACTGTTTCTGGTAATAACGTAACTGATTGTGACCGATCTAGCTTCGATCTTGATCCTAAAAATGATCCTCAAATTGTACTTGAGTCTGATGAACTCGTTGTCAAGTCCAGAGAAGACATCAATAATACCGCTTACGACAGCACCGATAACGAGGAGCCAACTCTCGGGCATCATGGTGCACCACTTACCATCAACTTAGATCTTTCTAATGAAGAGGAAAGGACACCAGAAAATTCAACAATAATATCTCAGGAGGAAGAAATCACAGAAGTTAACTTACGGAGCGTGTCGACGCTATTTCGGGTTGGAGGGGAGTTGCCCGAAAGAAGCTGTCGGTTACCGGAATCAAAATCATGTCGCCCGCTTCAGAAGTACGTTGAAGTATGAAATCAAACTGACACCATATTTTTCATAGTTTATAATGAAAGAGCATTGTACCTCAAATCATGTATCTATCCCAAAGGATAAACACAAGACTTGAGGATGAGACTCCATCAAATAAACTAAGGAAAGTATGACGTCTGTTTGGTCTGCGAAACCTTTGTATTTGCCAACAAGTTCCCCTATCTAATATAAAAGATTAAATAGGGTTTATATTAACCTGGGTTCGAACATGCTTTCTATAAGGGCAAGCCTCTATAGTTAATTACATCTTAAATGAACAACGTCACCTAAGAAGACTCTCGATAAAAATCAAGAAATTATATCTTCAAGGAGTTACAAATGGTTGGATTTTTCAATGAAATCGAACGTAGAGGTGTAAAAGGGGATTGGTTCAAATTTGGAACATTTTATTGTAGAGTCCAAAAGATGAAGAACTAGGGGATGTCATAGATCCAGAGGAGAACCCTAGTGACTTCCCAAGCTATCCTAATGTTTGGCTTGAGTTTTGAGGAGAAATATTTAGTTGTTTCATCCTGCCAATTTTATTAGTTAGGGCTTACATTCATGTGAAACGTTCACGCAAATAGCCTAGAAGATGTGAGGGTTTAGGTCGTGACAAACGACAACCTCAAAATCCTAAGACGAGTTAGGGCTTATATTATATAACAGGGTTATACAAAGACCTAAATATAAGGTGAGGATTTACGTTACATAAGCAAGCAACCTCGAAGTCCTATGGCTTTGTTGTTTAAGTCTAAGGAAGGAAGATTGGTTTAGCTGGGGAAGACAGATTTTTCTATTGAAGATGGCCGTGCTGCCCACCATGCTAGCTCCAAGTTCCCTGCCACGACGAGTTTTAGTTATCTAGTGTGTCAAGTTATAATGTCAAATCAGGTGGCCTTATGGTTGAAGATCTTTAAATTTTATGAGGGCATACTAAAGTTGATTAGAGCGACACCGGTTAGGATCCTACGGTTCCCTCGTTCTAGCACCATTATTTTTTATTGGATTCACTTAGTCCAAATGAACTTACTAAACTCAACTTAATGAGTTCATTACTTTCATTTAAACCATGGGAAGCCTCGTTAGCAACTGTAGGTTACCTCCTCTGAGGGATTCCCGATCAACTGATAGAGACATCTTAATTTAGTTGAAGTTGTGGTTTTGTGTGATGTTTGTGATTAATTTTTGAGTTGTTTTATATTTTTAGAGTTGTGGCGGTGAGTTTTATCTTGATTGATTTTAATTTTGGTTTCGGGTTATGGTAACATGCAAGTTTATGAAGGTAAATGCAAGCATGAAACATGTTAGAAAAAAAGGCAGAAGAAAGACGGTACTATATATTGTAAAAGCGTACCTAGCGAGTTTTCTCGTTCCACCATTTTTGCTCTGAGAAGGGAGGCTTCAATCAGAGGTGATCGACACGTTCATTGGGGTCCAAAGAGTCTAGGGATTGAGTCCCTAGTCTTAGTGTAAGGCCTAGGTATGAATTCGACCAAGCTCGATTTCGGGTGTCGGTCTAGAGCTATGGTAGAGGCTCTGTGGGAGGGGGATTTTATGGGGTTTTGGATTCTTTCACTATTGTGAAGGTGTGGGTGAAGTTCATTTGAGTTTGGTGGACTGTGGAGGTGTATTGGGTTCTGTCCTTGTTTCCGGCAAGTTTTTAAGCTCAAAATTGAGCTCCTGCAATGGGAATTGGTGAGGGAAAATGTTTGGCATGCACTGAGGGGATTTTAGGGAAGCTCTGTGTGAAGTTTGGAGAGGCATCTCTAAGAAAATTTCAGCACCCTTCCCATGGCTATGGAGGTGAGTTTTTATAAAACTGGCCATGGGGTGGCTCTCACGACACAAGTTTGGGTGCATTGTGGTGCTTATGTGGAGGGCAGAGGAGCTCTTCAATTTGATTTGGATGAGCTGGCCTCTAGATTTGATTTGGGTGAGGTTTCATGGAGGTGGCTCTTGCTTTTGAGCTTTTCTGGCCACTAGGATGGCCAGGCGGCCAAGGGGAGGTGGCTAGGAGCTCAGGGAACCAGAGGAATTTATCACAACAATTTAATGCAAATGTGTTTTGATTTGGCAAAGATATCTTAAGCATGTGCATTTTTGGAAATAATATCCCTTAATTTGGGGGACCTTTGGTACATGGCTTGATTTAGGTGGTTTCATGGTGTTTAGACTAGTCACTAAGTCCAATTAATGGTTGGGGTGGAGTTAATTTGGTGACTTTAGGGTGGTTAGGTCACATTTATAACATGGGTCCAGGTGGGTGAAAATGACCAAAACTTGGGTGTGGTTTAGGTTAGCAATGTCAATTAGACTAAATAAATAATTCATTTGGTGTATATGATCATAAGGAACAACTTTGGTGAAGAATAGAAGTGGTTTTGAGCTCAATTGAAGGGTCAATTTGAGGGAATTTTGAACCTTAATCAATTTGGGTCATCTTGGGCTAGGCTTGGGTCTAGCTTGGGTTAGCCTTAGGGTAAGTCCAAATTGATTATCTTAAATGGTCAATAGGGACCTCATGAAGAGTTTTTAACTTTAATTGGATGCAAATTTGGAGGTTAAGGCAATCAATTGGGTGAAATTTGGGGACTTAGCCAATTTGGGGCTAAATTTGGGAATTTTGGATTTAGGCCAAAATCAAATGGATTTGAGATTTCACCAAGGCCAATTGATGGTTGATTTTGTTGTATAAGAATTTTATAAAGAATTTTCAACATTAATTGAGCCAAATTGACTAGGCTATGGGTTCAATTTGGTAAGCTTAGGTCATATGGCCAAAATTGGGGTTTTGACCCAAATCAAAATTGGGCTCAAATCATGGACGAGGTCATATGGTCAAAATTGGGGTTTTGACCCAAATCAAAATTGGGCTCAAATCATGGACCAGGTCATATGGTCAAAATTGGGGTTTTGACCCAAATCAAAATTGGGCTCAAATCATGGACCAATAATATGGTCAAAATTGGGGTTTTGACCCAAATCAAAATTGGGCTCAAATCATGGACCAATTTGAGCTTGGATTGGGTCTTATGGTCAATATTGGGGTTTTGACCCAAATCAAAATTGGGCTCCAATCATGGGTCAATTGAGCTTGGATTTGGTTTAATTTGGTCATAAAAAAAGTTAATTTGAGTTTGGGATTGTAATTGGGGTCAATTGAGATCAAATTGATGGACATTTGAGTTGATTAATTTTAGTTTAGGATTGGAATTGAGGTCTATTGACGTCAAATTGTTGGACATCTGAATTGGATTTGGGGAAATTTAGGTCTTAAAAGGGTAATTTGGGGATTTTGGTTAAATATGGTCAAATTGGCCAAATTGGGTCATGTGGTAGTTGAGAAAATTAAATTGAGAATATTTAAGATTTTTTGGGATTTTTTGGGAATTTTTAGAATTTTTTGGAATTTTGAGCTATTGAGGGGTATTTTGGTAATTTCGGGGTGTTTTAGATGTAAAAGGCCAAGATGGGTATTTTGGTAGAGTTGAGGTACCAATCATCACCAATAAGTCATGGACCAATGGAAACCCCATTATGGGTCCTCTACATAGTGGTCTTAACCAAACCATAGCCCTTGGGCTGATAGGTTTAGGAGACCATCTACATGAGTGTCCCAAAAGATCAAGGGATCTAGGCTAGAAATTTGAGTTTTGGGTTGTGAGTGAATGTGAGTGTATATGAGTGTAGATGAGTGTGGTGAGTGCCTTAGCTCCAGACCAACACTCAGGGTTAACCTTAAGGTCCAACAGTCCTAAGGGTGACTCATCTTGAGTTTCCTCCATAGTGATCCCACCTACTAAATGCTAGAGGTTGAGACCGACATGTGGCACTTCAAGTTGAGTAAAGAAGAGGGTAGAATTTCTAATGGTGAGGGTTCCATGCCTAGTTTTCGAGAAATAGTCAATAGGAAAGTGATGTGGCTAGACCTTAGGCTACTAAAAGGGAAAAACTAAACCTCAACCAAAAGTGAGGTCAATAAATGAACCCCCAAAAGGTGTCGTGTGCTGGGCAAGCACACCGCTCGTGTTGTCATTGACCGATGAGATCAACAAAAACCAATACAACCTCTAAGTCAACAAACCTGAAAATATGTGTAGGGTCGTGTGTGATATTTGTTTCTACCGGGGAATTAGTAGGTGAGTGTTTGATCAAGTCAAGAAGTAAGGACTCTCACTATGGATTGGAGAGTGGAGTTTGAGTTATGCAATTTCAAAGATTTTCAAAGGATAGGAGTCAGTATGTAAGTGTTGTGGGAATTGAAATTTAAATATCAATTCAAAAAGAGAGAGAGTCAGGATTTAGGTGCTGACCTCGAAGGAAGGGAGCCAGAGTTTAGTAACTGATCCCGGAACAAAATTTAAGTATCAACTTTGGAAGAGGAGAGTCAGAATGTGGGTACTGACCTCAAGGGTAGTTGAATCAGAAATGAAAATTGAAATGTATGGTTAATTGTCATAAGAGAGTGTCGGATTGTAAGGACCGACCTCGAATGTAATGAATCAGAAATGTAGAAATGAGAATTGAAATGTAGGGTAATTCTCAAAAGAGAGTGTCTGAATGTAAGGACTGACCTCAAAGGTAATGAATCAAAAATGTAGGCATGAGAATTGAAATGTAGGTCAATTCTCAAAAGAGAGTGTCAGAATGTAAGGACCGACCTCGAGGAGAATTGAAATGTAGGTCAATTCTCAAAAGAAAGCGTCGGAATGTAAGGACCGACCTCGAAGGTAATGAATCAGAAATGTAGGCATGAGAATTGAAATGTAGGTCAATTCTAAAAAAAGAGTGTCGAAATGTAAGGACCGACATCGAAGGTAATAAATCAGAAATGAAAGACTGATCCGGAAGTGAGAATTGAAATGTAGGTCAATTCTCAAAAAAGAGTGTCGGAATGTAAGGACCGACCTCGAATGAAATGAATCAGAAATGTAGGAATGAGAATTGAAATGTATGTCAATTCTCAAAAGAGAGCGTTGGAATGTATGGACCGACCTTGAAGGTAATGAATCTGAAATGTAGGCATGAGAATTGAAATGTAAGTTAATTCTCAAAAAAGAGTGTCAGAATGTAAGTACCGACCTCGAATGAAATGAATCAAAAATGTAGGAATGAGAATTTAAATGTAGGTCAATTTTCAAAAGAGGTTGTCGGAATGTAAGGACCGACCTCGAAGGTAATGAATCAGAAATTTAGGCATGAGAATTGAAATGTAGGTCAATTCTCAAAAAAGACTGTAGGAATGTAAGGACCGACCTCCAATGTAATGAATCAGAAATTTAGGCATGAGAATTGAAATGTAGGTCAATTCTCAAAAAAGACTATAGGAATGTAAGGACCGACCTCGAAGGTAATGAATCAGAAATGTAAGACTGATCTAGAATTGAGAATTGAAATGTAGATCAATTCTCAAAAAAGTGTGACAGAATGTAAGGACTAACCTCGAATGAAATGAATCAAAAATGTAGGAATGAGAATTGAAATGTAGGTCAATTCTCAAAAGAGAGTGTCGGAATGTAAGGACCAACCTCGGTAATGAATCAGAAATGTACGAATGAGAATTTAAATGTAGGTCAATTCTCAAAAGAGAGTGTCGGAATGTAATGACCGACCTCGAAGGTAATGAATCAGAAATGTTGGAATGAAAATTGAAATGTAGGTCAATTCTCAAAAGAGAGTGTCGGAATGTAAGGACCGACCTCGAAGGTATTGAATCAGAAAAGTAAGACTGGTCCAGAAGTGAGAATTGAAATGCAGGTCAATTCTCAAAAAAGAGTGTCGGAATGTAAGGACCGACCTCGAATGAAATGAATCAGAAATGTAGGAATGAGAATTGAAATGTAGGTCAATTCTCAAACGAGAGTGTCAGAATGTAAGGACCGACCTCGAAGGTAATGAATCAGAAATGTAAGATAGATTCGGAAGTGAGAATTTAAATGTATGTATCAATTCGAAGATGTGAGAGTTAAAATTTAAGTATCAACCTCAAAAGGTGAGAATCAGAATTTAGGTACCGATTTGAAAATGAAAATTGAAATTTACAAAGCTTATGGTGTTGAATTTGCAAAAGTGTGTCATGTGGAAAGGTTGATTTTGTAGATGATTTGTAGAGCTTTGTGAGGTTTTTGTGCAGAATGCAAAATTCTACAAGGATGTGAAGACAGTTAAGGTAGATAACGATGGTTGTGCTGCGCGCAGAAAGAATAGGAAATTCCGAAAACAGAAGCATCCACTCAACAGGTTCATTTCATTTTCTTGTTATTTTTATCACATTAAATTCTTCAAAATATGTTTTTAAAGTTTTAATTTTAATTGGTTGATTTTTAAAAGAAATTTGTTTTATTGTTTATTTGTTGGTGATTATTTTTCATTTATGTTTTATTTATTGTTGAAGATTTGTTGTTTCGTTCTTTGTTCATTGAAATTTTGAACCATCGCATGGTTTGCGGCTTTCATCCATCGCACATAAATGCAACAAATGAAAAAGCACAATTTGAGAGAAATTTAAATTAATTTGCTCCAATAGAAATGTCATAAACCAGACATAGGTTAATGCCTCAAAAGGTACATCATGTAGTTCAAGTCGAAATACATTGAGAATCATCTCATGCTATGAGTACATTGTAGACTGAATATATCAGATACATGTCATGTTGTTAAAAGAAAGTAAGTGAACCCTTTGTGCCAGGTATGTTGAGCTTCTGATCAAGCAGACCTTCTAAGTCATGCTCCAGGATAAGAGTTCCCTTTGCATGTATTTAGAGATACAACCTTCTCATAGCTCGTACAGAAACAACTCCTCCAATTCTTGGTCCTGCTAGAATCCATACGGTATTTTACTGTCGACCATTCTGTGGAAAGTCACAGACACCCTACGGTGTCGCACTCCTGGAATGCAGTGCTTGGCAATGTCTGCATCGTTGCCCTTCAGGACAAGTACTGAACCAACTGGAAGAGGAATCTCCACAGCTCCTCTGAATTCGCCAGGGCCGACTATTTTGATTTATTTTCCAAATAGAATATTGCTTTTACTCATGAACGAGATCGTGCAGAAAGGCCTCACAAAATCATGATGGTCAATGTGTGGGGGAATGCAGTCACCTTCTTCATAAACGTTAATGATGCAACTGTTGGGAATTCAAGTAGCAGGTAGAATATTCCACTTGACTATTCTCTTGATCATCCATTTTATCATCGGTGGTA
The DNA here is from genome assembly GCA_002079205.1 of Phalaenopsis hybrid cultivar. Taxonomy (NCBI): domain Eukaryota; kingdom Viridiplantae; phylum Streptophyta; class Magnoliopsida; order Asparagales; family Orchidaceae; genus Phalaenopsis; species Phalaenopsis hybrid cultivar. The sequence goes on from JXCR01139399.1 coordinate 66,085, forward strand.
ACGGAATCACTTGGTCATATCTGAGTATCCCAGGTGGATTCCACTGTCTGTCGTTTGTAAAATTGTAGCAACAGCCATTTTGGATGGTGATTCTTCCCTTTTCCCTCATCCATTTCTTCGGCACAGAATATGTCCTCTCCATGAGAAGGCCCGCTCGACCTCTATCTCTTAAATCGAAGATGCAGTCCAGAATGCTTCTTTCATTAGTTTCAGAGAAAACATTGGTATATAGCTCCAGGCCTTCCAATATGTTGACAAACTTTCCTGAACTTCTTCATAGAACTCAAATTCTCTTTTATTTACTCTGCTTATCTTGTAGTATTCTACAATACCAGGAGTTGGCATCTGTCGTGGGCGTTCCTTCCTTCAGGCCTCGGCGGGAACCCAAACTGGTGTTGGTCGATCCAGAATATGAGATTCAACCTCTAATGGGATGTATGATCTTGGGCTCCATGGTGCGTGATGATCCGTCCCCAGTGGGACATATGGTTCACTTATTGCGAAGTCTGGAGTCTGAGACTTGTTGGTGCTTGAAGTGTATTCTTCCAATGTACTAAAACGTTGTAGATGCAGAACATTGCAATTCGGGCATTCTACAAATGCGCCCGTGTCTGATGTCCCAACCGGTACCTCAACGTTGCATGTTGGGCAACCCCTGCATAAGATATCTGGAACTGGGAGCACATCTGATTCTGTCACAAATCCCGACTCTTCATCTGTAGTGGGTAGACTGGCAGAAGTGTCTCTCAGATCTGGGTTGTAAATGTGTCCCTCAGGAATGGGGTTAAGAAAACTGCTCACGTCTCTCTAGCATTTGTGTTCCTGTCGCATAAACGCTCTCTATTTCTTTCGGCTGGCATTTCTACGCTACGTCCTGCAGAGCGAAGAATTTGGTAGTTGTTCAATACGCGCGACTATCAAGTCCCTTGCTAGAGTAGCTACCATGGAGGGCATACGGCTGGGCCCCTCCATCGGATCTTATTCCGCTATCACGTTTTTACCTTTGTGTGACACATTATCTTGAGTGGTCACCCTCAACAGTGAAGGCAAAGCCTCCTTTTCTTTATTGCTGACTACATCCATTAGAGGACCCTCGTAGTTCATATCAACCAGGTTGAAAACCACATTGAAATCTATGACACCTCCTTGCGGTGCCATCTCTTCATTCAGTGTGAGGTTCCAGCCGTCCTGGAAGGCAAAGATCAGCCTCTGTCCTAACATTTTTCTACAGACGGCATAAAAAAAAGGTCAGTGGGCTGAAACTTGGCATGAACAAGAACAAAACAAAGTATTTATTAAAGTAAATTTTTGTTTATTTTGATGAAGAGAATTATTCATTTTATGTGTGAGTTTCGTTTAATTCAGTAGAATATTTAAATTCAAAAGCAGAAAAGAGAACGTGTGAAGTTCAAAAATCTTCTCAAAATTTTCATTATATATGAGGTTAATTACAAAATTTGGACCCGGTCATAGACATTTGGCCATGTAGATAACCCTAAAACAATCAAAGTTTCAAATTTTCAAAGCAAGCAGAGGCAAACAGAGGTAAGCGACATTAAGCAGCATCAGGTTGCGCAATAGGTTTTTAGATATCATCCATTTATCGGCAACATGGGTCTTTCACCCCGGAAGTCCACTAACTGGTACGCTCCTCCTGTATAGACCTTCTCAACGACAAATGGTCCCTCCCAAGTTGGCTCGAACTTCACACCTATTTTGCGGCGAGCAAGAATAGGTCTTTTGAGCACAAGTACGAGGTCACCAGCTTTGAATGTCCTCGGGCGGACCAATTTGTCATGGGCTTGTACCATCTTTGTCGGGTAGAACTCCAAATGTTGCTGTAATTCCAATCATTTTCCCTCGAGACTCTCCAATTCTTCAAGTTTGAGTTTTGCACTTTCTTCCATTGTGAGTTGGTTGACAACGACGACTCTGAGAGATGGTGTCTGGATTTCTAGCGGTAGCACGGCCTCGGTCCCGTGCACGAGCATATAAGGTGTACATTGAGTAGGAGTTCTGAAAGTCGTCCGGTAGGCCCACAAGGCTTCTAACTATTTGATATGCCAATCCCTCTTGTTTTCATCCAGTGTTTTCTTCAAAATCTGCTTTGCCTGGTATAACTATGCTCGATCCCTTGTCTTTCCTAGCCGACGAAGCACCGTCGAAGTACATTTCCCAGCGCTGCGCACTAGAAAATTTCATTTGTAGTATTTGCTCATCTGGTAACTCGTCGTTGAGAGAGGACCAAGCTGGCAGTAGCTGTGCAGCGAGAAAGTCTGCTAGTATGTGTCCCTTGATAGCACGATAGGGAACAAAAGTTATATCAAACTGCAATAAGATCATTGACCATATTGCTAAACATCTGAAGACTGTTGGTCGGGTCATCAGATATTACAATGGATTAACTTTCAAAATTAGGGTAATCTTATGAGAAAGCATGTAATGTCTAAGCTTTTGGGCGGCAAAAATTAATGTCAAACAATGCTTCTCAATAGGTAGATACCTTATCTCTGTCGTTATTAGACGACGACTCAAGTAGTAGAGCGCATTTTCTTTACCTTCATCATTGACTTGGGCTAAGAGGGCTCCGAGAGAGTCATCCAAAGCCGCGATATAAAGTATTAACGGTTTTCCAGAGATAGGGGCTGCCAAAAGAGGAGGTGTCATTAAATATCGTTTAACGTCCTTAAAGTTCCGCTGGCATTTCTCTTCCTAAATAAATTTGGCATCATTTTTAATTAATGTCGAGAAAGGTTGACACCTACCTAAGAGATTAGAAATAAAGCGTCTCAGATATGCCAACTTCCCCTGGAAGGAACGTAGCCGCTTCAAGGTTTTAGAGGGAAGCATTTCCAAGATAACTTTAATCTTATCCGGGTCGATCTTGATTCTCCGATGACGGACAACGAATCCTAGAAATTTCCCGGAGGTAACGCCAAAGGCACACTTTAAGGGGATTTATTTTAAGGTCATATCATCATAACCGTTAAAACACGATCCTCAAATCGTACAAATGGTCTATTTTATGTTTACTTTTGATGACCAAATCATCCACATAGAATTCTACTTAATTATGAATGAGGTCGTAAAAAATCTTCGTCATTGCACGCTGATATGTTGCTTCAGCGTTCTTTCGGCCGAACGACATCACTATATAGCAGAAAATTTCAATCGGTGTTCTGAAGGCTGTAAGTGATGCATCCTTAGGAGCCATCTTGATTTGGTTATATCTCGATGATCCGTCCATGAAGGAGAAAATTTCATGTGTTGAAGCGATATCCACCATCATCTCTGGTATAGGTAGTGGAAACTCGTCTTTTGGACATGCCTTGTTCAAATCTCTGAAGTCGACACAAATGTGGATCTGTACATTTTTCTTTTTAACAGGTACAATGTTAGCTAACCACATGGGGTATTGCTCCTCTTTAACAAAGTTAGCGTCTATTAATTTCTTTACCTCGGTGATGACTTGTTGTTCTATCTCGAGGCAAATTCTCCTAGGATCTTGTTTTACTGGGGTTAGATTCTTGTCCACCCCGAGTTTATGAACTGTAACCTCTGCTGACAATCCTAGTATTTTATCTTAGCTCCATGCAAAATAGTCTTTAAATTTTGTTAATAGTTTGATAAATCTTGCAGATTCTTCGTCATCAAGTAGAGAACTTATAAATGTAGGTTGAGGTCACTCTTCAGTCCCGAGGTTAATCTTTTTCAATTCATCGATAGTAGATTTAATTTCCTCCTCAAATTCTGGGGGAGCATCTTCTATTGGTTGATCAGTAGAGTCATTCTTCACATCGAGAAAATCCTCTTCTAACTCACTAGTAACAACCATGCAAAATTCAGAATCATCGACTGGTCCAACTGTACCAAATTTGAGACCTTCTTTCGAATTGGGAGTTCGACGTTTAGCAATCCATAGTTTTTCAAAAAGTTAAAATTTATCTTTTGGCATTTGTTTTGGTAAGTGTCCATGTTGAATTAACTTTTGAAAACAATGTGAGAAGTAACCAAAAGGAAATTCCATTAATTCATTAGAGTCAACATCCAAATTTACATGTTTTTCAAGCTCAGTAGAGGTGTTCCATTAATTCATTAGAATCAACATCCAAATTTACATGTTTTTTAAGCTCAGTAGAGGTAGGCATTTCCATTAATTCATTAGAATCAACATCCAAATTTACATATTTTTCAAGCTCAGTAGAGGTAGAAGCACTGTAAAATTTGATCAGCTTTGAACTAACACTATGGACTTCCCTGACCTCTAAACTCTCGACCTTTTGAGGGAGAATCAGAGTGAGGGTCATAGTATGGGACTTACAATAGAGGTAGAAGCATGGTAAAATTTGATCGGCTTTGAACCAACACTACGGACTTCCTTGACCCCTAAACTCTCGACCTTTTGAGGGAGAATCGGAGTAAGGGTCATAACATTCACATAGTGGTTTATCCGGTAAAATTTGATCGGCTTTGAACCAACACTATGGACTTCCTTGACCTCTAAACGGTTTTTCAAGCTCAGTAGAGGAAGAAGCGTGGTAAAATTTGATCGGCTTTGAACCAACACTACGAACTTCCTTGACCTCTAAACTCTCGACCTTTTACGAAAGAATCGGAGTAAGGGTCATAGTATTCACATAGTGGTTTATCCGATCATACATTATTTCATCTCTGTATCTTTTAGGGATATCTCGTACTGAGGTTTCTTCTGCTTTTTCATCATTATTTCATCTTTAGAACTGTCTTCATCACCAATGTTGATACTTGGCCTAGTCCGTTCAATAATTAAATTGATCTTTCCTCGTTTGCGTCCCCAGCCTAGACCTCGGGTGCGTGAACTAGAAGAACCTCCACCAACTCCTTGTAAGGTAGTGGTAGAAGGTTGTTGAAGCGGAGTTGTTTGGCCTCCTCTTTGTGATTCTTTTAAATCTTCATTTTTGTTTATCAACATCTCGCACGAGAAGATGGTCTTCTTTGGAGGCGCATAGTAGGCCATCTTCATAGATACCAACTTCATGCACTGAAAATGGTTGTAGGTCTCCCTTGATGTAATTTTCTTGACCATCTTTTCGGTATTTGATGCACTAGTGTAGGATGATGGAATCATATTGTGCTCATGAATCCATGGTCGACCCAGTAGAGCGTTAAAAGAGGTCTCAACATTGATGATATGAAATTTAATGGTTGTTACGAGTTCTCCAACCTTCATAAGTAATGTAACTGATCTGAGGGCTCTTTCTCCCTTTTGGTTGAATCCTCTTAACATCATCTTATCGGTCGTAAGCTCTTTGTAGACTCATCAAGTTAAGAGATGCCTCAGGATCCACTAAAACTCTAGATAACACAAATCTGCCAATGTTGACAGAGATGCTGACAGTGACTTTTTATATACCTAAAAATACAAGAATTTGACACCACTACTAGAAGATTTAAACCCTCGGTAATGACGCCAAAAACTTGATACAGCTTTTAATATGAAATAATATATGAACCCAGATTTATATATTTACAATGATTTTGTAAAGTCACAATTTCAAATGCAAGTATACGTATCGCTCAAGTAATACAGGGCTCTAGTGGAGTCCCGTTTATCGATCCCACAGGGAAGCGAGGTAAGAGTTCCTTAGTCAAATTGTAATCTACTGCAATTAGTCCTTAGTTAGGAATGTCGATTAAAATGATGTTTTATCTAGAAACTACTCCTAAATACAAATGTTAAATGTAAAGATAGTAACTATAACTAAATGCAATTATTAATTCTAAAGATAACCCTTTTTGGCCATAACTAAATGCAAATATTAATTCTAAAGATAACCCTTTTTGGATGAATTGGTTTGGAGAATTATACTAAAAATTTCTATTCTTATGTAATGAATTAGGTAATGTAAAGGAATGAGATGCATTAAATAAATTGCAAATATTAATTCTAAAGATAACCCTTTTTGGATGAATTGGTTTGGAGAATTTTGAGATACAAAACTACTATTCTTATGTAATGAATTGGATAATGTAAAGGAATGAGATGCATTAAATATCTACTATTCTTATGTAATGAATTCGATAATGTAATGGAATGAGATGCATTAAATATTGTATGCACCAAATAGGAGCAATCCTATTTTTTACCCTTTGGTCTAAGCATAAAGAACATTGACTAATCCTATGCTTGTTTACTGAATTCGTGGCTAGGGTGGGAGGATACCGGCTCTCACTTCGAAGCTCCCATGTTCCCCTCACCTGAGGGCTAACATCTCTACTTCAGTACTCAAACAATAGGACAGAATTGGGGATTTTAGTCTGTCATCCTAAGATCTCCAATTCTACGCCCATCAAAGTATATTTCCCTATTTATATGCATTCAACTCCCATGAACTTATCCATCCATGGAATCTGAGTGTGGTTCTACTTTGTTGAGAATTACACAGCCCTCTCAAGTCTTAATGCAATTACAACGAATTTTAACACTACAACAGGCCTTTATTGTAATGTAAATAAAGTGCAAGTAAAAACCATCATATAATTAAAACCGCTTCTAACATGCATCACAAATTCCTAAACATGAATTCTACTCATTACAAAAGAAAAGTATGCTTCTAACATGTATCACAAAATCCTAAACATGAATTCTACTCATTACAAAAGAAAAGTAAGATCTTTATTGTAATGTAAATAAAGTGCAAGTAAAAACCATCACATTTATAATTAAATCCACTTCCATTTATTGTAATGTAAATAAAGTGCAAGTAAAAACCATCACATTGATAATTAAATCTGCTTCTTCGCATCACAAAATCCTAAACATGAATTCTACTCATTACAAAAGAAAAGTAAAATGAAAACAACATCACAAAATCTAAACCTGAATTCTACTCAGTACAAAAGAAAAGTAAAATGAAAATAATGGCATAATCTTCTCATGCCATTATTTCCAAATAAGAAGAGAGAGTAAGAGAAACTCATCACAATGCACGAAGAAAACACAACGGAAACTTCATTTAACCAAAGAGAATCCACTAGATAAGTGTTTACAAAATCATAAGATAATGAAGAACACAATACTTAGCTTTTTCCCTTGAAATAAAGAAGAAAATCTCTCCCACAAAGTCTCTCGCCAATCCATGCAATGCTAGAACATATCCATACAATTTCTCTCAAAATCTCCTCTCCAATCTCTCCAAAAGGGTAGAAATCTACATTTCTACTCCTATTCTAAAAACCCTAAACTTTCTCCACACTTTTCCTAACATTCCTCTCATAAAATCCCTTTTTTCTAACATAAATTCATTCTTTTAAAGTTTAGAAATGAAGTATGAAGAGTTGCCACAAGAATCCTTTCAAAAAGCGTCCAAATACGTTGAATTTCGGCCCATAACCGCCAAAAGTCGGTTCATAGTCGTCTCGGGCACCGTCGGCTCGAGGGTGTTGTCGGCGAGCTTTTCTGTTGTTTTTCGGTCTTCTTGGGTAAATCTAGTCGTAGGTGCCGTTTTGGCGTCGTCGGCGTGCAGACTGCGCAGCTCCACTGTTTTGCTCTGTTTGGCTCTCTTTTAGCTCCGTTTCGCCCATTTCAATTGCGTTACGTTCCTAACAGATAGCCCTACAAAATAAACATAAAAATAGTCTTCCTTTAAAGTGTAATCTCAAATATGCAAGAAGTGTAAAAGAGATTAAGCATCGAAATACTTATCGAAATGTGATAGGGCAAAATTTCATTTCTTGCTCGTTTTTTATCCAAATTGCACCGTTTTTGTTTCTTTTTTCTCCAATGACCATAATTCATCATACCTGCAACAAAACATAAAATATACCCTTCTTTCAAGTGTAATATCATCAAAATCAGTATAAAATAGGTATGAAAATCTCAACATATTTTCCTTTGGTTAAAATCCCCCATACTATTACTTGTCCTCAAGTAAATTTAGTACTACATAAAAGTTATGATCTATTGTAGTAAAGTTTTAATTCATAAATAGTATAAGTTTGATTTAAGTAAATGCCATAGTGAGATTTTCAGAAAAAATTCAAGTAATTAAATTAACTCTGTAGGTACAAGATTATCTAGTCATCAAGTTTAAGAGTTTTAGTTCTCTATTCATTTCAAGAATGACTATATATTGTAATATCAAGTTACTTAGAATATTCAAATGATAGGAACTTCATGAGAACACTACTAGTAAAATATGTTAATCTATAAATATAAGTTCAGGAATGTATTTAGGTTTTCCCTTTAGGTAGGTCCAGTGAAGCCAATTTTTGATTAGACATCTCCTCAAGCTTCTCCTCACTTTTATACTTTTTCTTTATTTTCTTTTCTCTTTTTCATTTGGATTGCTTTCAATCCTATATATTTTTCTTTTCTTTTCAGGGATTGTTGTCAATCCTTTGTTTTTCCTTTTTCAAGTGAGGATTACTATATCTGGATAGCCTTTAATGATTTTGAACATCACCTTTCTTTCCCTAAATTTGAAACTCAAAGCATTCCTTTACCTTATAAACATTTCATAGTTTTTATTTTCAAGTGAGGATTACTATATCTGGATAGCCTTTAATGATTTTGAACTTCACTTTTCTTTTCCTAAATTTGAAACTCAAAACATTTCATTATCTTATAAATATTTCATAGCTTTTACATCATTGAGCCTCAATCTTTTCTTCTCAAATGAACTAAATTTGAAACTCAAAGCATTCCTTTACCTTATAAATATTCATAGTTTTTACATCATTGAGATTGAAACTCAAAGCATTCCTTTACCTTATAAATATTTCATAGCTTTCACATCATTGAATCCCGAAACTAAAAACATTCCTTTACCCTATAAATATTTCATAGCTTTTACATCATTGAGCCCTAATCTTTTATTCTCAAATGAATTTATAAGATTCTTAATACTTCAAAATATAGTTTCCTTTACTTTAAATAGTTAACTATCGTCTTATTCTCTTATACTAAATATCTTAATCTACAAAATTAATTTTCATTACAAAAATATTCCTTTAAATCTATCATAATATTCAAATATCTACAAAATATAGTTCTCTAAATTAAATTCACTACATAAAATCATATTAATAATTTTTTAAAATATTTAAATTGAGAACATTTAGTAGTTAATATTTTTCTTCCCTCCCCCAAACTTAAATTTATCAATATGAAATGATACAGATGGAAAGAAAAATTCTAAACATAAATCATACCTCAGTACTTTAGGCATTTTCATCATTCTGAAATTTTTGCAATCCTCAAAATTTCTACTTCACATGGTCAGTAAAATTAGGAGCTTTCTATACATATAAATCATTAGAGAATTTGCTGGGTAATAAAATTTTGAAATAAGTACCAATCTAACTAGCATAACATGTATCAGCATTGAAATATAAAAATGTTCTTCAAGTCCTCTATATTATTGTAACAGAAACACAAACATAAACACAAACACACAAAATAAATGAGGTTAATTCTTCCTCCATCTGATCGCATCTCACTAACTTACTTCCAATTTCTAACGGAATCACTACACAAATATATTGGGTGCTTATAAATGATTTTATAGATTCTAATCCCAAAGATAAGATTATCCCCGATATATTGGTTGTCGAGCACCAACACCAGACATCACCATATCCCAATAATTAAGCACCTCTAGCAGTTATAAGGATGGTGTAAGATCAACCACAAGTTACTCATCTAATAGGTTTGTGACTCCTATCAAATGAAAATAAATTCCGAGAAAAGAAGTAACAAATATGAGATGGAACTATCACTGTTAAAATTCATTATGTCTCTTATAAAACTCAAGTTCGGGTGAAACCCGAGTTGTAATGGACTCGTCAATCTAACTACTACAAGAGAACATACAAGTCTAACCATAATAAGAAATTAAGGAATCATCTCCCTCATGACACACAAAAAGTAAATGAAACCACTTACAATCCAAACATCATGCAAACAGATCAACCCACACTAAAGCAAACACATTACAGCACTAACAATCATGAATCTTAAGCATACTTAATCAAACCACATAGATAACTATGGGTTGCCTCCCATAAAGCGCTTGATTTAACGTCGCTAGCCCGACAAATGATTCCACCTGGATAAAAATTTCAATTAAGTAATCCTTGATCAATAGCCCAATTTTTTTCCAGATCCAGGGATTCCTACAAAGTCCTCGAATTTAAATTTTCTTTCAGCTCTTCCTTTTCATATTGATTCATATCCTTGTTCCTCATATTTTTTTCTAGATCCAATATTCTTCTAGTAATTTTCTCAATTTCATATTAATATCATCCTTGAAATTTATAAGAAGGGATATTTATATGATACTTCATGATCTCCCAAATTTTTTATCAGATACTCTCTAGATAATTCAGATTCTAGATCAATATCTTCTATGTTACTCTTCTGTTTCAAATTATCTTCCATTTCTTCAGGAGTTTCTTCCATTGATCTTTCAATTTCCTTGTCCTTATCTCTCAACTCAAAGCTCTTTTGAAACAAATCCTCGAATTCTCTTCTAAATATCAGTTCAATAATTTTAAATTGCTCATAATTCATTTCCTTAGGATTTATCTCTGAGTCACTAGGTAAAATCTCTAGGGGATAACTTTTAATTGCATTAATAATCTGTCCCAGCATCATAATCTCATTCATTTTATTCGTATACCACGGAATATGCGATTCAGTGACCTTAAATAACTCATTCATAGGAGATCTTTTACTGATTTCATCATTCAATTCAGGTTCATCTTGTGATTGAGTCGAATAAGAAGATATAGAGACTGGTGGTGTATATGAATTCACCAAATAAGTAAGCTTTAAAATTGTATGAGGTAAATTCATCTTAAGGTCATGAGAGTTTTCAACAGATGGAATTAAAAGTTTACTATTTTTGGTAACATCCATCATTTCACACCTCTCCTGAACATACATACAGTCTTCTTTAAATAACATTTCAAACTCATCATGAAAGCCCATTTCGATCTCATCTGTTAACTTATTTTCAAAACTCTTTCGGAAATGATTTTTACTTAGATAATCAATTTCATCCATCCGAAAACAATCATCATCATTTCACTCAGTTGAATATTTCATTGCCTTTAAATTATCAAAAGTAGTTTCATGGTCATTAATATTCATAGTTAACTTTTCTTTTTGCACATCTATCATAGCTTATCCAGTAATAAGAAAAGGTTTCCCCAAAATAATGGGATATTTTTTATCTTCCTCCATATCTAATACAATAAAGTCCATAGGAAAGATAAATTTATCTACTTTAACAAGCACATCTTCTATAATCTCTTTTGGATAAATGATAGATCGATCAGTTAACTGAAGAGTTATAGTAGTGGGAGAAATATCGGCTAAACCTAACCTTTTAAATATACATAGAGACATCACATTAATACTCGATCCTATATCACATAAAGCTTTTCCACATAATCTTTTTCCAATTACACAAGGAATTGTAAAGCTACAATGATCTTTAAGTTTATAAGGAAAATTTTTCTGAAGTATAGCACTGCACTCCTCACTTAGTGCAACTGTCTCATAATCCCCAAATTTCCTTTTCTAGCGCTGCACTCCTCACTTAGTGCAATTGTCTTGTAATCCCCAAATTTTCTTTTCTTATTTAATGCCTCCTTCATAAATTTTGCATAACTTGGCATCTGTTTCAAAGCTTCAGTGAAAGGAATATTTATCGTTAACTTCATAAGTACATCCATGAACTTTGAAAATTTTTTATCCAACTCATGCTGTCTAAGTCTTTGAGGAAATGGAGGTGGTGGTCTTTTTAAATTGATTTTAGTTGGAGATACTAATTTTTCCAGATCCTTAGAAACATGTTCTTTAGGTCTTTTAGTTTCCTTTGTTTCTCTCACAACATCTTTCTCTTTTCTAACCACATCCTCTATCTCTCTTCCACTTTTTAATTGGACAACTTCTACTTGTTCGTTAGTGTTCTCTTTAAGGTTGATCTCAATGTTGCTAGGAAGTGTTCCTCGGGGTCTATTGTTAAGTGAATTGGCAATTTGTTCTAGTTGATTCTCTATATTTTTAATCGCAGCATTTTAACTTTGCAACTGGTTTCCCATTTTCAATACCACTTCTTCCATAGACATCTGCTTATTTTATCATTGTTAGAGTCCGGTGGATATGAAGGACTATAGTTTGTGTTTCTCTGATTATTCCAACTCCCATTAGGATTTGCATGATTGTTTTCCCATTTTTGGTTTCCATCGTCAGTAGTATGATTCCAGTTAAAATTAGGATGGTTCTTCCAACTTGGGTTGTAAAAGTTAGAATATGGGTTGTTTATGGTATTTAAAGTCTCATATGATAAGTTAGAATCAATCATATGCCCTAATGAACTTTCCTCACTTATTGGAGTGAGTTGAGGCTGGTTATTTCAAATTGGTCCATCTTCTTTGATATTGCAGCAACTTGAGATGCAAGAATTGAAGGATTTTCCCTTGTAGAGGGCCATTGAAATTCGTTTGCAGCCAAATTTTCAATTAACGCATACACTTCATCAAATGGTTTTCACATTAATGATCCACCAGCAGCAACATCAATTATAAACCTACGAGATTCTACTAACTCATTATAAAAAGTTTGAATGATTAACCAATCAGATAGAGCATGATGTGGACACTTTCTTAGGAGTTCATTAAATCATTCTCAGGCTTTGTATATTGATTCCCCTTCATACTGACGAAATGAGATAATATATTTTCTAAGTTTAGTAGTTCTTAAAGGTGGAAAATACTTAGTTAGGAATTTCTGAGTTAACTCCTCCTAATTTTTAATAGAGCTAGGTGCTAATGAGTATAACCACATTTTAGCCTGATCCCTTAGTGAGAAAGGAAAAAACCTTAGTCTGACAGCATCGTCTAACATACCGTTATAACGAAATATAGTACAAAGTTCTATAAAATTTGATAAGTGTAAATATGGATGCTCTAAAGGACTTCCCCCAAACTGATTGTTCTGCACCAGTTGGATAATCTCAGGATTTATTTCAAACGAGTCAGCTTCTACAATAGGGTTTTGTATACTTGAATGAATTTCATCTATCGTAGGATTTACGTAATCCCTCAATGAAGTATGATGATTTTCCAAGTTATTATTTTGAAAGTTTTCCATTTCCATTTCTAGTTTTTTGAGTCATTTTTGTATTTTTATTTTTTTTCTTTTTTTTTAAACTCGGGATCATAATGCACAAGTCCTGCAGATCCTTTATTTTGCATACGCAACACAACAAACAATACATTAACAATTAAACAAATAACATATGAAGTATATTCAACACAACAAAACATTTTCACGAACACCTTATTTTTCATAAAACAAAAAATTTTTTTCAACACTTTTCCATATAAAAACACCTTTCACACAAAACTGTTTTTGCGACACTACAGTTTTCCAAGTCTAAGCCTAATTACAACAACTAAAATTCCCCTAAAGTTCTTACCGAAGCTTCCCAGCAAAGGCGCCAAAAACTTAACAGTTACTTTTTATATACCTAAAAATACAAGAATTTGACACCACTACTAGAAGATTTAAACCTTCGGTAATGACGCAAAAATCTTGTTGCAACTTTTAATATGCAAGAATTTATGAACCCAGATTTATATATTTATAATGATTTTGTAAAGTCACATTTCAAACACAATTATACGTATCGCTCAATAATATAGAGGCACTAGTGGAGTCCCGTTTATCGATCCCACAGTGAGGTAAGAGTTCCTTAGTCAAATTCTAATCTACTACAATTAGTCTTTAGTTAGGAATGTCGATTAAAATGATCTTTTATCTAGCAACTACTCCTAAATGCAAGTGTTAAATGTAAAGATAGTAACTATAACTAAATGCAAATATTAATTCTAAAGATAACCCCTATTGGATGAATTGGTTTTGAGAATTTTGAGATATTAAAAACTACTATTCTTATGTAATGAATTTGATAATGTAAAGGAATGAGATGCATTAAATATTGTATATGCCAAATAGGAGCAATCATGTTCTTTACCCTTTGGTCCAGGCATAAAGAACATTGACTAATCCTATGCTTGTTTACTGAATCCGTGGCTAGGCTGGGAGGATACTGGCTCTCACTTCAGAGCTCCCACGTTCCTTTCACCTGAGGGCTAACATCTCTACTTCAGTACTCAAACAATAGGACCAAATTAAGGATTTTAGTCTGTCACCCTAAAATCTCCAATTTTACGCCCATCAAAGTATATTGTCCTATTTATTTGCATTCAGCTCCCATGAACTTATCCATCCATGGAATCTGAATGTGGTTCTACTTTATTGAGAATTACACAGCCGTCTCGGGTCTTAATGCAATTACAATGAATTTTAACACTACAACAGACCTTTATTGTAATGTAAATAAAGTGCAAGTAAAAACCATCACATTGATAATTAAATCCGCTTATAACATGCATCACAAAATCTTAAACTTGAATTCTACTCATTGCAAAAGAAAAATAAAATGAAAATAATGGCATAATCTTCTCATGTCATTATTTCCAAATAACAAGAGAGAGTAAGAGAAACCCATCACAAAGCACGAAGAAAACACAACGGAAACATCATTTAACCAAAGAAAATCCATTAGATAAGTGTTTATGAAATCATAAGATAATGAAGAACACAATACTTAGCTTTTTCCCTTGAAAAAAAGAAGAAAATCTCTCCCACAAAGTCTCCCGCCGATCCATGCAATGCTAGAAGATCTCCATACAAATTCTCTCAGAATTTCTTCTCCAATCTCTTCAAAAGGGTAGAAATCTACATTTCTACTCCTATTCTAAAACCCTTAACTTTCTCCACACTTTTCCTAACATTCTTCTCACACATATCCTTTTTTTCTAACATAAATTTGTTCTTTTAAAGTGTAGGGAAGAATTATGAAGAGTTGCCACAAGAATCCTTTCAAAAAGCGTCCAAATACGTTGAATTTTGGTCCATAACCGCCAAAAGTTGGTTCATAGTCACTCGGGCGTCGTCGGTGGGCTCGAGGGCGCTGTTTGTGAGCTTTTCTGTCATTTTTCGGTCTTCTCGAGTAAATCTCACCATCGGCACCGTTTTAGCACCGTCAGTGGGAAGACTGCGCAGCTCTACCGTTTCGCTCTGTTTGGCTCTGTTTTAGCTCCGTTTCGCCCCATTTTAGTTTTGTTGCATTCCTAACAGATAGCCCTACAAAATAAGCATAAAAACAACCTTCCTTTAAAGTGTAATCTCATTAAAAAATATGCAAGAAGTGTAAAAGAGATTAAGCATCGAACGACTTATCGAAAGGTGACAAGGCAAAATTTCATTTCTTGCTCATTTTTGCTCCAAATTGCACCGTTATTGTTTCTTTTTGCTCCAATGACCATAACTCATCATAACTATAACAAAACATCAAAAATACCCTTCTTTAAAGTGCAATATCATCAAAATTAGTGTAAAATACATATGAAAATCTCAACATATTTTCCTTTGGTCAGATGTAGAGCGGACGGTTGTGGTCCGCCGTACCGAGCAACAAGTCTTCATCTGTTAAGGTTACCCCTAATTTTTCTCTCAATGATCAAACTTCATTTGAGGATGTGCTAGTTAACTGAGCTAAGAAAATTTCTGGACCAAGCGAAGATGTAACCAGAGATTCTCTCATCTCCTTTCACAGGATCAGAGCGTCGTAGATGCTTAGTCGGGCAGGCAACCTCCTAAGATGAGCTAGCACGTTGTAGTCTACCTTTCATGATCCTCTGATTTTATCATTATTATGTGGTTCTTCCACTAGTGGAGGTGGGCTAATCTCTTCTCGAGTCATTATATGTTTTCCTTCATCTGTTGGAGCTATTCTTGGTGGTAACACTTTTCTTCTCCTTAAGTTAACCTCTGTGACTTCTTCTGCTTGAGATATCATTGTTGAATCTTCCGGTGTCTTTTCCTCTTCGTCGGAAAGATCTAATTTGATGGCGAGCGGTGTTCCATGATGCTCGAGAGTTGGCTCTTCGTTATCAGTATTATCGTAAGTGGTATTCTTGATGTCTTCTATGGACTTGACAACGTGTTCATCAGACTCAAGTACAATTTGAGGATCATTTTGGGAATCGAGATCGCTGCTAGAACAGTCATAATCAGTTATGTTATCACCAAAAACAGTCAAAATGTAGCTGAAATCACAATCATTATATTCATAAGACCCCGGAGGGACAAAAAGATAATCATACAATTATTACCAGAAATAGTCAAAAAATATCCGAAATCACAACCATTATATTCATAAGACCCCGGAGGGACAAAAAGATAATCATACAAGCCTAAATCACAACCATTATATTCATAAGACCCCGGAGGGACAAAAAGATAATCATACAAAGTCAAGCGTTCGAGGATTTTCTATCCAAAATCTGAGACAACCAGTCTAGTAGAGGCAGCTCTATCATACCCCCCATGTTATCAAACTTCGCAATGACACTTTTATTCTTCTTTCTCTTTGTTCTTGATGATGACGGATTTTTGTACAAAACCTTCATCTTGGGCTCGGTATGTTGCGGACTCTGAATAGAAGCTTCTTTTGATGCAGACTGGATCTTGTTCAGTATCTACTTAGATGATCTATTCCATACCTCACATCCACCTCTTCGAGTTTCTTTGGATCAGGTAGTTTAAATTCTGGTTTCTTCATCAAGCTTTTGAATATTTTAGGTATAGCTTCATCCTTGAAGGAATACATAATTTTCTGTCTCTCTAACAGGGATATTCTTTTACCCGTGTTCGAGGTGATCCCTCCTGAGGCGGCCGTTGATTGGATTGACTGCTCTGTTTCTTAGAGTACTGTGACGAAGACTGCCGATGCTCTTCTGCATATATCTTTATAGGTTGCTTTCCTTTGTCGGCAGTTGCAACTACTTTTGATTTCTTTTCGAACACTCTGGTCACCTTAGCCTTTTCATGAGGCTCCATGTGCTTCATTTCTTCTTGAAGACTACTGGCTTTACTGAGTAGCTTCTCGAAGGATTTGATGATGAGTCTCTTAAGAATGAAAGCTACTGGCCCATGAATTCTTTTGAGCAGAATCTCAATTGCTTGGTGTTCTTGTAGCTGAGGTTCACATTTCACGCTAAGGTTTCTCCACCTCAAATATAGTCTGCCAAGGTTTCACTAGGCTCTTGCTTCTCCATCATGAGCTCTCCAATAGACACATGATGCTGCGCCCCGGCAAATCTTTTCATAAACAACTATTCCAACTCAGAAAATGTTTTAACTGACCCGTTGGACAGGTCAGTGTACCAGTCAAAAGCAATCCCTGACAAGCTACTGACGAATTGTTGGCATAGTAGAGCTTCATTATTCCTCGTGTTGCCACAACTGGCTCAGAAATGTGATATGTGTTGTTTAAGATTTCCAGTCCCATCGAATATCTTGAAGTTTGGGGCCACAAAACCCTTAGGGAAAGATACGACATCAAACTCCTCTAGGTAAGGTCTACCCTTTAAAATCGATGCACCGACCTTAGATTGGGCTAAGGCGTCCCGCACTTGTTCAACCATTTGCTTGAATTCCTTTTCTCGCATGGCACCTGATGGAGAATCTTTCTTTGGTTGTTCATCTTTGTCTGCTGAAGTAGCCTCTCTTCTTTCATTCTTGATGTGTATGATTTCTGGCTGATTAATCTCTGGAGAAGCCAATCTCGGTGCTTGCGATTGCCCCTGAATGGTGGCCATGGTGGCCATAGCTACCGTCATCTCTTCTATTCTTTTCTCCAGTAGACTGACTTGTTTATCCCTTAGGAGGATAACACTACGTAGCTCATCTACGGTGTTCTCTTTGGTGTGAGGTTAAGCCTCGCACGCAGATGTGGTAGCTATAGTTTTGATTACATGGACATCTATGAAATCCTCCTCCAAGTAATCACTGTAATCAAAATCTTCATTGTCACTATTGATGGAAACTCATGCTCTCGAGCTAACTCAGAAATCTCTATCCTGAGTTTCTCAACTTTTTCCTCAATTATTCGAGCTAACTCAGAAATCTCAATCCTGAGTTTCTCAGCTTTCTCCTCAATTATCAATTCCTTGATTGCTTTAAGATCTGGAGGACCCTGATGGACATCCTCTACTTGTTCCTCCATCTCGCTGGCTATTGTTGCGACAATGTCAGATATTTCAGGCACTGGTTTTACTTCCTGTCTTGCAGGCTCACTAAACTGTATCGGTGCAACGACCTTGGGTACCCATACCATTTTTTTCTTTGATGAAGAAGTCTCAGGACAGGACGTCTTAGTAGAGACATAGGTATGTCAAGGGAAGGTATGATCCCTGTGGTGTACACCTGATACAGTGTCAGGTAACCGTCTCATTTTCCTTTTTGGGATTGCAGGAATGACGGGTAAGATCCTCGGACCCAGTCTTAACTTAATCGGTCGGCGACCTACGGTCCTAGTGGTGGTATGATCAGTGGTGTCTATAGCAGTATCAACTCGATTTCCCAAACGGAACCAGACGGGAATACGGGTAGGTGAGTTTTCAGTCGACTTGTGAGACTTTCTAACGGACTTAACATCCTTCAAAATTTCTTTTTTCATACGAGGGGAAATCACATGTCCCACTCGTTTAAGTAATTCAATAAAAGAACATCCTTCTTTAGTAGCAAGCCTTCTGAAAATTGCACTAACTCGGGTGATAGGAGTGAATTTCTTTCCCTTCTCACTGTGTCCACGGAGTGATGGTAATGCGACAGCAATCTTCCAGGTACTCTCATATCCATCAGTATCTATCAGAGGATGGAATCTACTCCCTCGTAGGAGTGGATAAATTTTTGGTAACACCTCTTCAATTCGATGAGGCTCCTTCTCAACGGGTGTGTTCTCAGGAGTCTGGGCTTTGATGGCCCTCCAAACTCTTCTATTGCGGTTCCTCCTTTGAGTTCAGGATACCTCGTTAGCAACCGTAGGTTACCTCCTCCGAGCTTTTCCTGATCATCCGATAGAGACATCTTAATTTAGTTGAAGTTGTGGTTTTGTGTGATGTTTGTGATTGAATTGTTTTATATTTTGAATGTTGTGGGGGTGAATTTTATCTTGGTTGATTTTAGTTTTAGTCGATCATCAAATAGAGACATCTTAATTAAGTTAAAGTTGTGGTTTTATATGATGTTTGTGATTAAATTTTGGATAGAGACGTCTTAATTTAGTTGCAATTGTAGTTTTGTGTGATGTTTGTGATTAAATTTTGAGTTGTTTTACATTTTGAATGTTGTGGGGGTGAATTTTATCTTGGTTGATTTTAGTTTTAGCTTTGGTTTTGGTTTATTCGAATGTTGTGGCGGTGAATTTTATCTTGGTTGATTTTAGTTTTGGTTTTGGTTAACATGCAAGTTATGTTGTGGTGATGAGTTTTATCTTGGTTGATTTTATTTTTGGATTTGGGTTATGGTTAACATGCAAGTTTATATAGGTAAATGCAAGCATGAAACATGTAAGAAAAAAAGGCAGAAGAAAGAAGGTACTATAAACTATAAAAGCGTACCTAGCGAGTCTTCTCGTTCCACCACCTTTGCTCTGAGAAGGGAGGCTTCAATCAGAGGTGCTCGACACGTTCGTTCAGGTCCAAGGAGGCTAGGGATTGAGTCCCTGGTCTTGGTGTAAGGCCTAGGTATGAATTTGACTAAGCTCATTTTCAGGTGTTGGTCTAGAGCTATGGTAGAGGCTCTATGGGAGGGGGATTTTATGGGGTTTTGGCTTCTTTCACTGTTGTGAAGGTGTGGGTGAAGTTAATTTGAGTTTGGTGGACTGTAGAGGTGTATTAGGTTTTTTGCTGGTTTCCAGCAAGGTTTCAAGCTCAAAATTGAGCTCCGACAATGGGAATTGGTGAGGGGAAATAGTTGGAATGCACTGAGGGGATCTTAGGGAAGCTCTGTATGAAGTTTGGAGAGGCCTCTCTAATAAAATTTCAGCACCCTTCCCATGGCAGTGGAGGTGATTTTTTATAAAACTGGCCATGGGGTGGCTCTCAGGGCACAAGTTTGGGTGCATTGTGGTGCTTAAGTGGATGGTAGAGGAGCACTTCAATTTGATTTGGATGAGCTGGCCTCTAAGTTTGATTTGGGTGAGGTGCAATGGGGGTGGCTCTCGGTTTTGAGCTTTTCCAGCCACTAGGTTGGCCGTCCATCCAGGGGAAGGTGGCTAGGAGCTCAGAAAACCCAGAGGAATTCATCACAATAATTTAATGCAAATCTGCTTTGATTTGGCAAAGATAGCTTAAGCATGTGCATATTTAGAAATAATATCCTTAATTTGGGAGACCTTTGGTCCATGGCTTCATTTAGGTGGTTTCATGGTGTTTGGACTGGTCACTAAATCCAACTAATGGCTGGGGTGGAGTTAATTTGGTGACTTTAGGGTGGTTAGGTCACATTTAGAGCATGGGTCCAAGTGGGTGAAAATGACCAAGACGTGGGTTTGGGCTAGGCTAACAATGTCAATTGGCCCAAATAAATATTTCATTTGGTGTAGATGATCATAAGGAACAACTTTGGTGAAGAATGGAAAGTGCTTTTAAGCTCAATTGAAGGGTCAATTTGAGGGAATTTTGAACCTTAATAAATTTGGGTCATGTTGGGTTACGCTTGGGTCTAGCTTGGGTTAGCCTTAGGCTAAGTCCAAATTTATTGTTGTAAATGGTCAATAGGGACCTCATTAAGAGTTTTCAACATGAATTGGATGCCAATTTTAAGGTTAAGTCAATCAATTGGGTGAAATTTGGGGACTTAGCCAATTTGGGGCTAAATTTGAGAATTTTGGATTTAGGCCAAAATCAAATAGATTTGAGACTTCACCAAGGCCAATTGATGGTTGATTTTGATGTATAGGAATTTTGTAAAGATTTTGCAACATTAATTGAGGCAAATTGACTAGGCTATGGGTTCAATTTGGTAAGATTAGGTCATATGGCCAAAATTGGGGTTTTGACCCAAATCAAAATTGGGCTAAAATCATGAACCAATTGAGCTTGGATTTGGTTTAATTTGGTCATATCAAAAGCAAATTTTAGTTTAGGATTGGAATTAAGGTTTATTGAGGTCAAGTTGATGGACATCTGAATTGGATTTGGGGAAATTTGGGTCTTTAAAGGGTAATTTGGGGATTTTGGTTAAAGATGGTCAAATTATCCAAATTGGGTCATGTGGTAGTTGAGCTATTGAGGGGTATTTTGTTAATTTGGGGGTGTTTTAGGGGTAAAAGGCCAAGATGGGTATTTTCGTAGATTTGAGGTACGAATCATCACCAATAAGTCATGGACCAATGGAAACCCCATTTTGGGTCCTCTACATAGTGATCTTAACCAAACCATAGCTCTGGGGCTGGTAGGTTTAGGGGGCCATCTACATGAGTGTCTCAAAAGATCAAGGGATTTAGGCTAGAAATTTGAGTTTACGGTTGTGAGTGAATGTGGGTGTATATGAGTGTAGATGAGTGTAGTGAGTGCCTTAGCTCCAGCACAACACCCAGGGTTAACCTTAAGAGTCCAACAGTCCTAAGGGTGACTCATCTTGAGTTTCCCCCACAGTGATCCCACCTACTAAAGGCTAGAGGTTGAGACCAACATGTGGCACTTCAAGTTAAGTAAAGAAGAGGGTAGAATTTCTAATGGTGAGGGTTCCATGTCTAGTTTTCTAAGAATAGTGGTAGAATTTCTAATGGTGAGGGTTCCTTGTCTAGTTTTCTAAGAATAGTCAATAGGAAAGTCGGGATTTCTAATGGTGAGGGTGCCTTTT
Organism: Phalaenopsis hybrid cultivar; assembly: GCA_002079205.1. Taxonomy (NCBI): domain Eukaryota; kingdom Viridiplantae; phylum Streptophyta; class Magnoliopsida; order Asparagales; family Orchidaceae; genus Phalaenopsis; species Phalaenopsis hybrid cultivar. Next base: position 87,857 of record JXCR01139399.1, read on the forward strand.
CTAGTTTTCTAAGAATAGTCAATAGGAAAGTCCTATGCCTTAGGCTACTAAAAAGGAAGAACTAAACCTCAACCAAAAGTGAGGTCAACAAATGGACCCCCATTAGGCTACTAAAGAGGAAAAAATAAACCTCAACCAAAAGTGAGGTCAACAAATGGACCCCCAATAGATGGTGCCTTTTCTAGTTTTCTAAGAATAGTCAATAGGAAAGTCCTATGGCTAGACCTTAGGCTTCATGTCTAGTTTTCTAAGAATAGTCAATAGGAAAATCCTATGGCTAGACCTTAGGCTACTAACTTTTTCTAGTTTTCTAAGAATAGTCAATAGGAAAATCCTATGGCTAGACCTTAGGCTACTAAAGTCTATTTTTCTAAGAATAGTCAATAGGAAAGTCCTATGGCTAGACCTTAGGCTACTAAAGATAGTTTTCTAAGAATAGTCAATAGGAAAGTCCTATGGCTAGACCTTAGGCTACTAAAGAGGAGACCTCAACCAAAAGTGAGGTCAATAAATGGACCCCCAATAGGTGGGGTGTGTTGGGCAAGCACACCCAGATCTAGTTTTCTAAGAATAGGCAATAAGAAAATCTTATGGCTAGACCTTAGGCTACTAAAAGGGAAAAACTAAACCTCAACCAAAAGTGAGGTCCTATGGCTAGACCTTAGGCTACTAAAGAGGAAAAACTAAACCTCAACCAAAAATGAGGTCACTATGGCTAGACCTTAGGCTACTAAAGAGGAAAAACTGAACCTCAACCAAAAGTGAGGTCAAGTCATATGGCTAGACCTTAGGCTACTAAAGAGGAAAAACTGAACCTCAACCAAAAGTGAGGTCAACGAGCGGAAAAGTGTTACCGCCAAGGACAGCTCCAACAAATAAAGCAAAATAGATAATGACCCGAGAAGAGATACCCCCACCTCCGCCAGTGGAAGAACCACATGATCAAGATAAAACCGGAGGATCATACAAAGTGGACTACAACGTGCTAGCTCATCTTAGAACGTTGCCTTCCCAACTAAGCATCTACGACGCTCTGATCCTGTCAAAGGAGATGAGAGAATCTCTAGTTACAGCTTTGCTTAACCTAAAAATTTGCATAGCTCAATTGGCTAGCACATCCTTAGATGAAGTTTGCTCGTTGAGAGAAAAGTCAGGGGTAAACTTCGCAGATGAAGGTTCGTTGCTCAGTACTGCCGACCACAATCGTCCGCTCTACATCTCCGTCAACTTTGGCAGATTTGTGTTATCTAGAGTTTTAGTGGATACTGGAGCATCTCTTAACTTAATGAGCCTACGAACATTGACCTATTTGGATATTGAAGCTCAAGAGCTTATTGCCGATAAGATGATGTTAAGAGGATTCAACCAAAAGGGAGAAAGAGCCCTTGGATCAATAACTGGAGAAAGAGCCCTCGGATCATTACATTACTTATGAAGGTTGGAGAACTTGTGACAACCGCTAAATTTCATATCATCGATGTCGTGAACTCTTTTAATGCTCTATTGGGCCGACCATGGATTCATGAGCACAATATGGTTCCATCATCTCTACACTAGTGCATCAAATATCGCAAAGATGGTCAAGAAAATTGCATCAAGGGAGACCTACAACCATTTTCAGTGGATGAAGTTGGTATCCATGAAGATGCTGCCTACTACGCTCCTCGAAAGAAGACTGTCTTCTCGCGCGATATTTTGACAAACAAAGATGAAAATTTAGAAGAATCATAAAAAGGGGGCCATACAACCCAGCTTCAACAACCTTCTACCACTCCCTTACAACGCGTTGGTGGAGGTTCTTCTAGTTCACGCACCCGAGGTCAAGGCCGGTGATGCGGACGAGGAAAAATTAGTTTAATTGTTGAATGGACTAGACCAACCATTAATATTGGTGATGAAGATAGTTCTGAAGATGAGGTAATGAAGACAAACAAGATGAAACCTCAGTACGAGATATCCCTGAAAGATACAAAGAGGAATGAATATGAAACAAAGTATGATTGGATAAACCACTATGTGAATACTATGACCCTTACTCCGATTATCCCTCAAAAGGTCGAGAGTTTAGAGTTCAAGGAAGTCCGTAGTTTTGGTTCAAAGCCGATCAAATTTTACCGTACTTCTACCTCTATTGAGCTTGAAAACATGTAAATTTGGATGTTGATTCTAATGAATTGTGGGAATTGCCTTTTGGTTACTTCTTGCCTTGTGTTCAAAAGTTAATTCAATAGGGACACTTACCAAAACAAATGCCAAAAGATAAATTTTAACTTTTTGAAAAAACTATGGAATGCTAAAAGTCGAACTCCCAATTCAAAAGATGGTCTCGGATTTGGTACAATTGCACCAGTCGATGATTCTGAATTTTACATGGTTGTTACTAATGAGTTAGAAGAGGATTGTCTCGATGTAGAGGATGACTCTACTGATCAACCAATAGAAGATGCTCTGCCAGAATTTAAGGAAGAAATTAAATCTACTATCGATGAATTGAAAGAGATTAACCTCGGGACTAAAGAATGACCCCGGCCTATATTTATATGTTCTCTACTTGATGACAAAGTATCTACAGAACTGGTCAAACTATTAACAGAATTCAAAGATTGCTTCGCATGGAGCTACGATGAAACGTCAGGACTGTCAGCAGAAGTTGCAGTCCATAAACTTGGGGTGGACAAGAATATAACTCCAGTAAAACAAGCTCCTAGGAGAATGCGCCTCGAAATAGAACAACAAGTCATCGTCGAAGTGAAAAAGTTGATAGACGCCAACTTTATTAAAGAAGAACAGTACCCCACATGGTTAGCCAATATTGTACCTGTTAAGAAGAAAAATGGACAGATCCGTGTTTGTGTCGACTTCAGAGAGTTGAACAAAGCATGTCCAAAAGACGAGTTTCCACTACCTATATCCGAGATGATGGTGGATATCGCTTCAACACATGAAATTTTCTCCTTCATGGACGAATCATCGGGATACATTCAAATTAAGATGGCTCCTGAGGATGTAGCACTTACAGCTTTCAGAACACTGATTGGAATTTTCTCCTACACAGTGATGCCGTTCGGCCTAAAAAATGTAAGAGCAACATATCAGCGTGCAATGACGAAGATTTTTTACGACCTCATTCACAATCAAGTAGAATGCTACGTGGATGATTTGGTCATCAAAAGTAAACGGAAAATAAACCATTTGTACGATTTGAGGATCGTGTTTGAATTGTTACAATGATATGACCTTAAAATGATTCCCTTAAAGTGCGCCTTTGGCGTTACCTCCGGGAAATTTCTAGGATTATTTTCCATCATCGGGGAATCTAGATCGACCCGGATAAGATTAAAGCTATCTTAGGAATGCCTCCCCCTAAAACCTTGAAATAGCTACGTTCCTTCCAAGGGAAGTTGGCATATTTGAGAAGCTTTATTTCTAATCTCTCAGGTAGGTGTCAGCCTTTCTCAGAATAAATTAAAAAGGACGCCAAATTTATTTGGGAAGAGAAATGTCAGCGGGCCTTTGAGGACATTAAGTAATATTTAATGACAGCTTCTGTTTTGGCAGCCCCATTCCTAGGGAAACCGTTGATACCTTTGGATGACTCTCTCGGAGCCCTCTTAGCCCAAGTCAATGATGAGGGTAAAGAAAATGCACTCTACTACTTGAGTAGTCATCTAATACAATGGACATAAGGTATCCACCTATTGAGAAGCAATGCTGGCATTAATTTTTTATGCCCAAAAGCTTAGACATTACATGCTTTCTCATAAGATTACCCTAAACTCGAAAGTTAATTCATTGTAATATCTGATGATCCGACCAACACTCTCCGGACATTTGGAAAGATGGTCAATGATCTTATTGAAATTTGATATAACTTTTGTTCCCCTTCATGCTATCAAGGGACAGATACTAGCAGACTTTCTTGTTGCACACCCACTGCCAGCTGGGTCCTCTCTCAACAATGAGTTACTAGACGAGCAAATACTACAAACAGAATTTTCTGGTGCGCAGTGCTGGGAAATGTACTTCGATGGTGCTTCGTCAGCCAAGAAAGATAAAGGATCAGACACAATTATACCAGGCAAAGCAGGGATCGGTTTGATCTTTATTACGCCAGATAAGGGTATGATGAGGTTCTCATACCACCTGACAGAGCCGCGCACCAACAATAAAGCAGAATATGAAGCTTTAATCATTGGATTGGAATTGGCAATCTCAATGGATATAACAAACATTGCCATCTATGGTGACTCTCAACTTATCCAGCAAGTCGCCAGACAATACAGAATTCTGAAACCAAGATTAGCAGAATACCACCAGTACACAATGAAGCTCCTGGAGCAGATTCCTGAGGAGAATTTCTACCGGATTCCTCGGGGAGATAATGCTCATGACGACGCTCTAGCAAAACTTGCTAAGGAAATGGCGTGTTCCTCGGAGGATTCCATCGAAGTCACTGTACAAGGAAGACGAGCCTTATCTCAAAATGACTTCAAAACTCTACACAAGCTTGGAAAGGAAGAAACAATAAATACAGTTGCAGACATCAATAAAGATTGGCGCAAGTCATTAATAGAATATTTGCATACTGGAAAGCTGCTATAAGACAAGTCCGAGGTGCACCACATCACAAGAAGGGACATGTCATACGCCCTGGTGGGAAATATTCTCTACAGAAGATTGTTCGACCAAATGTGGCTACGGTGTTTGAGCAAAGCCGAGGCATAGAATATTGTCAAAGAAGTACATGTCGGATTGTGTGGCGCTCACCAGTCAGGGCCAAAAATGAAAATAAAGAACAAAAGACTCGGGTATTATTGGTCAGCGATGATGTCCGATTGCATGGATACTGTCACCAATGTCAAGTGCATGGGGTGGTCTTACACCAGCTTCCGAATGTGCTGCGCCCAACTGTTGCCTCGTGGCCATTCGAGTGTTGGGGCACGAACATAATAGGTCTGATAGACCCTCCATCTTCCAAGGGACACAGGTTTATACTTGCCGCTATAGATTACTTCTCCAAATAGGCAGAGGCAGTACCGTTACGTGAGTTTACAACACAGCACGTCCTTTAATTTTTCAAGAGCCAAATCGTTTACCGTTTCGGAGTACCGTGAAAAATAATTTTCGATAATGGGACAGCTTTTAAAAGTACAAAAATCAACAATTTTATCAGAAGACATGGGATAGATTGAAGATACTCCACAATTTACTATCCCAAAGCAAATGGTCTGGCTGAAGCTTTCAACAAGACATTGGTACAAATTTTGAAGAAAACACTGGATGAAAAGAAAAGAGATTGGCATAGCAAACTGTTAGAAGCCCTGTAGGCCTACTGGATGACTTTCAAGACTCCCACTCAGTGTACACCCTATATGCTCACGTATGGGACCGAGGTCGTGCTACCGCTAGAAACCCAGACACCATCTGTCATAGTCATCGTTGCCAACCAACTCGCAACGGAAGAAAGCGCAAAACTCAGAATTGAAGAACTAGAGAGTTTTGAGGGAAAACGATTAGAAGTCCAAAAACATTTGGAGCTCTACCAGGAGAAGATGGTACAAGCCCATGAAAAATTGGTCCGCCCAAGGAGATTCAAAGTTGGTGACCTCGTGCTTGTGCTCAAAAGACCTATTCTTGCACGCCGCAAAATAGGTTATTATTGAGAAGGTCTATATAGGAGGAGCCTACTAGTTAGTGGACTTCTGGGGTGAAAGACCCATGTTACCAATAAATGTATGATACCTGAAGACCAATTACGCAGCCTGATGTCGCTCAATGCCACTTACCTCTATTTTCTTTGAAACTTTGAAACTGTGATTGTTTTAGGGTTATCTATGTGGCTAAATGTCTATGACCGGGTCAAAATTTTGTAATTAACCTCATATTTAATGANACAGAGGCAGTATCGTTATGTGAGGTTACGACACAGCACGTCTTTCAATTTTTCAAAAGCCAAATCGTCTACCATTTCGGAGTACCGCAAAGAATAATCTCTGATAATGGGACAGCTTTCAAAAGTACAAGGATCAACAATTTTGTTAGAAGGCATGGGTTAGATTGGAGATACTCTACAATTTACTATTCCATAGCAAATGGTTTGGCTGAAGCTTTCAACAAGACACTGGTACAGATTTTAAATAAAATACTAGATGAAAACAAAAGGGATTGGCACAACAAACTATTAGAAGCCTTGCGGGCCTACCGGACAACTTTCAGGACTCCCACTCAGTATACACCATATGTGCTGGTATATGGGGCCGAGGTCGTGCTACCGCTAGAAATCCAAACACCATCTCTCAGAGTCGCCGTTGTCAACCAACTCACAATGGAAGAAAGTGCAAAACTCAGACTTGAAGAACTGGAGAGTCTCGAGGAAAAATGACTAGAAGCCCAACAACATTTGGAGTTTTAACAAGCAAAGATGGTACAAGCCCATGACAAATTGGTCTGCCCAAGGACATTCAAAGTTAGTGACCTAGTGCTTATGCTCAAAAGACCTATTCTTGCACTCCCAAAATAGGTAGAAAATTCAAGGCAATATGGGAGGGACCATTTGTCCTTAAGAAGGTCTATACAGGAGGAGCCTACCAGTTAGCGGACTTTCGGGGTGAAAGACCCATGTTACCGATAAATGGACGATACTTGAAAACGTATTACACAACCTGATGCTTCTCAATGTCGCTTGCCGCTGCTTTCTTTGAAACTTTGAAACTTTGATTATTTTAGGGTTATCTATGTGGCTAAATGTCTATGACCGGGTCAAAATTTTGTAATTAACCTCATATTTAATGAAAATTTTGAGAAATTTTTTTAACTTCACACGTTCTCTTTTCTACTTTTGAATTTAATAAATACCCTACTAAATTAAACGAGACTCATGCATAAAATGAATAATCCTCTTCACCAAAATAAACTAAAATTTACTTTAATAAGTACTTTATTTTTTTCTTGTTCATGCCAAGCTTCGGCCCACTGACGTTTTTCCTGTCGTCTACAGAAAAATATCAGGACAGAGGCTGATCTTTGCCTTCGAGGACGGTTGGAACCTTGCATTGAATGAGGAGATGATGCTGCAAGGAGGTTTCATAGATTTCAACGTGGATTTCAACCAAGTTGATATGGACTATGAGGGTCCTCTAATGGACTGTTGACCTCACTTTTGGTTGAGATCTAGAAACTTCTTTAGTAGCCTAGGTCTAGCCATAGGACTTTCCTATTGACTAGTTTTAGAAAACTACAAAAGGTACCCTCACCATTAGAAATTCAAAACTCTTTTCTTTGCTCAACTTGAAGTTCCACATATTAATCCTNCTTCATGCCAAGCTTCAGCCCACTGACATTTTTTTTTGTTGTCTGCACAAAAATGTCAGGAGAGAGGCTGATCTTTGACTTCCAAGATGGCTGGAACCTCGCACTGTATGAAGAGATGGCGTCGCAAGGAGGTGTCATAGATTTCAACGTGGATTTCAACCAGGTTGATATGGAGTACGAGGTTAGTTAGCAGTAAAGAGAAGGAGGGACTGCCTTTGCTATTGAGGGTAACCACTCAAGACAATGTGTCGCACAAAGGTAAAAACGTGATAGCGGAATAAGATCCGATGGAGGGGCACAACCATCTGCCCTCCATGGTAGCTACTCCAGCAAGGGACCTAATAGTCGTCCGTAATGAACGATTATCAAATACTTTGCTCCGCAGGATGCAGCGCTGAAATGCCAGTCAAAAGAAATAGAGAGCCTTTCTGCTGCAGGAACACAACGCCTGCGATACGTGAGCAATTTTCTTACCCCCATTCCTGAGGGACATATTTACAACCTAGATCTGAGAGAAACTTCTGCCAGCCTGCCCACTATAGATGAAGAGTCAAGATTTGTGACATAATCAGATGTGCTCCCAGTTCCAGATATCTTATATAGGGGTTGCCCAACATGCAATGTTGTGGTACCAATCGAGACATTAGTCATTGGCACATTTGTAGAATGCCTGGATTGCAACATTTTGCATCTACAGCGTTTCAGTACATTATAAGAATACACATCAAGCACCAACGAGTCTCAGACTCTAGACTTTGCGACAAATAAACCATATGTCCCACTGAGGACAGATCAGCATGCACCACAAAGCTTAGGATCATACATCTCACTAGAGGTTGAATCTCATGTTCCGGATAAACCAGCACTAGTTTGGGTTCCCGCCGAGGACCGAAGGAAGGAACGCTCGCGACAGCTGCCAACTCCTGGTATGGTAGAATACTACAAGATAAGCAGAGTAAATAAAAGAGAATTCGAGTTCTATGAAGAGGTTCAGGGAAAGTTCATCAATATATTAGAAGGCCTGGAGCTGTACACCAAGGTTTTCTCTGAGACTCATGAAAAGAGTATTCTGGACTGCATCTTCAATTTAAGAGATAGAGGTCTAGCAGGCTTTCTCATGGAGAGCACATATTTTGAGCCGAAGAAATTGACGAGGGGAAAGGAAAAAATCACCATCCAATGTGGCTGTTGTTACAACTTCACGAATGACATACCAGGGAATTCGCTTGGGATCCTCAAATACGACCAAGTGGATCCATTGCCACCAATGATAAAATGGATGATCAAGAGAATGGTCAAGTGGAATATTCTACCCACTACTTGCATTCCTAACAGTTGCATCATTAATATTTATGGAGAAGGTGACTGCATTCCCCCACACATTGATCATCGTGATTTTGTGAGGCCTTTGTGCATGATCTCGTTCATGAGTAAAAGCAATATTCTATTTGAAAAAGAAATCGATGTTGTCAGCCCAAGCAAATTCAGAGGAGCTGCGGAGATTCCATTGCCAGTTGGTTCAGTTTTCATCCTGAAGGGAAATGGTGCAGACATTGTCAAGCACTGCATTCCTTGAGTATGATGCCGTAGGGTGTCTGTAACCTTCCGTAGAATGGACGACAGTAAAATACTATATGGATTCCAGCAGGACCCAGAATTAGAGGAGTTATTTTCATATGAGCTGTGAGAAGGTTGTACCTCAAAGTACATGCGAAAGGAACTCTTATCCTAGAGCATGACATAGAAGGTCTGCTTGATCAGGAACTCAACATACCTGGTACATAGGGTTCACTTTCTTTCTTTTAACAGCATGCCATGTATCAAATTTTATTTAGTCTACGATGTACTCAAAGCATGAGATGATTCTCATTGTATTTTGACAGGGATTACATGATGTACCTTTTGAGGCATCAGCCAATGTCTGATTTTTGGCATCCCTTTTTGGAGCAAATTAATGGAAATTTCTCTTAAATTGTGTCTTTTTGTCAGTTGCCTTTTTGTACAAGGGAGGAAAGCCACGAACCACGTGTTGGTTCAAAATTTCAATGAACAAAGAACAAAACAACAAATCTTCAACAATAAATAAAACATAAATGAAAGATAATCACAAATGAATAAACAATAAAATAAATTTCTTTTAAAAATCAACCAATTAAAATTAAGACTTTAAAAACTTATTTTAAAAAAATTAAATGTGATAAAAACAACAAGAAAATAAAACAAAGTTCTTGAGTGGATGCTTCCATTTTCAGAATTTCCTACTCTTTGTGTGCGCAGCACAACCATCGTTATCTACACTAGCTCTTTGCACATCCGCGCAGAATTTCACATTCTGCACAAAAACTCACAAACCTTTACAAATCTCCTTCAACAAGATCAAGCTTTTTCACATGATACATTCCAGTAAATTCAACGCTACTAATCCTCTTTTGAGATTCGACCTACAATTCAATTCTCACTTCCGAATCAGTCCTATATTTCTGATTCATTACATTCAAGGTCGGTCCTTACATTCTGACACCCTCTTTTGAGAATTGACCTACATTTCAATTCTCATTTCCAATTCAACCCTACATTTCTGATTCGTTACATTCAATGTCGGTCCTTACATTCCGACACTCTCTTGTAAGAATTGACCTACATTTCAATTCTCACTTTTGAATCAGTCCTATATTTCTGATTTGTTACATTCGAGGTCGGTCCTTACAGTTTGACACTCTCTTTTGAGAATTAGCCTACATTTCATTTCTCATTTTCAAATCAGTCCTACATTTCTAATTCATTACATTCGAGGTCGGTCCTTACATTCCGACACCCTCTTTTGAGAATTGACCTACATTTCAATTCTCATTTCCGAATCAGTCCTACATTTTTGGTTTGTTACATTCGAGGTTAGTCCTTACATTCTAACACTCTCTTTTGAGAATTGACCTACATTTTAATTCTCACTTCCAAATCATTCCTACATTTCTGATTCATTACATTCAAGGTCGGTCCTTACATTCTGACACCCTCTTTTGAGAATTGACCTACATTTCAATTCTCATTTCCAATTCAACCCTACATTTCTGATTCGTTACATTCAATGTCGGTCCTTACATTCCGACACTCTCTTGTAAGAATTGACCTACATTTCAATTCTCACTTTTGAATCAGTCCTATATTTCTGATTTGTTACATTCGAGGTCGGTCCTTACAGTTTGACACTCTCTTTTGAGAATTAGCCTACATTTCATTTCTCATTTTCAAATCAGTCCTACATTTCTAATTCATTACATTCGAGGTCGGTCCTTACATTCCGACACCCTCTTTTGAGAATTGACCTACATTTCAATTCTCATTTCCGAATCAGTCCTACATTTTTGGTTTGTTACATTCGAGGTTAGTCCTTACATTCTAACACTCTCTTTTGAGAATTGACCTACATTTTAATTCTCACTTCCAAATCATTCCTACATTTCTGATTCATTACATTCAAGGTCGGTCCTTACATTCTGACACCCTCTTTTGAGAATTGACCTACATTTCAATTCTCATTTCTGAATCAGTCCTACATTCCTAATTCATTACATTCGAGGTCGGTCCTTACATTCTGGTACTCTCTTTTGAGAATTGACCTACATTTCAATTCTCATTTTTGAATCAGACGTACATTTCTGATTTGTTACATTCGAGGTCGGTCCTTACATTTCGACACTCTCTTTTGAGAATTGACCTATATTTCAATTCTCACTTCCGAATCAGTCCTATATTTCTGATTCGTTACATACAAGGTCAGTCCTTACATTCCAAGACTCTCTTTTGAGAATTGACCTACATTTCAATTCTCACTTCCAAATCAGTCCTACACTTCTGAATCATTATATTCAAGGTCGGTCCTTACATTCCGACACTCTCTTTTGAGAATTGACCTATATTTCAATTCTCAGTTCTGAATCAGTCCTACATTTCTGATTCATTACATTCTGACACTCTCTTTTGAGAATTGACCTGCATTTCAATTCTCATTTCCAAATCAACCCTACATTTCTGATTCATTACATTTGAGGTCCGTCCTTACATTCCGACACTCTTTTTTGAGAATTGATATACATTTCAATTCTTAGTCCTACATTTTTTATTCATTACATTCGAGGTCGTTCTTTACATTCCGACACTCTCTTTTGAAAATTGACCTACATTTCAATTCTCATTTCTGAGTCAGTCCTACGTTTCTGGTTCATTACATTCGAGGTCGATCCTTACATTCCGACACTCTCTTTTGAGAATTGATATACATTTCAATTCTAAGTCCTACGTTTCTGATTCAATACATTCAAAGTCGGTCCTTACATTCTGACTCTCTCTCTCTCTCTCTTTTTGAATTGATATATGAATTTCAATTCCCACCTCAAGGTCAGCACTTACATACTGGCTCCAATCCATTGGAAATCATTGAAATTTCATAACTCAAACTCCACTCTCCAATCCCCATTGAGAGTCCCTACTTCTTGACTCGGTCAAACACTCATCTACTAATTCCCTAGCAGAAACAAATCACACACACAACTCTACACGTACTTTCGGATCTATTGACTTAGAAGTTTGTACTGGTTTTTTATGATCTCGTTGGTCAACGCCAATACGTGCGGTTTGCTTGCCCAGCACACCGCACCTATTGGGGGTCCATTTGTTGACCTCACTTTTGGTTGAGGTTTAGTTTTTTTCCTCTTTAGTAACCTAAGGTCTAACCATAGGACTTTTCAATTGACTATTCTTAGAAAACTAGAAAAGGCACCCTCACCATTAGAAATTCTACCCTCCTCTCTACTCAACTTGAAGTTCCACATGTTGGTCTCAACCTCTAAATACTTAGTAGGTGGGGTCCACTGGCGAAACTCAGGCTGGCCACTCTTAGGACTACTAGACCTTAAATTTGACCTTGGGTGTTGGTCTGGATCTGAGGCACTCACTCCACTTATCTGTACTAACAATCACTCACAACTCTGAACTCAAATTTCTAGCCTAGGTCCCTTGATCTTTTTAGGATACTCGTGTAGATGGTCCCCTAAACCTACCAGCCCTAGGGCTATGGTTTGGCTAAGACCACTATGTAGTGCCCTAGGGCTATGGTTTAGCTAAGACCACTATGTAGAGGACCCAAAATGGGGTTTCCATTGTTCCATGGCTTATTGGTGATGATTGGTACCTCAACTCTACCAAAATACCTATCTTGGTCTTTTGCCCCTCTTAGGGCTATGGTTTGGCTAAGACCACTATGTAGAGGACCCAAAATGGGGTTTCCATTGGTCCATGGGATTTGGCTAAGACCACTATGTAGAGGACCCAAAATGGGATTTCCATTGGTCCATGGCTTGTTGATGATGTTTGGTACCTCAACTTTGCCAAAATACCCATCTTGGCCTTTTACCCCAAAAACACCCCAAATTATCAAAATAGCCCTCCATTATCCAAAATCTCAAAAATTCCAAAAATTCCCATGAAATCCCAATAAATCCCAAATATTCTCCATTTCATTTTTCTAAACTACCACATGACCCAATTTAGCCAATTTGACAATTTTTAACCAAAATCTCCAAATTTGCCTTTAAAGACCCAAATTCCCAAAATCCAACTCAAATGTTCATCAATTTGATCTGAATTGACCCCAATTCAAATCCTAAACCCAAATTCACTTTTGATATGACCAAACTAAACCAAATCCAAGCTCAATTGGTCCATGATTTGNAAGGACCTAAAATGGGGATTTCATTGATTCGTGGTTCATTTAGAATAGATATCTATCTAATTCTACTTGAAATGCTAATCTTGGGTCTTTTGCCCCAAACACTCCCAAATTACCTAACTGCCCTTGGGACCCTCCTTTAACCCAAAATCCCAAAAATTCTAAAATTCTCAGAAAATTCCAATAAATCCCAAATATTCTCAATTTTATTCTTTTCAACTACCACATATCCCAATTTGGCCAATTTGACCATCTTTAACCAAAATCCCCAAATTGTCCTTTAAAGACCCAAATTTCTCAAATCCATCCCAAGTGTATATCAATTGATCTTAATTGATCCCAATTCCCAATCTAAACTCAAATTCACTTTTTATATGACCAAACTCAACCAAATCCAGGCTCAATTGGCCCATGATTTGAGCCCAATTCTGATTTGGGTCAAAACCCCAATATTGACCATAAGACTTAATCTCACTCAATTGAACCCATAGCTCTAGGCAATTTGTGTTGATTTCTTCACACAAATACAAGCCCTAAATAAATAAAAATTGTAGGATGAAACATCTAAATGATTTCTCCTAAATTGAATCCAAATAATAGGATAGCTTGGGAAGTCACTGAAGTTCTCCTTCGGATCCGTAACATCCTTTACTGTTTCCTCCTTTGGACTCCAAAACAAAATGCTCAAAATTTGAACCAATCCCTTTTATACATCTTAGTTTGATATCTTTGAAATGTCCTTACCATTTGAACTCCTTGAAGGTAATTTTTCTTGAGAAGCTTTTCCCGAACCCAGCATAATATAAACCCTATTTAATTCCTTATATTAAATAGAGGAATGCTTTTCCCGAACCCAGCATAATATAAACCCTATTTAATTCCTTATATTAAATAGAGGAACTTTTCGGCCAATACCCTTTTCCCGAACCCAGCATAATATAAACCCTATTTAATTCCTTATATTAAATAGGGGAATTTATTTTTCCCGAATCCAGCATAATATAAACCCTATTTAATTCCTTATATTAAATAGGGGAATTTGTCATTAGGTAACTTCAGTTATCTATGATGTAATTAACTATAGGGGCTTGCCCTTATAGGAAGCTTTTTTTTGACCCCAGCATAATATAAATTTAATTCCTTATATTAAATAAGGGAACTTGTCGGCCAATACATTGGTTTCTCAGACCAAACGGATGTCATAACTTTCTTTAGTTTATTGATCAAGCCTTATCCTCAACTCTTATGTTCATCCTTCGGGATAGATACAGGATTTGAGGTAAAGCGCTCTTTCATTTAAACTATGAAAATTATGGAGTCAGTTTAACTTCATCTTTTTCAAAACTAAAATTTTTTAACGTCCTTCCGAAGTGGGCAACGGGATTTCAATTTTGATGAACGACAGCTTCTTACGGGCAAACCCCATACCAAAAATAGTGCCAACATGGACGTAGTCAGCGGTAAAAAAAAGGAGGGACTCCCTTCACTGTTGAGGGTAACCACTCAAGACAATTCACACAAAGGTAAAAACGTGATGGCGGAATAAGATCTAATGGAGGGGATCAGCCGTCTGCCCTCCATGGTAGCTACTCCAGCAAGGGACCTGATAGCCACCTGTAATAAACAATTACCAAATACTCCGCTCCGCAGAATGCAGTGCAGAAATGCCAACTGAAAGAAACAGAGAGCCTTTCTGTGACAGAAACATAAAGGCCAGAGAGACGTCAGAAGTTTTCTTACCACCATTTCTAAGGGACCTATTTACGACCCAGATCTGAGAGAAACTTCTGTCAGCCTGCCCACTACAGATGAAGAGTCAGGATTTATGACAGAATCAGATGTACTCCCAGTTCCAGATATCTTATGCAAACGTTTCCCAACATGCAACGTTGAGCTACCAGACGGGACATCAGTCACAGGCGCATTTGTAGAATTCCTGGATTGCAACGTTCTGCATCTACAACATTTCAGTACATTAGAAGAATACACTTCAAGCACCAATGAGTCTCAGACTCCAGACTTCTCGACAAATGAACCATATGTCCCACAAAGGATGGATCAACACGCCCCATGGAGCCCAGGATCATACATCCCACTAGGGGCTAAATCTTATATTGCGGATCGACCAACACCAGTTTGGGTCCCCGCAGAGACCCAAAGAAAGGAACGCCCGCGGTAGCTACTAACTCCTGGTATGGTAGAATACTACAAGATAAGCAAAGTAAATAAAAGAGAATTTGAGTTCTATGAAGAAGTTCAGGGAAAGTTTGTCAATATATTGGAAGACCTGGAACTGTACACCGAGGTTTTCTCTCAGACTGATGAAAAGAGCATTCTGGACTACATCTTCGATTTAAGAGATAGAGGCCGAGATGGCCTTCTCATGGAGAGGACATATTCCGAGCCGAAGAAATGGATGAGGGGAAAGGGAAGAATCACCATCCAATGCAGTTGTTGCTACAACTTCACGAACGACAGACAGGGGAATCTGCTTGGGATCCTCAGATACGACCAAGTGGATCCATTGTCACTAATGATAAAATGGATGATCAAGAGAATGGTCAAGTGGAATATTCTACCCGCTACTTGCATTCCAATAGTTGCATCATTAACATTTATGAAGAACGTGACTGCATTCCCCCACACTTCGATCATCATGATTTTGCGAGACATTTCTGCATGGTCTCGTTCATGAGTAAAAGAAATATTCTATTTGGAAAATAAATCGATATATTTGGCCCTGGCAAAATCAGAGGAGCTGTGGAGATTCCTCTTCCAGTTGGTTCAGTACTTCTCCTGAAGGGCAATAGTGCAGACATTGTCAAGCACACATTCCAGGAGTGAGACACCGTAGGGTGTCTGTGACTTTTCGCAGGATGGATGACAGTAAAATACCGTATGGATTCCAGCAAGACCCATAATTGGAGGAGTTGTTTCCATACGAGCTATGAGAAGGTTGTAACTCTAAGTACATGCAAAGGGAACTCTTATCCTAGAGCATGACTTAAAAGGTCTGCTTGATCAGGAGCTCAACATACCTGGCAAAGAGGGTTCACTTACTTTCTTTTAACAGCATGACATGTATCTGATATATTCAGTCTACGATGTACTCATAGCATGAGATGATTCTCAATGTATTTCGGCATGGATTACATGATGTACCTTTTGAGGCATTAGCCTATGTCTGATTTATGGCATCCATTTTTTGGGCAAATTAATGGAAATTTCTCTCAAATTGTGCCTCTTTGTCAGTTGCCTTTTTGTGCAATGGATGAAAGCCGTGAACCATGCGTTGGTTCAAAATTTCAATGAACAAAGAACGAAACAACAAATCTTCAACAATAAATAAAACATAAATGAAAATTAATCACCAAAAAATAACAATAAAACAAATTTCTTTTGAAAATAAACCAATTAAAATTAAAACTTTAAAAACATATTTTGAAAAATTAAATGTGATAAAAACAACAAGAAAAAAAAACAAACCTGTTGAGTGGATTCTTCCGTTTTTGGAATTTCCTACTCTTTGTACGCGCAGTACAACCATCTTTATCTACACTAACTCTCTGCACATCCCCGCAGAATTTCACATTTTGCACAAAAACTCACAAAGCCTTACAAATCTCCTTCAATAGGATCTAACCTTTTCACATGATACATTTTTGTAAATTCAACACCCCAAGCTCTCTATAAATTTCAATGCTAACATCTTTGAATCAATATTTAAATTCCAATTCCTTTGAGATCGGTACTCAAATCTCAACTATCACATCTTTGAATTGATACCTACATTTCAATTATCATTTGAGGATCAGCCCTACATTTCTGATTCATTTCATTCGAGGTCGGTCCTTACATTCTGACACCCTCTTTTGAGAATTGACCTGCATTTCAATTCTCATTCATGAATCAGTCCTATATTTCTGATTCATTTCATTCGAGGTCGTTCCTTACATTTTGACACCCTCTTTTGAGAATTGAAATGACCTACATTTCAATTCTCATTCCTGAATCAGTCCTACATCTGAATTAGTCCTACATCTGAAACAGTCCTACATTTCTGATTCATTTCATTCGAGGTCGGTCCATACATTCTGACACCCTCTTTTGAGAATTGACCTACATTTCAATTCTCATTTCTGAATCAGCCCTACATTTCTGATTCATTACATTTGAGGTCAGTCCTTACATTCCGACACCCTCTTCCAAGATATGACCTACATTTCAATTCTCATTCCCGAATCAAACCTACATTTCTAATTCATTTCATTCGAGGTTGGTCCTTACATTCCGACACCCTCTTTTGAGAATTGACCTACATTTCAATTCTCATTTCTGAAACCTTACATTCCGACACCTTCTTTCGAGAATTGACCTACATTTCAATTCTCATTTCTGAATGATCCTTACATTCTGACACTCTCTTTTGAGAATTGACCTACATTTCAATTCTCATTTCCGAATCACCCTACATTCTGATTCATTACATTCGAGGTCGGTCCTTACATTTTGACACCCTCTTTTTAGAATTGACCTACATTTCAATTCTCATTCCTAAATCAGTCCTACATTTCTGATTCATTTCATTCAAGGTCGGTCCTTACATTCTGACACCCTCTTTTGAGAATTGACCTAAATTCTGATTCATTTCATTTAAGGTCGGTCCTTACATTCAGACACCCTCTTTTGAGAATTGACCTACATTTCAATTCTCATTCCCAAATCAGTCCTACATTTCTGATTTATTTCATTTGAGGTCGGTTCTTACATTCCGACACCCTCTTTTGAGAATTGATCTACATTTCAATTTTTATTCCTTAATCTATCCTAAATTTCTGATTCATTACATTTGAGGTCGATCCTTACATTCCGACACTCTCTTTTGAGAGTTGACCTACATTTCAGTTCTCATTTTTGAATCAGTCCTACATTTCTGATTCATTACATTTGAGGTCGTTGCTTACATTCTGACACTCTTTTTTGGGAATTGACATACACCTCAATTCCCATTTTCACCTTTCTGATTCATTACATTCAAGATCAGTCCTTACATCCTCACTCTCTATCTCTTTTTGAATTGATATTTAAATTTCAATTCCCACCTCGAGGTCAGCGCTTACATACTGACTCCCATCCTTTGGAAATCTTTGAAATTTCATAACCCAAGGTCCGCTCTCCAATCCCCAGCGAGAGACCTACTCCTTGATTTCAACCAGACACACACCTGCTAATTCCCTAGCAGAAACAAATCACACACAACCCTACACATATTTTCGAGTCTGTTGACTTAGAGGTTGTATTGGTTTTTGTTGATCTCATCGGTCAATGCCAATACACGCGGTGTACTTGCCCAGCACACCACACCTATTGGGGGTCCATTTGTGACCTCACTTTTGGTTAAGGTTTAGTTTTTCCTCTTTAGTAGCCTAAGGTCTAACCATAGGATTTTCCTATTAACTATTCTTAAAAAACTAGACATGGAACCCTCACCATTAGAAATTTCACTCAACTTGAAGTTCCACATGCTGGTCTCAACCTCTAAATATTTAGTAGGTGGGGTCACTATGGGGGAAACTTAAGATGAGTCACCCTTAGGACTGCTGGACCTTAGGGTTAACCCTGGGTTTTGGTTTGGAGCTAAGGCATTCACTACACTCATTTACACTCACAATCACTCACAACCCTGAACTCAAATTTCTAGCCTAGATCCCTTGATCTTTTTGGGACACTCATGTAGATGGTCCCCTAAACCTACTAGCCCTAGGACTATGGTTTAGCTAAGACCACTATGTAGAGGACCCAAAATGGGTTTTCCAATGGTCCATGGCTTATTGGTGATGGCTGGTACCTCAACTCTACAAAAATACCCATCTTGGCCTTTTACCCCTAAAAACACCCCCAAATTACCAAAATACCCCTCCATAGCTCAAAATCCCAAAAATTCAAAATATTCTCAGAAAATCACCCAATTTCATTTCGCTCAACTACCACATGACCCAATTTGGCCAATTTGACCATCTTTAACCAAAACCCCAAATTTGCCTTTAAAGATCCAAATTTCCCCAAATCCAACTCAAATGTCCATCAATTTGAACTCAATTGACCTCAATTACAATACTAAACTCAAATTCACTTTTGATATGACCAAACTAAACCAAACCCAAGCTCAATTGGTCCATGATTTGAGCCCAATTTTGATTTGGGTAAAAACCCTAATTTTGACCATATGACCTAATTTCACCAAATTGAACCCATAGTCTAGTCAATTGGCCACAATTAGTGTTGAAAAAACTTGATAATATTCCTACACATCAAAATCAACCATCAATTGTCCTTGGTGCATATCCATTTTATTTTGGCCTAATCCAAAATTCCCAAATTTAGCCTCAAATTGGCTAAGTCCCCAAATTTCACCCAATTGATTGTCTTAACCTCCAAATTGGCATCCAATTCATGTTGAAAACTACTCATGAGGTCCCTATTGACCATTTACAACAATCAATTTGGAGTTAGCCTAAGGCTAACCCAAGCTAGACCTAAGCCTAGCCCAACATGACTCAAATTGATTAAGGTTCAAAATTCCCTCAAATTGACCCTTCAATTGAACTAAAAACCATTTCCATTCTTCACAAAAGTTGTTCCTTATGATCATCTACACCAAATTCAATATTTATTTGGGCCAATTGACATGGCTAACCTAGCCTAAACCTAAGTTTTGGTCATTTGCACCCACTTGGACCCATGCACTAAATGTGACCTACCCACCCTAAAGTCCCCAAATTAACTCCATCACAGCCATTAGTTGGACTTAGTGACCAGTCCAAACACCATGAAACCAATCAAGCCATGGGCCAAAGGTCCCCCAAATTAAGGGATCTTATTTCCAAAAATGCACATGCTTAAGATATCTTAGACCAAAGGTCCCCCTAATTAAGGGATCTTATTTCCAAAAATGCACATGCTTAAGATATCTTCGTTCCCATAAATTAAGGGATCTTATTTCCAAAAATGCACATGCTTAAGATATCTTTGCCAAATCATCCCAAAATTAAGGGATCTTATTCCCAAAAATACAGATGCTTAAGATATCTTTGTCAAATCAAAGCACATTTGCATTAAATTGTTATGATGGATTCCTCTAGGTTCCCTGAGCTCCTAACCACCTCCTCCTGGCCGACCGGCCAGCCTAGTGGCCGGAAAAGCTCAAAACCGAGAGCCACCTCCATGGCACCTCACCCAAATCAAACCTAGAGGCCAACTCATCCAAATCAAATTGAAGAGCTCCTCTGCCCTCAAACAATGCACCCAAGCTTGTGCCCTGAGAGCCACCCCGTGGCCATTTTATAAAAACTCACCTCCACGGCCATGGGAGGGGAGCTAAAAGTTTTCTCAAATAAAGCTTCCCAAATCACTCACAGAGCTTCCTTGAGACCTCCACAGCCCATTCCAATCACTTCACTGCCTTAATTCTCCCTATGTAACCCTAATTTTGAGCTTGAAATTATGGCAGAAACAGGACATCTATCAAAACTCCACCAAACTTCAATTGCTTGTGCCCACACCTTCACAACAATAAGAGAAGACAAAGCCCCATCAAATTACCCTCTGAAATAGCCTCCACCATAGCTCTAAACCAGCACCTGAAATTGAGCTTGGTCGTATTCATACCTAGGCCTTACACCAAGACTAGGGACTCAATCCCTAGCCTCCTTGGACCCCAATGAACATGCCGAACACCTCTGATTGAAGCCTCCCTTCTCAGAGCAAAGGTATAAAACTTCTCCTCCTCTTGAGCCTATTTTGATTCTCCATTTACTTGAGCTTAATTTCATGACACATTAACCGTATGGATGTGTTTGTCTCACTAAGACGAGCATTTTAAAAAAAATTCACTTAATTTGGTTGAGAAATGAGAGAGATCATAAGCCTTGAAGGTGGACGGCTCTCGGCCTAAGCCATTGGGGACGATGACCACGCACCGTCCGATCGCGCGTGTATCAAATGGATGGTCAAGATGAAGCCGGACAACGCTTCTTTACATAAATAGTGGGACGTGTGGCTGCTGGTGTGGACGGCGGCGTCAAATAGGAGCGCGACGCGTGGAGTTTTGGAGCTGCCTAGGATCTACATGGCGCCGCATGGATAAGTAGAAAAATAGGGCTTTTTCTATTTATTTAAACTTCCTAAACTTCAAAAATCCATAACTTTGTTTAAAAAAACACAAAAATAAAATAAAAACACCCTCTTTCTCAGTGAATAGAGGAGAATACTGTGGAATAAATTTCAAGTCCATTTGATGCATAAAATATTTTTAATTAATTAAACACTATTTAGAATCATTTCATTCTCCATGCATATTGAGACATCACGTTGGCTTAAAATTTTGGCATGTTGTCGCCTCTGCCAAGGGAAACAATCTCTGATTTTTCCAAAGTCAGAAAAGGTTCCTATACAAAGATCCATATTTTTCAAGATCTTGCACATTATTTCCTTAAAATAATCATGGAAATTAGCTTATTGATTAGAAAATTCTAAGTAAATTTTGGAAGGTTCACTATGACTAGAGGAGCTTTTGGAAATAATTACATGGGTCAAGTCATTTAAAATGGACTTAAATTTTACAAACACTAAATCACTAAAATAATTAATTTTGGAAAATATAAAAATTTAAATGACTAAATTTTTATCTCCACTATGGTTCATGACCTAGAGAACTCACTATAAAATTTTCAAAATATTTTGAGTTCATTTGATAACTTAAGTTGATTTTTAAAGATAAATACCACTTTGACACTTAAATGATTTTTAAAAATCAAAATATAACTAAAAAAATTATGAAACTTAGTTTTTTGAGTTCACACTTGAATGATTTTTAAAAATCAAACTATAACTCAAAAAATTATGAAACTTAGTTTTTTGAGTTCTCTGTGAATGATTTTTAAAATCAGAAATATAACTCAAAAAGTTATAAAACTTAGTTTTTTGAGTTCTCTGTGATTAGGGATATTTTATAAAAAAAATAATATTTAGGATAAAAACTTGATTTTTAGCCTATTTTAAATATTTAAATAATTAAAAATTAAAAAAAATCATAAAAATAATAAAACTCATGGAAATGTTCTAAATTGCTTCCTAATCACTTAGGAAAGATTAAAATATTTTTCATGATTTTCTAAATAAAGATATTTAATTTCAAAGCTTAAAAATATATTTTTTTTATAGCTAAATGAGTTTTCACTAAAATAATTCCAATAAGTGAAAAAAAAAATCAAAAAATTATAACATTTGCTCCTCTGAGTTCTCTGACCTTAGGGAGATTTTTCAAAAATACAAAACCTAATTTTCACCACCTAAAATATTTTATTTTTATTAAATAGCCCAGAACTTAAAATAATTCTAATAAATCACACATTCGAATAATTATGAAATTTTGTTAAAAGACTTCTCAAGTCCAGGACTACCTCTAGTAAAAATTTCAAGGGATTAAAATTTATCTTGGTCAAGTTAGGAATTTTCTTTGAAAAATCCTATTTTTGCATGAAAATAATTATATAAATTAAATTAAATTTTAAAAAATCACATTTTCTCCTCTAATGTCTTAATTGACTCGTGAATGAGGTAGTATAAGAATTTCAAAGTCATTTGAATTGAAATTGACAAATTATGAAGTGTTAGAGTCTTAGGCGCAAATGTGTAATTTTACAAATTTAGCCGTAATTAACATTTAGGCTTAATTTAAGGAGGGAAATGGGTAACCTCTGATCCTAATCAATTTATTTGATTCTTGAAACATAAGGGTTTAATCGGTAGAAACCAATTTCACTTTCCTCATTATAAAGATAAGTTAATAAATTTCTAAATTACTAAAAATTTGGAAGTTTAATAAAATTAAATGATCCTGGACTTAGGGGTATGAATTTTGAAGTCAATAATTAATTAATTTAAATATTATAATTAAATGATCTTGGACTTAGGGGTATGACTTTTGAAGTCAATAATTAATCAATTTAATACAATCAAATGATCCTGGACTTAGGGGTATGACTTTTGAAGTCAATAATTAATCAATTTAATACCCCTTTATTGTTTTTTTTTCAAATAAAATCCAAATCATGAATCATGACCACTTAAATCTTAACCTTTTCAAACTTGATTTTCAAATAAAATCCAAATCATGAATCATGATCACTTAAAGCTTAACCATTTTTTAAATCTATTTTCAAATAAATCCAAGTCATGAATCATGATCACTTAAAGCTTAACCATTTTCAAAACTAATTAAGACACTCACCTAGATTAATCCAAATCATGAATCAAGACCACCTAAGGCTTAACCTTTTTCAAAACTATCTTGGACTTAGGGGTATGACTTTGGAAGCCAATAATTAATCAATTTAATACCCCTATCTTGATTAGGACTTAGGGGTATCTTTTGAAGTCAATAATTAATCAATTTAATACCCCTTATTTTGATTTCCAAATAAAATTCAAATCATGAATCATCACCACTTAAAGCTTAACCTTTTCAAAACTAATTAAGACACTCACCTAGGTCTTAAGGGCTTAGGTGGTGACTTAGGTCAAATCAAATCTGACTAAATGAGGATTAGAGAAATAAACATATTTATATCAAACATCCTTGAAACACCACTAACTTGATTTTCAAATAAAATTCAAATCATGAATCATGACCACTTAAAATTTAATCCTTTTCAAAACTAATTAAGATACTCACCTAGGTCTTAAGGGCTTAGTGTGGACTAGGGTCCAAAAAAATGACTAAAAGAGGATTAGAGAAATAAACATAACAAAATCAAACATCCTTGAAACATCTAATTAAACAAGGATTAGAGAAATAAACATAATTATATCAAACATCCTTGGAACACCACTAAGCCCAATTACTAAGACACTCACCTAGGTCTTAAGGGCTTAGTGGTGACTTAGGCTAAATCAAAATTGACTAAAAGGATTAGAGAAATAAACATAATTAAATCAAACATCCTCGAAACACCACTAAGCCCAATTAAGATTAAAAATTTGGCTAGGTGTTCAAATTACACTAACTTGCCCTTTAAGGAAATTCACTCACATAATTTTCAAATTAAATGATAAATGATAATTACCCATTTCTTATGGATAATTAAGACATCAATTTTCATTGAGCATTATAAGTATTCACAAGATGAACCATTAAGCAACATAATAAGTTTAAATGGACTCGAGGCTTTTCACTAGTTGCTGAGAGGGAAGCATGGACCTGCTTCCTCCTTCTAACTTATTGGATACCTTAGAGGTCTATTAAACTTAATATACTTTGCTCAATGAAATCATCCTTAATTAAACTTTTAAGGACTCATAAAATACAACATAGGGTTAGGAAAATTACCAAAACTTTACTTTTCCTGCTCTTCATAAACTGCCTTAACATGCATTTTAAGTTTCAGGTGGTAGAACGAGAAGACTCGTCAGGTACACTTTTATAGTTTTTAGCATTGTCTTTCTTGTACTTTCATATTGTGTTTTTCATAGTGTACTTTTATACCTGCAAACTTGCATGCTAAACAGTGATGTCACCCTGCATGAAAACTAAAACTATCAGGATAGCCAAATAATCAAAACCATAACTAAAATCAAAACTAAAATCAACCAAGATAAAATTCACCGCCACAACATTCAAAATATAAAACAACTTAAAATTTAATCACAAACATCACACAAAACTACAACTTCAACTATTCGAAATATAAAACAACTTAAAATTTAATCACAAACATCACACAAAACCACAACTTCAACTAAATTTAAATATAAAACAGCTCAAAATTTAATCACAAACATCACACAAAACTACAATTGCAACTAAATTAAGACATGCAAAATTTAATCACAAACATCACATAAAACTACAACTTCAACTAAATTAAGATGTCTCTATCGGAATCCCTTAGAGGAGGTAACCTACAGTTGCTAACAAGGCTTCCCACGGTTTAAATTAAATTATGGAACTCAGGAAACCTACGGTTGCTAACGAGGCTTCCCACGGTTTAAATGAAATTATGGAGCTGATTAAGTTGGGTTTAGTAAGTTCATTTGGACTGAGTGAATCCCACAACTTCAACTAAATTAAGATGTCTCTATCGGATGATCGGGAATCCCTCGGAGGAGGTATCGGTTGATAACGAGACTTCCCACGGTCTAAATGAAATTATGGAACTCATTAAGTTGAGTTTTGTAAGTTCATTTGGACTAAGTGAATNCAACAAGAATTAGATAGGGGGGAAGAAAGCCTCTTAGATTGAAAAATGTGAGTTTTGAATAACTTTCTTCTCAATGAATACATAGATAATTCACCTATAAATAAGCGCTTACAAGAGATAAAACAAGGAAAGAAATCTTCCTACAATTAAATAATTCCTATAATTATAGAATAAACATAAATACCTATAATTAAGAATTACTATTTTTATACTATGACTAAATNATTATCATTAGGCCTTTGCATAGCCCTACTATACAATATAAGCCCTAACTCGTCTTAGGATTCCGAGGTCGTCATTTCTCACGACCTAAATCCTCATATCTTCCAGTCTATTTGTGTGATCATTTCACACGAATGTAAGCCCTAATAAATAAAATTGGCAGGATGAAACACCTAAATATTTCTCCTCAAAACTGAAGCCAAATATTATGATAGCTTGGGAAGTCACCGAGGTTTGCCTCTAGATCCCTGACCTCCCCAAGTTCTTCCTCCTTTGGATTCTACAATAAAATGTTCTAAATTTGAGTCAATCTCCTTTCACACCTCTACGTCTGATCATATTGAAGAGTCCTACCCTTTGAAATTTCTTGAAGATAATATTTCCTTATTTTTATCGAGAGTCTTCTTAGGTGACTTTGGTCATTTAAGATGTAATTAACTATAGAGGCACCCTTATATGAAGCATGTCCGAACCCAGCTTAATATAAACCCTATTTAATCTTTTATATTAAATACGAGTCTTCTTAAGTGACTTTGGTCATTTAGGATGTAATTAACTATAGGGGCTTTCCCTTATATTTCTTAGGTGACTTTGGTCATTTAAGATGTAATTAACTATATGGGCTTGCCCTTATAGGAAGCCGGTGACTTTGGTCATTTAAGATGTAATTAACTATAGGGGCTTGCCCTTATAGGAAGCATGTGCTTTGGTCATTTAAGATGTAATTAACTATAGGGGCTTGCCCTTATAGGAAGCATGTCCGAGGTGACTTTGGTAATTTAAGATGTAATTAACTATAGGGGCTTGCCCTTATAGGAAGCTTGTCCGAACCCAGACTTAATATAAACCCTATTTAATCTTGTATATTAAATAGGGTAATTTGTCAGAAAATACAACGGTTTCGAAGACCAGACGGACGTCATTCTTTCCTTAGTTTATTTGATCTAGCCTCATCCTCAAGTCTTGTGCTTATTCTTCGGGATAGATACATGTTTTGAGGTACAGTGCTCTTTCATTTTAAACTATGAAAAATATGGGGTCAGTTTGATTTCATAATTCAATGTCCTTCCGAAGCGAGCAACAAAATTTCAATTCCGGTGGCCGACAGCTTCTTACGGGCAACTCCCCTTCAAACCCCGAAATAGCGCCAACACCACCAGAAAAGATCACTTTCCTTTACCCTTTCTAGACTAAATGTTGGATAGATTGGCAAGGAATAAGTATTATTATTTTTTAGATGGATATACCGGTTATCACCAAATTCCAATTGCTCTAGAGGATCAAGAGAAAACAATGTTTACAAGCATATATAGAACATTTGATTTTCATAGAATGCCTTTGGGACTATGCAATGCACCTACAACATTTCAAAGATGTATGATGTCAATTTTTAGTAATTTTATAGAACAAGGAATAGAAGTGTTTATGGATGATTTTTCTGTATTTGGGACTTCATTTGATTTATGCCTTAATAATTTAGAAAAAATTTTGGAAGTATGTGAAAAAGTCAATTTAGTATTAAATTGGAAAAAATGTCAATTTATGGTTGTAAGAGGTATTGTACTCGGGCATAAAATTTTTGAAAAAGGCATGGAGGTAGATCCTTCAAAAATCTAAGTTATAAAAAAATTACCTCTGCCTACTAATGTTAAAGGGGTGAGAAGTTTTCTAGGACATGCAGGTTTTTACAAGCGCTACATAAAAAATTTTTCAAAAATAACTAAGCCTCTATGCCAACTTTTAGAAAAAGATACAAAATTTGATTTTAATGAAAAATGACATAAAAGCATTTGAATTAAAGAAAAAATTAGTCACTGCACCTATAATAGTGCCACCTAACTGGGAAAAACCATTTGAAATAATGTGCTATGCTAGTGAATATGCTATTATGGTTATATTAGGATAAAGGCACGACAAAGTTTTTAAAGTTATATATTATGCTAGTAAGACTTTAAATAAAACGTAAATTAATTATACTACTACTAAAAGAGAGTTATTAGATATTGTTTATGCCTTTTATAAATTTAGACTTTATTTAATTGGAACTGAATGTATTGTGCATACAGATCATTCTGCTATTAAATATTTAATGCAAAAGAAGGATGTTAAACCAAGATTAATTAGATGGTACTTCTATTCCAAGAATTTGATTTTACCATGATTGATAGAAAGGGAAATGATAATCAAATAGTTGATCATTTGTCTAGAATAGAAATATAAATATTAACTAACTTTGCAAATGAAATTTTAGAGAATTTCCCATGATGAACAATTATATAGTATTGATGAAATGGATGTACTATGGTATTCTAATATAGTAAATTATATTGTAAGTGATATTTTACCACCTAATATAAAAATTCCACAATTAAAGAAGTTTATATATGATTCAAAAGACTATTTTTGGGATGACCCATATTTATATAAATAATGTAAAGATCTCATTATTAGAAGATGTGAACCTAATCAAGAAACTCAACAGATAATTGAAAGATGTCATGATTTTGAATTTGGAGGACATTTCAGAACACATAAATCCTTACAATGCAACGATGTTAATGAATATATTAAAACATGTGATCGTTTTCAACGTGTAGGAAATATATTTAGAAGAAATGAAATGCCTCTAAATTACACATTGGAAGTTTAAATTTTTTATGTGTGGGGATTAGATTTTATGGGACCATTTATGCCTTCATTTGGAAACTTATATATATTATTTTTTGTTGATTATATGTTCAAAAGGATTGAAGCTATTGTTGTACCTAGATTTGATGCTAGGAGTGTTTCTAAATTTTTAATTAAAAATATTTTTACAAGATATGGAATTCCAAGAGTAATTATTACTGATGGAGGATCTCATTTCAGGGATAAGAGAATCAAAAAATTAATTAAGAAATATGATATTATGCATAGATTCTCTACTGCTTATCATCCTCAGACTAGTGGTGTAGCAGAAATATCAAATCGTGAAATTAAACGCATTTTAGAAAAAAGTTGTAAATCTTTATAAATTGGATTGGTCTGCTAGACTTAATATTGCATTATGGGCATATAGAACTGCTTATAAGACTCATATAGGAATGTCACCATACAGACTGATATTTGGAAAAATATGTCACTTACTTGTAGAATTAGAGTATAAAGCATTTTGGGCTATTAAGGAATTTAATTTAAAACTAAAAGCTGCTGGTGAGAAAAGATTGTTGCAACTCAATGAACTTGAGGAGATTAGAAATGAAGCATATTATAATGCAAAAATCTATAAAGAGAAAATAAAAATATGGCATGATCGGAAGATTATTCAGAAGAAATTTGGACCTGGACAAGAAGTTCTATTATATAATACAAGATTGAGAATGTTTCCAAGAAAACTGAAATCAAGATGGTTATGACCATTTAAAGTGATTAAAGTTTATCATTATGGAACTGTTGTGATTAAAGATCCTAACACAGGAAAGATATTTAAAGTTAATGGGTATCATTTGAAACACTATTATGAAGGACTCATACCTCAATTTAAAGAAGTTTTAATGATAATTCAACCCAACTAAACAAATGGTATGTCGGGCTGACGACGTTAAACCAAGTACTTTGTGGGAGGCAACACGTACTTATATGTCTATGTATTACTATTTAGTTTGTTAAGTGTCTTATATATTAGTAGATAATAATATTACACAATTGCATTTACTATAAATTAAGTCCAATATTGACATTAGAACAAATGTTGGAATCTAATTGAACAAAAAATGAAATCGCAAAAATTTGGCCACCGGCATCGAAGGCGCTCAAGAAAATGGATTTCAGCGCCGGCAACGCCCATCGGAAGCGTCAGTGGCTACGACTTTTGGCAGATTTTGGTGTGATTTTGCTCTATAATAACAGTCGTGTGGTGCTTTTAAAGTCCTAAAAACTGCCTAGGACACCTAGAAACTTTCTATTTTTTGATTCAATGGCTTCCAATCCAAAAATACTTCAAGTTATGGAGTTTTCAATAGAAGAAAGTTCATTAATTTTGACGCGCAGAGATTATATGATAAAGTTATTGCGAAGAATAGATTGATCAAGGAAAGAGGATTTGTTAATCATGGGTTGATCGATCCAAGTGCTCAAGTTGACAAGATTATTCTGTAAAGGTAATGGGAAGTTCTATGTTACACTACCGTTGCGGTTGTTGTACCTGTAGTGAAAGTGTTCTATGCAAATCTACATATAATTACCTAAAGAGTTATCTTCGTAGGAGGTAAGGCTGTAGTATTTACTCCTACGAGGATTAATAAATTGTATATGATAGAAAATGTTCTAATCTGTCATTATGTAAATTTCACTCCTAAGCAAGATTTGCTGCAAGATATTTATAATTTTTTAACGGATGAAAGTGATATGTGGGAAGTACGAGAGGAAGGATATATTAGTTTTCCTGCTTCATCACTTAATCCAATTTCGAAGCAGTGGCATTTCTTTATTTTTGCAATATTACTCCATACTATGTAGATCAGTAGAGTCGCCAAGGAGAGTGCTATTTTAAACTATTGTATTCAAATGGAGAAACTATTGATATAGGTTCAATTATAATTAAATTTGTGATGGGAATCATTATGAATGGGTCAATTAATGGACTTGGGCATCCTTCTACATTTTTTCTGATTTGTAGTCAATCCCAAGTGCCATATGAAAGTTGGGAAAAAGTTTTACTACCGTGGGAGCCCATGTTTCCGATTGATGATCAGTATGTTGGTAATGGGAATGAAGCACTAAATGCTATTATAGATCATTCTTCACATGCTTCAATTCCATTAATGCCACCAACAGTTGGAAGTTTGCTTGCTTTAGAGAAGAAATTGAAGAAAATTGAAAGAAATCTTTAGAGTATTATGAATGCAGTGGGAGATCTCAAGTACTCATTTGATCATTTAAATTAGAGAATGAAAGAGAATTTTGATCACACTGGAATTTTTGAAGCAGGATTAGTTCGAATGTTTAGAGAAAAGGGGTGGATCGAAAAAAATTTGACAGATTTATTCTCGTACTGATCCTTCTACAACTTATATATTAATTACCAATCTATGGGAGTTTATAGAAGAGGTGAAACTACTGATGATGAGGCTGAATGATTGAAGATTGTGAACTCTCTACTTGCTTAAAAGTGTTTATGTGTTTAGTGTAATTGTGTGGATTTGTTTAGGTTTGATTTGGTTTGTTTTTTATTTAGAATGTTGAACTTTAATTATGTGTATAGTTTTGTGTCTGTTGTTAGTGTTGTGGCTTGATTTTGACACTAATTTATAGTTAGTTTGCTTAATAAGTGTGAATTTGTGATTTGTGAAATGTGTTTGTAAAAAGTGTATTATCATATATAAAAGACAGTTTGTTGTTGTTGTTGAAAACGATTATTTGTGAAATGTGTATTTATGAATTTAGATAAAAATTTGTGTTTAAAAATACTAAAAACTTTGGAGAAAATTGAAATTTTAAAATCAAACAAGTGAATTTTGGTGCTCCAGCACTGCCGGCGCTGACATTAGCGCTGACGGCGCCTTCGACCCGAGAGCGACCAATTAACCCTTTAATTCGCAATTTTCATCGAAAACCTCCTTTTTACCCCTTAAGACACCTTCAACCTTTGGTTTTGCAACTAGGGCTTAATTT
Organism: Phalaenopsis hybrid cultivar; assembly: GCA_002079205.1. NCBI lineage: Eukaryota > Viridiplantae > Streptophyta > Magnoliopsida > Asparagales > Orchidaceae > Phalaenopsis > Phalaenopsis hybrid cultivar. Next base: position 119,027 of record JXCR01139399.1, read on the forward strand.
TGGGAAGATTTGAGGCGATTTAGAGGCAAAGGAACTTTGAATTTCATCTTCTCTAGGTAAGAGCTACACTATAAAGTAAAAATTTTTTATTTTCACCAAAGATTTTTCTCACATTGAGTAGATCCGAAATTTTGAAATTTTTTTGAGAGAATTTAATAAAATGCTATGGTGAAGAACTCTTACTTAGTGGATTTAAGTTTAAAGTGATTTACACTTTGATTTTCAGAATTTTGGAATTTATTCATTTTTTCTTCATTTTTTTCTAGATTTCCTATGGCACCTAGATCAAGCAAAAGGAAAGTAGAATATGATGAGCAAAGGTTTATTAGCTATAGAGCCAGTGCTCGATTTCATAGTCTTAAAGAAAATAAAAAAGTGATTCAGTACCGAGGTTTTCAAAATATGGGAGGAGAAGTTGAACGATTAATTTTCGCTCGGCAGTAGGGAAACTTCTGATATTTTACTATCGATGCGATAGTTGGGATTGTGATGGAATTTTATGCCAAGCTTCCTGAGGCTTCTGATGATTTTGTTATTGTTCGAGGAAAAAGGGTGGACTTTACTTCAAGAAAAATTAATGAGTTTTATCAATTAGAAGATGTTTATAGATGCTAGTATCATTTGTTTTCTGCTACAAATCAAGCCTTATATGAAGTTATTTCTTTTCTAACTAGTGAGAAAGAAAATAAATAATGGAGTTAATGTTAACTTTCTCCTTACTGTGTTAAATGTAGTGTCTAAGGTCTGACATTATTTTATTTCTGGGAGGATGATTCCAACAAACCATCATAGTGAAGTGACCAAGGATAGAGTCATCCTGAACTTCTGTTTTCAGCAAGTGATGGATATAAATATAGGCTCTATCATTTATATGAACATTTGATCTATTGCTCTGGGAGAGACCACTGGTGGATTGGCACACCCTGCTCTCATTTACACACTTTGTGAGCATGCAGGAGTTGATTTCAGACCTGATGAGGAGAGGATCGAGCCTCAGAGACCGATTAGGCTTGCCAACATCAAGATTTATCAGTCCCATGTTGATTGGAGATCTAGAAGACAGGCCAGGGATATTCCTTCTACTTATAGAACCCCTACTTTTAATGAGCCTACTTCAAGTGACCGCTGCAATAAGGAGTTGTTAGACCAGATGATGATTCAGCAGGGAGAAATTTTGAGGATGGATCATAGGATGCAAAATATGAAGGCCATAAATGCTCACACTAATGATCTTATTCGCCATAAATTTGAGTATGATGTCGCTTATGATGATGATTTAGTGAGATACCTGAGGGGTGACCATACAGTTCAGTTCCCTATTCACCCTACTTATACTCCATATCAGTAGCAGAAGCTAGATGTCGATGATAAGGAAGATGATGACTAGTGTTCTTTTTGTTTGTTTCTTTGTATGTGTTTGTACTGTGTGATTGTATAGTTTGTGTTATGTTGTTGTTGAGACTCTGTTGTTAAGTTATGTGAAACCGTATTGTGAAAAACTGTTTTCATTTTTAGAATTTAATTTAGTTCTATTGTTATTTTCAGCAGTTTGTTATGTATTATGATTAGCTCCTTCTCAACAAATTTTATATGTATTATGTGATATTTAATGTTTTTAGCCTTGTAGTTTTCATATTAGCACCTACAGTATTTCAAAATTTAAGTTCAAAAATCAGAATCTCCAACAGGTATGAATTTTTTTTATGTATTTAATTCTTTCTTTCACCCTTGATTTTTAAAGTTCTTCATGTAAGAAAAAATCTTTTTAAAAATTTAAGTTTAGGGGGGAAGAAGAAAAATCATTTTTAAAAAAAGAGAAAGAACTTAATTTTATTTGTCCTCATTTAACTAAATTTCCAAAATTTTAAAGCTAACATGATCTTTGGTATTAAGGGTTAACTCTAGATAATTATATTTATGTTTATAAATATATAGTAAATTTAAGTAAAAATTTTCAATAATAAAGGTTAATTTTAAAAGCTAAGATATTTTGTAAAAGAGAATAAGACTATGTTATTCTATTTTTAGTAAAGAAAGTTTGTATTTTTTAAATATTAAAAAAAATTTTAAAAGATTCACGTAAAATGGAAAGGATTAAACTTTATGAAATCCTTAAGTTAATATAAATTTGTCAAGTAAAGAAATGTAAAAAGTTTTTAACTTTATGAAGAGGATAGTGAAGTTCAAAATCATTAAAGGCTATCCAAATATAATAATCCTCACAAAAAGAAAATAAAAAAAGAAAAGAAAAAAAAGAAAAAAGAAAAAGAAAAGATGTGGGGAGAAGCTTGAGGAGATGCCTAAATAAAAATTGGCTTCACTTGAATCAACTTAAGGAAAAAGACTTGGATACATTTTCTAACCTTTTGATTTGAATATTAAATTAATTATTAATATTTTTTTATGAAGTTTTTTTCATATGAATTTCCTAAGAGACTTTAATATAACAAATTGCAATTTTTCTTAAAAGAAATAGAGGATCAAAAACCTTAGACTTAATTACTGAATATCTTTACACATTTAGTATTAACCGAAATTATTTTGAATTTTCCTTAAGTTAAACTATTATGTTTAGAGAACTAAAATATGGATGTCTAAAAGTTAAATTCTTTACCATAAGTCATATTTTTATGTAGTAGAGAAGTCACTTGAGGATAAGTAACATGTAAGTTTGGGGGATTTTGATACACCGAAAATATATGCATTTTAAGACCCATATTTTATACCTATTTTTGGTGATATTTCACTTTAATGGAAGGTATTTTGATGTTTTCTTGCAGGTTGTTGATAACTCATGTTTTATACTTATTTTTGGTGATATTGCACTTTAATGGAAGGTGTTTTGATGTTTTCTTGTAGGTTGTTGATTTTTAGGGCTTAAAGCAAAAAAAAAGCAAAAATGATGAAATTTGGAGTCAAAATGACATTTTTAAGGAAATACTCAGCGCCGACAGCGCCAAGGTTAGTGTCGACGGCGTAGAACAACCGGAAGCCGGAGAATTTTTACTCAGCGCCGACGGCCCCAGACTAGCATTGACGGCGCCAAAGACGGTTTAGACCCCGTTTCTAGAAGTTTTGATGTATTTGAACAATTTTTGAAGAGTTTTTGGAGGCACCTTTTGGAGAACCAACCTTGAGCTATATTTGGGGCCAAATTTCATCAAAAAAGGAGCTCCTCTACGTTCATTTTTCACTCTACAACGTTCCACCACACCACATTTTCACAATCCAATTTCATTCCACCACCATATTGGAGTCAATTAGTAATTTTGCTTTGATAGTTTAGAGTTTTTGTGGTGAGATTTAGTGTGAAACTTTTTGTAAGAGTATTAGAGAAGGAGAAAAGTGAGAGAGTTCTTCTTCCTGCATTTCTAAGGAAAGGCTATAAAGGATTCGCTTTTCTAAGGAAAGGCTACAAAGGATTTGCTTTGAGAAAGAGTTTCAGATAAGTTTGTTTGTTTATTTAGTGATGTATGAACTCTTTTATATATGAAATTTGTGTTTTCTCATATTTTTCTCATGAAGTCTGAGTAGTTCCCTCTATCTTTCCCCCTACTCTGAGATATGGTGAAATGAAGAGATAAAATGAATGTGTCATAATTAAAATATAAAATAAATTGTGATGATTTCTCAACCCCGAACTTAATTTACTTTTCAATCTGGTCAATTGATTTGTTAAAATATGTTGTGAAACATATGATCCGGGAAATGGAGTATGAGGTTTAACAATAGAGTGGTCACATTTGATTTCATGAAGGAGAAATTTGTTTAAGAAATTAAGTGTAAATAAATAGGGAAATATTCTTTTTTGGGTGTAGAATTGGAGAATCTTATTCAAGAAATTAAGTGCGAATGAATAGAGAAATATTCTTTGTTGGGTGTAGAATTGAAGAATATTTAGGGTGACAGACTAAAATCCACAATTTGGTCTTAGTGTTTAAAAAGTAAAGTGAGAGTTAGCCTTCAGGTGAAGGGAAGTGGGAGCACTGGAGTGGGAGCTGCTATCCTCCTTGACTAGCCACGGATTTAGGGACTAAACCTAAGTTTCACCAATGATTTTCTATGCACTGTATCGGAGTATAAAATTAAAATTGCTTCTATTTGGCACAATACATATTATAAACATTTATCTCATCGCATTTCACCAAAATTTCATTGCAGTCGGAAGGATGTTTTTTCACATAAGAAATCTTCATTACATAAACATAGTCAGTAGATTAGTAGTTATTATTTAAAATTTGCATTTCCATTTTGCTAATAGTTAAGTAACTTAGTTTGGTTAATACCTTAATATTCGAAATTAGTGCCAGTGATTTCGTTTGATTTTCTGTAAATTTCCTGATAAAATTTATCATTGCTAACTTACACCTTCCCCGTGGGATCGATATTTGAAGCTTAAATAGAAAATTCATTATTACTTGATAACGATACGTATACTTGCATAGAATCTTATTATTAATCCCCTATAATTATATATATTTTACACAACTTACTTTTCATATAAGGATCCAGTTTTTGGCACTATAGTGGTGTCAACTTCATAAATCCTTACATATAAAAATCGGGATCAAGTTTTTGGCGTCGTTGTGGTGTTAACTTCATAGATTTTTACATATAAAAATCGGGATCAACCATATCAGCGCCGTTGGCGCTGAAGGCCTTAAAATTTCATTTTTCAAAATTTTCAATTTTCAATTTCTTTTCAATTTTCTCCAAAGTCTTTTAGTATTTTTAAACACAATTTTTTATCTAACAATAATTCACAAACAAACATTTTCACAAATAACTACAAACTAACTTTTATATATAAAAATACACTTCTTACAAATACATTTTTCTAATTACACTTTTACACTCATATAGGAAACTAAATTATAAATCGGCAACGAAATCAAGCCACAACACTAAACGCTGACACAAAACTATACACTCAATCAAAGTTCATAATTCTAAAGCAAAGCAAACTAAATTAAATCCACACAATTACATTAAATACATAAATATTTTAAACTAGGAGAGTAATTAAATTCTTCAATTTGTCTCATCTTCAGTACTTTCTCCTCCTCTAATATCTCTCATAGATTGGTAATGGACGTATAAATTGTAGAAGGGTTGGTACGGGAATTGATCAGTCAAATTTTCTTCGATCTATCATTTTTCTTTAACCATCTGCACTATTCCTGTTTCAAATGTTCCAGTATGATCAAAATTCTCCTTCATCCTCCAATCTAGGAGATCGAGAAGGTACTTAAGATCTCCTATTGCATTCGTAATACTCTAAAGTTCTCTTTCAATTTTCTTCAATTTCTTTTCCAAAGCAAGCGAACTTTCAATTGTTGGTGGCATCAATGGAGTTGAAGCATGTGATGAATGATCCAAAACAGCATGTAATGCTTCATTCCCATTCCCAACATAATTATAATCAATAGGAAACATGGGCTCCCAAGGCAATAAAACTTTTTCCCAACTTTCATATGGAACTTGAGTTTGATTGCAATGTAGGAAACTTATAGAAGGATGCCCAAGTCCATAAATTGGCCCATTCATAATAATAACCATAACAGATTTAAAAATGATAGATCCTACATCAATGGGTTTTTCCATTTGAATGCAATAATTTAAAATAGCACTTTCTTTGGTGACTCTAGTAATCTTCATGGTAGGGAGTAATTTTTCATAAATGAAGAAATGTAATTGCTTCGATGTTGGATTAAGTGATGAAGTAGAGAAACTAACATATCCCTCATCTCACATTTCCCAAATAACACTTTCATCCGTCAGAAAATTATAAACATCTTGCATCAAATCTCTGTTGGGGATAAAATTTGTACAATGACAAATTAGAACATTTTCTATCATATACAACTCGTAAATTCTTGTTGAAGTAAATGGTACAGCCTTATCTCGTACGTAGACTACTCCTAGGGTAATTTAATGTAAGTTAGCATAAAATTCCTTCACCACTGGAACAACAACTGCAGCGGTAGTGCAACACAAAACTTCCCATTATCTTTGATCATAGATTTTATCAATCGAAGAACTTGGATTAACCAATCCATGATTTACAAAGCCTCTTTCATTGATCAATCTCTTCTTCGTAATAATTTTATCGTATTATCTCTGTGTGTCAAAACTGATAAACTTTCTTCTATTAAGAACTCCATAATTGGAAGTATATCTGGAATTGGAAGCCATTGAATTTGAAAATATGAAGATTCTAGTCATCCAAGGCAGTTTTTAGGACATTAAAAATACCTCCCGGCGGTTATTACAGAGCAAAATCCCGCCAAAATCTACAAAAATTCATCTAAAATCGTCAAACTGCTATCGGCGCTGCCGGCGCTCCCGATGGCGCTGTTAGCACTATGGTTACGTTTAGTGGGCGTCGTCGGCGCCAGAGGACAAAATGCGACTTTACATTTTTTTTCAATTTGATTCCAAATTTTTTTCCAATGCCAATATTTGTCTTAATTTATATTATATAAAATTGTGTAGGATATTATGTCCTAATATATAAAACACTTATCAAACAAAATAGTAATACATAGATATATATATATATATNCGTCGTCAGTCTGACGTACTATCTGTTTAGTTGGGTTGACTTAACATTAGAACTTCTTTAAATTGTGGTAGGTGTCCATAATAATTTTCAATCGATGCCCATTAACTTTAAATATCTTTTCAGTGTTAGGATCTTTAATAACAATAGTTCCATAATGATAGACTTTAATCACTTTAAATGGTCCTAACCATCTAGATTTCTATTTTTTCTGGAAATAACCTCAATCTTGTATTATATAATAAAACTTCTTGTCCATGTTCAAACTTCTTCTTAAAAATATTCTGATCATGTTATATTTTCATTTTCTCCTTATATATTTTTGCATTATCATACGCTTCATTTCTAATCTTCTTAAGTTTATTGAGATGCAATAATCTTTTCTCACTAGCATCGTTTAAATTAAAATTAAATTTCTTAATAGCCCAAAATGCTTTATGCTCCAATTCTACTTGTAAGTGGCATGTTTTTTTTCCAAAAATAAGTCTATATAGGGGACATTCTTATAAGAGACTTATAAGCAGTTTTGTATGTACATATCTAATCTAGCAGACCAATCCAATTTATAGAGAATTACAACTTTTTCTAAAATTTGTTTAATTTCATGATTTGATATCTCTGCTAGACCACTAGTTTGAGGATGATAAGTAGAGAATTTATGCACAATATCATATTTCTTAATCAATTTTTTGATTCTCTTATTCCTAAAATGAGATCCTCCATCAGTAATAATTACTCTCGGCATTTCATATCTTGTAAAAATATTTTTAATTAAAAATTTAGAAACACTCTGAGTATGACATCTGGGTATATTAATAGCTTCAATTCATTTGGACATATAATCAACAATAAGTAATATATATAAATTTTCAAATGAAGGCATAAATGGTCCAATAAAATCTAATCCACACACATCAAAAATTTTAACTTCTAATGTGTAATTTAGAGGCATTTCATTTCTTCTAAAAATATTTTCTACTCGTTGACATCGATTAACGTCTCTAGAAAGAGTAGGCCAATAAAATCCAGCTTGCAAAATCATATATGTTGTTCTATTTGTTCCAAAATGTCCTCCAAATTCAGAATCATGGCATCTTTCAATTATCAATTGAGTTTCCTCATAAGGCATACATCTTCTAATATTTAGATATTTACATTATTTATATAAAAATGGGTCATCCCAAAATAGAATTTTGAATCATATATAATTTTTTTTTACTTGGGGATTTTTAATGTCAGGTGGTAAGATATCACTTACAATATAATTTATTATATCAGCATATCATGATACATTCATTTCATCAATACTATATAATTGTTCATTAGAGAAATTTTCTAAAATTTCATTTGCAAAATTAGTTAATGTTTCTCTTTCTAGTCTAGGCAAATGATCAGCTATTTGATTATCATTTCCCTTTCTATCAACTATGTAAAATAAAACTCTTGCAATAGAAGTATTCATCTAATTAATCTTGGTTTAGCATCCTTCTTTTGCATCAAGTATTTAATAGAAAAATGATCTGTATGCACTATACATTTAGTTCCAATTAAATAAGGTCTAAATTTATCAAAGGCATAAACAATAACTAGTAAATCTCTTTCAATAGTAGTGTAGTTAATTTGAGCATCATTTAGAGTTTTACTAGCATAATATATTACTTAAAAACATTGTTGTGCCTTTTTCCTAAAACAGCCCCAATTGCATAATCACCAGCATTGCACAATATTTCAAATGATTTTTCCTAATCAGGTGGAACTATTAAAGGTGCAATGATTAATTTTTCTTTCAATAATTCAAATGCTTTTATGCATTCCTCCTTAAAATAAAATTTTTTATCTTTTTCTAAAAGTTGGCATAATAGCTTAATAATTTTCGAAAAAAATTTTATGTAATGTATGTAGAAACCAGCATCCTAGAAAACTTCTTACCCTTTAACATTAGTAAGAGGCGGTAATTTTTCAATAACTTGAATTTTTTAAGGATCTACTTCCATGCCATTTTTAGAAATTTTATGCCCAAGTACAATGCCTCCTACAAACATAAATTGATATTTTTCCCAATATAGTACTAGGTTTATTCTTTCACATACTTCCAAAAATTATTCTAAATTATTTAAACATAATTCAAATGAAGTTTCAAATACAGAAAAATCATCCATAAACTCTTCTATTCCATGTTCAATGAAATTGCTAAAAATTGACATTTGCAGGTGTATTGCATAGTCCAAAAGGCATTCTACTAAAAGCAAATGTTCCATATGGGCTTGTAAATGTTGTTTTCTCTTTATCCTCTATAGCAATTAGAATTTGGTGATAACCGGTATATCCATCTAAAAAGCAATAATATTTATTTCCAGCCAATCTTTCCAATATTTGGTCTAGAAAGGGTAAAAAAAGTGATCTTTTCTAGTTGTCATATTTAAGTTTCTATAGTCAATACAAATTCATCAACCAGTAACTTGTCTTATTAGAATTAATTTATTTTTCTCATTCTCTTCAACGATCACTCCTCCTTTCTTCAGAACACAGTGAATTGAACTTACCCAAGCACTATATGAAATAAGATATATAATTCCAGATCTAACCATTTTAAAATTTCTTTTTTTAACAACTTGTTTCATTATTAGGTTTAATCTCCTCTGATGATCAACTTTAGATTCGTATTGTTCATCTAATAGAATTTAGTGCATACAAATAGAAGGACTAATTCCTTTAATATCTACTAAAGTCCATCCAAAAGCCTTTTTATATCTTTTCAACATCTATATTCATTTTTGTTCTTGAATTTCAATTAACTCAGAAGATTCAATAACAGACAATGTAGATGACTCTTCTAAAAATATATATTTTAAATGGGTAGGTAATATCTTCAATTCAAATTCTTGTGGTTTAATACTTGAAGGATTAAGATGTTTTTTATCATCTTCCAACAAGTCTAAATTTTCAAATTTGTCCTGAATATAATCCAAATCCTCTTCTTTTATTTCGTCCTTGTTTTCAAAAAAATCTCCTTGCTTTAATTTATCTTCAAACCCATCCTTAAACTGCTCATTACTCAAATAATCAGTTAATTCCATCCTGAAACATTCATTGTCTTTTTTTTATTGCAGGAAATTTCATAGATTTTGCTATATTAAATGTTCTTTTTGATCATTAACAGTAATTATTAATTCTCCTTTTTGCACATCAATCACAACTCTCTCTATTGCAAGGAATGGTCTCCCTAAAATAATAGGAATCTATTTGTCTTCCTCCATATCTGATACTATAAAGTCTACAGAGGGCCATTGAAAATTGTTAGTAGCCTTTTCTTCGATTAAAGAGTATGCTTCATCAAAAGGTTTTGACATTAGTGATCCACCTGCAGCAACATCTATAATAGATCTAAGTGATCTCACTAATCCATTGTAAAATGTTTGAACTATTAACAAATATCTGGTAAAGCATGGTGCGGACATTTTCTAAGAAGATCTTTAAATCTTTCTCAGGCTTCATATATCGATTCCCCTTCAAACTGATAAAAAGATGTAATATCATTTTTAAGCTTAGCAATTTTTTAGGGTGGAAAATATTTAGCCAAGTATTTTTATGGTAGTTCTCCCCAAGTTCTGATAGATCCAGATGCTAATGAATTTAACCAAGCTTTGGTTTTATCCCTTAATGAAAAAGGAAAAATTCTAATTCTAACAGCATCATTACACACTCCATCATATTTAAAAGCAGCGCAAATTTCAAGAAAACTAGCAAGATGTAAGTTAGGATCTTCAATAAGTGCTCCTCCAAACTGATTATTTTATATCATTTGAATAATAGCAGGTTTAAGCTCAAATGAATTAGCAGCAATATCAGGATTCTGAATAATCAAATGAAGTTCATCTGCTGTCGGATTAGCATAATCTTTTAAAGGTCTCTATCGATTTTCATTTATTTGATTATCCAAGTTATTCGCCATTTTGTTTAAATTTTTAATTTCTTTTTGTTGTTTTTGATTTTTTCTTATAGTACGGTCAAATTCTAAATCGTAAGGTACTAAACCTTCAAATCCAATATTTCGCATAAACAAATATAATAAGGAAAAATTTCTTAAGAATATTCTTAAATATATAGTTATTTATTTTTGGATTTTTTATTTTATAATTTTTTTGATATTTTGTATTTGTATATTTTTATCTCTAAATTTCCTAATTTACCAAATTTATTTAATTTACCGTTAGCTTCCCTGGCAACGACGCGAAAAACTTGATCCCGAGAATATATAGTTGTGTAAAATTTATATAAGTTTGACTCCGCTATGCAACCGTGCCAAAAACTTGATGCAATATTTATGATTAAGAAATTTAATTAATTAATGTTGGGATTCTACACAAGTATATGTATCATTTTCAAGTAATAAAGGACTTTCTATTTAAGCTCCAAATATTGATCCCATGGGGAAGGTTTAAATTTGAAGTGATAAATTAACTAGGAAATTCACAGAAATCAAATGAAATTACTGTCACTAATTTTGAATTTGTAAGATGCTAATAAAACTAAATTATTTAACTTCTAGCAAAACTAAAATGCAAAGTTTAAACAATAATTATTAAACTATGTTGATGTGATGAGATTTCTTATGTAAAAAAAGTATCTTTCCCACTACAATGAGATTCTGGTAAAATGAGATGAGATAAATGGTTATAATATGTATTGTGTCAAATAGGAGCAGTTTTAATTCTCTACTCTGATATAGTGTTATAGAAAATTATTGGTTAATCCTAGATTTAGTCCCTAAATCTGTGGTTATACTAGGAGGATACTGGCTCTCACTTCCCTTCACCTGAAGGCTAACTCTCGCCTCAGTTTTTAAACACTAAGATCAAATTGGGGATTTTAGTTTGTCACCCTAAAATCTCCAATTTTACACCTAACAACGTATATTTCCCTATTTATTTGCACTTAATTCCATGAACGAAATACTCTTTCATGGAATCAAATGTGATCTTCACTCTGTTGTAGAACTCATACTCCATTTCTTAGATCATATGTTTCACAACACATTTAAAAATTTAATTGGCCAGATCAAAAAGTAAATTAAGTTCGGAGTTGAAAAATCATCACAATTTATTTTATATGTTATTATTGGCACATCCATACTATCTCTCAATTTCACGATATCTCATAGTAGGGAGAAAGATGAAGAAGATTACTCAAACTTCATGAGAAAAATATAATAAAACACAAATTTCATATATAAAAGAACGTTCATACAACACTAAAAAACAAACAACACTTATCTGAAACTTTTTTTCAAAGCAAATTCCTTGTAGCCTCTCCTAAGAAATGTAAGAAGAAGAAATCTCTCACTTTTCTCCTTCTCCAACACTCTTAGAGAAAATTTCACACTTAATCTCATCACAAAAACTCTAAACTCTTGAAGAAAAATCACTAACTTGAAGACAACAGTGATGCGGCATGAGATATCAAGACAAAAATTACTTAATTTGAAACCCCAGATCAATGGTTAGGCCTAATTCAATAGTTCAATAGGAATCAACTCCATTTCACTTAACCTTTTAAAATTACCAATATACCCATAAGAGATATAAGAGCTTGGTAGTGAGCTAGAATTGATCTAAATCTATGTAAAGAGATTAGAAAATAAAGAACATAACTCATCTTAAACACTACCAGCTCAGTTAAATGATTGGGCTCACCCTAGGGGTGACCACCCATTCAAAACCCTAAAAAGACAAGCAGCCTCTGACCTACTCATGGGTTAATTAAGATATATACTGAGCACAACTGAAAGACATTAATTTAACTTGGATGATTCAATTAACAGTCTAACAAAGCCATAATGAACTTAATGTAATCTAGAGACCCTAAGCTTGTTTAGAGTTATCCTCTTAACATTGTTGTAAGATTATGGATTCTTTAGAGGACCTTTGAGTCTGTCACGATTTTTTTAGAGAAATTATCTTCAAAGTGTAACAACAACTACATTAACATAAAATTCTTAAGGACCCACCAAGTTATAACTCGAGACCTGATAACTCATCAATCATTAGAAATACCCTGACACTACTTAACCTATATTAATAACCCAACACTCAAGGGTATGAGCTTTGGATAAAGTATCTAAACCCCTTTGAGCAACAGAGGATATTTGGTATGGCCACCTATGAATCATCAGAGTGGTGTAAGTCTGAGGTTTAGGTGGTAAGTGCAATGAGAGCAATGCTTATGTGTGCTAAACAAGGGATACGAAGTGGAATTTTTAGATTAGTATCTCCTAACACAACAATCTTTCGAGAAAGGGGATAGGACTAATAATATTGTTCACCAACACTGGGTAATAATTTACCTCTTACACTCATAGGTTGTCAGCATTTTCAGTCTGATCAGGATGATTAACTTGTGGATATTCTAAATTTTTCAAATATATTTAAAATATGATTTTCCCAAAATATCACCTCTTTTGACTGCTAAACAAGGTATATTATATGCATGAAAAATTAAAAGATTTTTAAATACAAAATTATGAAAGTCAACTGGTTAATCATCTTGGTTAGACTAGAGCATCCTCTAATGAGATGGTTTTTTCAATAGATTCGGTCCAAGGTTGGAAGCACAGAACCCAGATCTGAGCCCCTACCTTCACTAAAGTTTTACATTTAATCTAATCTTTCATATGTGGCTACGGGTTTTATTTTTCTTGCTCGTGCTTTCCTACGATTTGTTTTCCTCATATGGGGTTTTCGTGTTTTTCTCGCTCTATTTTTCTCACAATTTACATAAAATTAATGTAACTATATAATGTTTTATGATACTAACCATGCAGCGGTAGCAGAGGCTCAGGTACGCTCATTTATATACTTCCAACAGTTTTTACTGCAGCATTTCCTTTACTACTCTTTTACTTTTCCAATTAATTATATTATTGCAAGTCTTTTAGGATAGAAAACAGTAGCTGGTTTACCTAGAGTGGATCACTAACAAACCCAAACGCATACCTTTTAATTAATTAGATTAACCATAATTGAAATAAAAACAAAAGACAAAATACTCAACTTGGAGTAGGTATCAACAAGGAGCTCGCAGCAAGCTAAGCAGATGGAGGACGACACTCTATAATAGCAAAATCAGTCTATACCAACTAAACTTTCATTTGAAGTAAACAACAAGTCATTGTATTTTAAGGTAGCTCATTTAGTAAAATGTAAATCTTCAATTTATCTTTAAGCGTTTGCACAGTCATGTAGTGAAAACTAAGTCCTAACTCACCTTAGACTCTGAGTTTGTCATTCGTTATGACATAAACCATTTTACCTTCCAGGCTATTTGTATGACTGTGTCATGTAGATGTAAGTCCTAAATAATAAAATTAGCAGGATGAAATATCGAAATAAATAACTCTCAAAATTAAAGTCACACAATTGGATAGTTTGGGAAGTCACTGAGGTTCTCATTTGAATCTGTAACATCTCCTACTTTTCTTTCTTTAGATTCCTAAAATAAAGTGCTCTTATTTTGATTCATTCCCTGTTTGATTTTCCATGTTCAACCTTGAAACCCTAAGCTTTGATATTCTTGAAGACAAATTCCTCTGATCTAAATCGATAGTTTTTTTAAATGACTTTAGCTATAGGTGTTTAAATGAAGATAGTTTTTTTGTAATTAACTATAGGAGTTTACCCCTATAAGGAGCTTTAAAAACCCAGATATTATAAACCTTATCTAATTTTTATATTAGATAGAATAACTTGTCAGTCAACATTAAAAAGATTTTCGAAGAACAAATTGATGTCATGAATTCATTAGTTTATTTAATTGAGCTTCACTATCTAGTAATGTGTCTATTCTTTGGGATAGTTTCATTGCTTGTGGTGTTGTGCTCATTCATTTGAACTATTAAATGGATGAGATCTTGTTAGTCTAATTTTTTAAAAATTAATATATTATTTTTCAAAATTAAATCCAAAACAAGAATTTTCGAGAAAGAGTAGCAGTCCTGACACTGATAATTTTTTGCGATCAAGAGTTTAAAGGATTTCACTTGGCTTTAGTGTTTAAAACTCTTTTAAACTCCAAATCATAAATTTGTGACCCTTGTTTTTTAGGGTAATCAGTATTTCATTGAGTCACTTAAAGATAAGGGGTTGATAAATATGCTTTTTGAGGGAACAAAGGGGAATATGTGCTTTTGATTCCCCACTTTACTATTTCTTCAAGAAACCATCGAGCCCTTAAATTTTATATATTTCTGCAATTTAGTTAAAGAAGGAACCTTTATTGGTTTAATTTCATTTGTTGAACTTTTTGTATTTTGATATAACAAAGAATGTGGTGGTAGAACTTCATGCTCTTTATACATGAGAATGCTTTTACCCTCCAAAGAAAACTCAGTTATTCATGCCCAATTTGTGTCTGCTTTCTCAATTTTATTTGGTTGTACATTCATTTTGACATTTAGAATTTTCATGGGGTGAATCATATGTTGATAGAAAAGAGAAGCCAACATGTTTTATTCATTTTCTCAAAAATAAAAAAAGATGATTTTCTTACATGCCATTTAATTCTTATTCATTTATTTATCTAAATTGTAAGGCTGTTTAGGGCAGTAGTGCAATAGCTCACCATACTTTAAACCATTTTGCAACCTAACATGGTGGTGGCTAGCAGAAAACTGCATTATTGTTTTTCAAAAATAAAACAATTGTAATAGCCACCACAACATTTTAAACATAGGTTTCTTATGCAACAGTTTCACAGTTACTTCTTCAAACATCTGCAGTTGCCCCAAATATATCAAAAATCTATATTGGTTTAAATTTGGGTGCTGAAAGTTATATATGTAATGATAAACCAAATGACGATCGTGACTTGAATAGGGGTGTAAATGAGCTGAGCTTGAGCAAACCCAGGCTCAGCTCAAGTTTGATTAGTTAAAAAATATCATTGTTCATGTTCGACTTATCTATATATCAATTTGAAAAATCGAACACGAGCTAACTAATAAGTTAAAAGTAAGTTGTTCAAGAACAACGACCTATTTTGACAACCCTAGACTTAACCTTTACGATCTAAGTACTTGAGTAATGACTTATCCTCAAAAAAAAAAAAAAAAAAAAAAAA
>JXCR01139399.1:134725-183879 GCA_002079205.1 Phalaenopsis hybrid cultivar
AAAAAAAAAAAAAAAAAAAAAAAACTCGCTCGTCTATGAGCCAATGTATTTGTTTTTTAATTTTTTTTTGTTTTAATTTTATTTCTGATTTTTAGAATTTGCATACTCACGCCTAAACTTTCATATTTATATACATAACACTCTGAATATTTAACATAAATAAAAAATAATAGTATTTCATTTTTCTAAATTAAAATATACATTTTCATGCACAAGTATAAAAGGTTAGTGATTTTATATTTACAATTGTGTTTGCAAATATTATACTTGTGATTAACTTTTTATTATTTTTCTTTTATTTTTTATATTTGTGTTATTACATCATTATTACATCCTTTTGATCACATATAGCTAATGTCATCTGGATCAACTCCAGTAGAACTCATGAAACTTGAACATTTGTTTCATTTACTTAAATATCTAATTCAGTTTTCACAACCTCGAGAAATACCTAAGCTACCAAAATAATAATACAAAAAGGCTCATTAGCACATTCAACTGCATTCATCAATTGCTTTTGAAATTAAAAAAATTAGAAACATTAACAAGTTGAAAAATGCATGATTACATGCAAGTTAATAAAGTATAGATTTAGACATTTTAAGCACTATTCAGAAAATAAACAAATCAGCCTTAGAGCATTTCATGGTATTTACCCATTCTTCTTGAAAGCACAAAATCATTACCATCTTATACCCTTTAGTTTTGTCTAACATCGTTTTATGTTGTACTGCCTAGTATTGGGCTCTCTAATCTACATTAAGGATTGAGGTTTTTTAAAACATACAATGCACAAATGTTTACCAAAAATAAATACAATTACGAAGGAATTTCAAAAAATATCACACATTTTTTATTTATTTACGCATTGAACAGCTAAACTTTCATGTTTACATATTTAACACTTACATGTTTAATTTAATATTAAAAGTACTAACTTTTTATAAATGAAATATAATTTTTCATGCATAAGCTTATCAGAAAAAGCGTTATAATTATAAAATTAAACTCTAGGAGTTAAATACATGGTTGCTTTGTATGCATTTAAATATAAGAGTATTTTAGCATCATGTTGTCTGAATTAGTTAATGAAATATGGTAAACTTGATATAATTATTTATTACTCTAATAATCAACAAATGTGAATTATTAATTATTTTGGATTAAATAACTATTTATAACAAATTCTCAAATCCATCTAATTAACCGAATAAGAAATAATTCTACTCTAGCAAATGTATCATTCTAACCAGTTACAAATAATTATCACAATTAATTTTATCAAGAATAATTAATTAATTAATGTGCCTAAAATTACAAAAAAAACACTACTTCGTGAGCTAAGCAGCATAGTTTTATCTAAAAAATTAGAAAAATTTTAGAACAGAAATAAATATATTATTCAACAATCATGGTTAAAATGTATCAACGCTACAACTATTGTGATCACTAATTTAATTTGCATCTCCCATCACGTCAAGGTTCTAAAACCCATTCTGGCACCAATGCAAAAGCCGATATCAATAATTGTGAACTTTGACGTTCGGTCGATGTCTGTTCTTTGCAATACAATTGGTGAATCTACCCTTTTTTTTTTTTGGAAGTAGAAATCATTCATAATAATGTTGGTTGGCAGCTACCCTTTTCTGCACAAATTCTCTTGAAAAAATTTTAATGCACTCAACAGTGCACTTTACCAATGGCATCATTAAAAATAATTGACGTTCCAATTACTAATTAATATTTGACAAAAATAAATACTATGACTCCAAATAACCATGTGAAAAATTTAATCCTTAGTATTATATCTCAGTTTAACCTGAAATTTATTAATTGGAGACTTAAATTATAGGAATATGATATGATAATTTTGAACAGGATAATTTTTTATTTGATTATAATATTTTAAACATTTTTTAATTCTTACTACTGGAGAGGACTGATTTGTTCCTAAATGATATTAACCCTTGCCTCAATTGTTTTAGATTACGCTTGATAAGCTACTATTCTCATTGTAATCCTATGGTTTTGTTTTGCCCTGGATGAAGCGATTTTACTCCGTTTCGTACAAACACTGGTAATTTCCAAATAAATTTGCTAGATCAGATGTTTTTCGAACACATTTACCACACGCATTTCCAGCTTGAGCTATATTCGACATTTAGGTTTCATATCTGAGCCACATTTGTCAGGTGTAGTATTTCAGTGTAGATCAATTTTGACAGAAAATCTTAAAAGTTCCAAATTTTCTGCTTAATAAGACTAGGCCACAAAACCCTTAAAATATTGTTCTGAAAAGTGGAAGTTTGTATTAAGAAATCACTATCAAATGTAGCCGAAAAAATCCTCATTACTGTGCTCCCTTTCCTAATATCTTGGAAGATTTGTTATTAAAACTTGTAAAAGGGGAAATAAAAGCTACAAGTTTGTTTGGGATCATTTTGTTTTATTATCATTTTGTGTCAATGCATAGACGCACACAACACACAATAACTCACATAAATTTTTAAGAACACTCAAATACTGTTTTTTTTTATTAAAAAAATCATACTTTAATCAATATATAAACTATTTATTTAAAAATCAAACATATATAAAACAAATATAAAAGTAAAAGTCATCCTAAACAGCCCCTAAAGTAAATATAGATGAATTCAAATATATACCAAATCAAAGATGAAATTGTAATTACAAAATGGCAGCCATTTAGATGAAAGTTCGAATCATTCAAGCAAAATTACTGGGTAGCTGGATGTGCTGAAGGAGCTCCATGTACAATTAGTAATATTTAATCTCTTGCAAGTAAACTTATTTATAACAGCTAAACCAAATGGCAAACATAAATAAAAATATGCTTTACCTATGAAGTTATTCATTGCCGGCATAAAAAAATCTGTTAGTCCATTGTCAATTTTGAATTATAATAAACAATAAAGGTCTGTTTAGAACAACTGCAACTGTTTGAAAGAGCAACTATGAAGCTGCACGCACGAGAAGCTGTCCTGAAAATATGCTAAGAAAAATTGTTGCAATCTATTATTGAATTGGATAACTGTTATGTTACAATTGTTTCTGAAATAGACTATAATGCCCTTACAAAATATAGTTGTAAGCGCACAGTTTCATTAACAATTCAAACAGAACACCAGAACTACAACTTTAAAATATTATAAAAAGCCAGTCTTAAATATTACATTAAAAGTTATACATCATTTAACGATAATAATTAACACACATTATAAATAAAATAATAAGTAATGTATTGATATAATACGATCAAACATTTTGGAGAATTTACTTTCCAAAACTACACTTGGCACATTGTTTTCTGAAGTGAACGCATAATCCTTGGTCTATCCAAAACAAGTCACACATCAAGCGTTATGTTTCTGTGATATTTTATAAAATCTTCTCTCATAATTAGCTTCTCATCGAAACGTGTATACACAACATTGCATACACAATTCTAGCGTCAGTAAAATTTCTTGAACTCGTATTTTCAAATAATGCATAGTTAGATTCATGTTAATATAAAAAGGTAGAAGAAAAAAACATATATTAAACATAAAACTAAAAAAATGGTATGAGCTCAAAGTTAATGTAAAGAAAGGAAGCACCTGCCATCATAAGAGGACAGTGAACTCATAAAAAATGAGATTTTGGTTGTCGTAATGCTCTTAATACCTAAATCGTGCATATCTTAAAGCATAGTAGTAACAAGGCCATCCAGAAACCCTCAAGTCATATTACTCATGATAGACCTCTTTAAAAAACAAGCCAATGGCCCAAAATGCCATCAAGGTGGGAGCAAACTAAACATGTTCATAACAAAGAAAACAAATTAAAAAACATACCAACAGTTGCCTGGTAGGCATCCAAGTGAAAACAATCTCAACATGTTCATAACAGTGAAAAAAAAAAAACCCAATGTTGCCCAAGAGGCCATCCAAGTGAGAACAAACTTAGTATCTTCACAACAATGAAACAAAAATAACTCCACAAACCCTTGGTTGGCCAATATGCCATTCACGAGGCAGCAAACACAGAAGTTAAAACCTCATTTCTAGGAAATAAGACAACCAATCAGAAAAGCAAAACCAGACATAGCAGTCGTACGTTAATAATTCATTACAAAAACCACTCAAGCAAGACAACTAGTGGCACACAAAAAAAAGTTGTACTAATCCTCACATCACTCATAGTGACAAAATATCTACAATTTGATCTCGCAGCATGCTCATCTTTTTGGCAGTCCCATCTCAAAGTTGTGATTCTAAAATTTGCCTAGATCTTGGCATAAGCTATCCTATTCTAAACTCATGTGCCTTGGAAGGTATGTATGTTTGATCTTCGTCAAGCACAATAATTCTTTATTATTACATGGTGGATTCCTTCATATGTAATTGTGCAAAACCATCGTTGCACTTATTATTTTTAACTTGTCTCAAAACAATAAGCTGGCATATCTCATGAAATAACTCACTTTTTCTTCCAAAA
This sequence comes from Phalaenopsis hybrid cultivar, assembly GCA_002079205.1. Classification (NCBI taxonomy): domain Eukaryota; kingdom Viridiplantae; phylum Streptophyta; class Magnoliopsida; order Asparagales; family Orchidaceae; genus Phalaenopsis; species Phalaenopsis hybrid cultivar. The sequence continues at coordinate 139,223 of JXCR01139399.1, forward strand.
AGCAAAAACTCTCTTAATCAGCCCACGTAAGTGTCTTTTGTTAGTTTTTTTTTCTCCTCTTTCCCGAATTGTTTGATTTCTCTGAAAATCGAGAATAAGATATCTTGTTTTTGGGTAAGGTTATGTGAAACCTCGTTGCATAAGGCATCTCACATCGTCAACATAATAATTTCCTCGAGTGCACACTTTAAAATTATGCATGATTTTATTTTTTTTCATAACCTTCTTTACATCTTAATTTGAGGTGGTGCTGTGTCATAGTACTTTGGATTATGCGTAACATTTAAATATACGGCCATCGCCAGACATTTTGAGTTGGCAAATCACATCGACCAATATATGACACTTTCGTCTTTAGGAAAGAGTGCAACATGTGTTGCATCAATAGCTTTAATATAATTATGCTTTAAATGTTATTTATTATTGAGTTATATATTTGACCACATATAACAATAAAATTGAGATATACAAGGGTACATGAAAAAATCGCATGTATCGAATCATTTGAAATCTCTGGTGGAATTGTATGAAGTATTCAATTTATAGGTTTTATGACCTCGATCGATAAGCTAACAAATGTGTTTAAGCCTACAACAAAATACATATTACTTGCTTTTGTCGAATGTTGAAATTGCTCGCATGCTACAATTATTGCTCATTATGAGATAATATATATAAAGTGATGCTTAGAACTTCTCTACCCATCATCCTAGAAGAACCATTGAGACCATGTTTGATTTCTAACATTTGTAAAAGGTCAAAAAAGATTTCTTGAGACATACGAAACATACTGTGAAATCTCCCTTAATGTCATCCTAATAGCTTTCCAATCCATTTTTTGCCAATACATGATGCAGTCATTCATGGTGTCTTACATAAAAATGACTTGTTATATTCATTTAATAAACAAACTACAACAATAATATTATGTCGCCGCACTTCTTCAATAACATATAAATCTGCATTAATAAGAAAAAATGAATCAGCATACATGAATTAAATAAAAATGTACAAACCATAATGTACATAGTTCACAGTAACAAATGAAAGACTAATGTCCATATACAAAAACATATAAATAAATGACAAAGATAGTGAACTAATTTTTCAGGGACTATTGACATAAAAATCTTCCACTTAACAAGTATTCAAGAATTTTTTATACAAAAAGGTTATGGGACATGTCACAAAAAATTTCAAGAGTTTGATCAAACACTTGAATAGCATCAGATATTGACGGTGGTATCTTTACGACATGCTAGTACATGCAGAGGCGAGTGACAATTCAATAGGATCATCTAAGTAGTTTTCATCTTCACAAGTCTAATTCTTATTTATTAAGCTTTCAGTAACATGGTGGCACGAAGTCCAATCATGAACTCCCATGATGACTCTTACAAAAAATATTACATCAAATTTTTCTCCCAATTAAGGATCAATATTAGTAATCCATTTTTAGGCCATCCCATTTATTTCTTAATTGGGCAATATCATATTTTCTCCCAGTTGATTTCTTAAATTTTTTATTATATTTTGTCACCTTACCTTATTGAAATATGTGGCAGACCGATTGCCTACTTTAATCTCTTTCAAGCCTATATCACAAAACAATGTAATATCTCCCAAATAGCATGTGTACCCGTCTTTAGATTTTTCCATCATGAAAAAATGGACAAACTATAAATGTCACATACATAACAATCATAAGTGTTGCCTTTCAACAGAAAAAGGATAAATAATACAACAAAAAAGAGGCATTTGCACATCAACTAATAAGGACCAACGATATGTTTGCTCATCATTTACATACATGCCTCTCAATATCTAAATATTTACATATATAACACGTAAACTTCAAATAACCTAGGCATTAGAAAGTGTATTTCACTTTTCAAAGTAATAAAATAATAGTAATTTTAATATGATATGGAAGTACACAAGACTTGGGTGGAATGTATGTAAATGCCCCAAGATTTAAATATATACGGACATAAAATACGTTCACAACTACATAAACCAATAAAATAAAAATTTCTAAAGAAATGTTGAGTCTGAAAAAAAAGGAGATCAACAACTATCCATCCAAAGTAAAGTGAGAATCATTCCTCACTTAACTTTCATTAATGCCTAATCATATCAAATTTTCAAACATATCACACAATTCTGATGTGTTTACATATGAAAAACCTAAAAATACCAATATATGTCAAACAATACAGTCATGTAAGACATTCATATAGCTAAAAATACATCCTCCCCATCCAAAAATCAAAGGTAACTTCAATTGCTCCATAAAGATCATCTCAACAATACATCCTCCTTATCTCAACATTCAAATAATCTCAGTTTCGAACATACCACACAATTATGTACTTGTATAAGAATAGTTAAAAATATGGCACCCTCTCATCATTAGAAAATCATCTCAAAAATAATATGTGGGCAAAAAAGGAGATCAACAACTGCCAACAACTGCCAACAACAACAAAACCTTTATCCTATTAAGTGGGGTCGGCTACATGAATTCTTTTCTCCATTGCGTCTTGTTTAGTGTCATATTTTCAAAAACTACAATCCAAAATAAATGAGACTTTCACTAACACCAAAACAAATGAAATTTTCGGACTTGCCACTTAGTTCTAAATATATTTACATATTAAACAGGTAAAAATACCACACCTTCAAACCACACACTCATGTAAGACATTCTTCAAGAATTAAAGGTAACATGAAATGCGGAATAAAAATAGCTTAACCATAAAATGCATTCTAAGGGCAATCCTCCCCATCCAACAACCAAAATTCGTAATGGGATCATACCATGATCACAAAAACAACAAAAAAAATGATCATACTACGCACACAGAAAGAAATAAAAACGAGCAATCCAAATTAAGCACATTCCTCCACACTGTCACTCCAATGCCACAACCCATACATCGCATAAACATCCCAGGTAACATCAAATGCTCAAAAAAACAAAAAAGCCCCATTTCAGAGCAACAACTCATCAAAAATTCCAATGCAAATAATACAAAAAAATCTCAACGGAAGCTATTCAAATGAAGCAATGAGAGTAATATAGAAAGAGGGAGAGAGAGAGAGAGAGAGAGAGAGTGAGTGAGTGAGAGAGGATTTTAAAGTTTTAGGGATCTTACCAGTAGCCATGTGAGAAAAAATGAGAGCAACAGTAGTGATCAAACCCCAAGATTGCACAAAGAGGGAAGCTCGTAGCCGAAAAGATTTGCTAATTGATCCTATATCGGGGATAAGGGTGAGGAATAAGTGGAAAAGAAATGGGGTAAAAATTTGCACTTGCCACACCTGCATGCGCTAGCCAAGCAGATATACGATGCATTCAGTGAATGCACCTTCAGACTAACAACGCGCTAAACATCACCTGGCTGAGATTGAGAGGTTCTCAATAATATCATCCCACCTATTACTGAAATATAAAACTTGAAGGTGCAATATTTGGCTTAAAAAGTTAACATAAGTAAAATATCATTATCATCAAATTGACGTTTCATTGTATTCTGCTCCTAAATATTAGATACAAAAGAACCACTTTATCAAATCTTATGAAACACCAAAAGATATCGTGGTCAGAACTTTAAAGACGACAACAACAACAACAAAAACAAAGCCTTAATCCCACTATGTGGGGTTAGCTACATGAATCCTTTTTCTCCATTGCGTCCTATTTATTGTCATATTTTCATTTAGTTCTAATAAATTAAAATCCTTTTTTATACAATAAGCTCAAGTCTTCCTAGGTCTACCTCTGCCTTTCTTAACATAAGTCGAATCTGAAACATCTAATTGTTGACGTTTAATTTTACCAATCCATCTAAGACGACTCTCTAATTTTGTCTGTCACTGGAGCTACACCAACTCTATCACCGATATATTCATTTCGCATTTTGTCTCTAAGTGTAAAGGCACTCATCCACCTAATCATTCTCATCTGAGCAACACTTAACCTAGTATTATGCTTCTCTTTTAAAGGAAAACATTCAACGCCATAGAGCATTGTAGGTCACACCACCATCTTATAAACTTTTCCTTTTAATATAAGCAGTACTTTTCCATCACACAAAAAGGCCCGAAGCATTTCTCCACTTCAACCAACCAACTAGAATTCTACTATTAACATCCTCATCTATATCACCATCGCTTTGAACAACAAACTCAAGATATTTAAATCATTCACAACTTTTAATAATTTGATCACGCAAAGTTACACTTCTGTCACTAGAACTAGTGCTACTAAAAATACATTCCATGTATTCATTTTTAGTAATACTCAAATGAAAGCCTTTAGACTCCAATGTAGACCTCTATAATTCAAGTTTTTCGTAGGTTGTTTCTCTCTTCTTATCCACAAGAAAGATATCATCAGCAAGAAGCATACACCAAGGTACATCCTCCTGTAAATGTCCAGTAAGACCATCCATAACTAAAGCAAAAAAAGATATGGGCTTAAAGGCGATCTCTGATGCAATCCAACCAAAATTGGAAAATATTTGTTCAATCCTCCTTCAGTCTGAACACAAGTAGCTCTATAACTTGAATATAAGTCATATCAACACCTTTCTTCTCAAGAACTTTCTAAAGGATATCTCTTGGAACCTTACCTTAAGCTTTTTCTAAATTAATAAAAATCAAATGTGGATTCTCCTTATTATCTCTGAACTTCTCCATCAATCCTCTCAACAAATGTATAGCTTCCATAGTAGACCTGCCCAGCATAAATCCAAATTGATTATGAGAAATCTTAGTAATATGTCCTACCCTATGTTCAATTACCCTCTCCCAATATTTTAAAGTATGACACATCAACTTAATTTCTCTATAATTTGCACACTCATGTGTATCCCCTTTATTCTTAAAAATGAGTACCAAAAGACTCTTCTTCCACTCCTCAGGCATCTTTTTAGTTTTTAAAATAATATTAAAGAGTTTAGTAAGCATCAAAACTCCCAACTCTCCTAAATATTTCCACACTTTAATTGGGATATCATCAGTATATAGACTTTCCAACCTTGGTATGAAGAAACACCTAAACTGATTAAAACTTCATTGCAATATTTCGCTAGTTTAGTTTGTACAAAGAAACTGGTCACAAATCTTCATCAAAATGGACCACAATCTGACATTGTCCCAAAACATGGAGAGTGGACATGTAAGGTACGGAAGGAAAATTTCCCTTAGCAATTCCCACAAATCTAAATTTTTATAAAGCCAGTATGCAAAAGAAACCTGTTGCCGAATGAAACCTAATTTTCTTCAAGCAAGAAAGTTAATTGGTATATAAGAAGAATTCAAAAGAGTTCAGCTCTAAATTTAAATACTAGATAATGTGGAAAAAAAAGATCAACATGAGGAATAAAGTACAGTAAAACAGCTAAAACTACAATTGGTTTATTGAAACGAGTACACCAAATGTAGTAAGTCCTTTACAGATTTTATACTTTCAATAGAAATGTGCAATTCCCACCTTATTACAAGGAAATGGGTGATATACTGATGAGTCATGCACAACAAGTAGTATTCTATCAGTACCTTACAAATTATTTATGCAATAATTTCATCACTATAACATAGAAGTATACAGTGCTTGCATATGTAATTTTTTTCTAACATATTTATATCATGTATATAATAAATACAATTACAAATTTATGCAAAAAAAAAAACACGCAAACAAATAAACTGCTTAGTACCATATATTATTGAAGGCTAGTACACTCTATACTCCATATAATACTGTGGTTATGCCAAAAAAAAAAAACATGCAAACGAATAAACTGCTTAGTACCATATATTATTGAAGGCTAGTACACTCTATACTCCATATGATACTGTGGAGCATACCCCAGAAATGTCAGAACTTAATAAGAGAGTTTGCAGTTCTAAACCATGCTTTATGAAAAATCCAAAACATTAATAAAAAATAATAGGTGTTAAAAATCTAAAAATTTCAATAAAGTATGCATCAGGCCTACTTCAAAAAATAACAGAGCGTTTTTCCCTGGTAACAGAAGATTTTAACACCATATGGACACTTTGAAAACAACAAATATCTGAAAGGATTTTAAAAGGATCAATAAAAAAAACTAACAAAAGGTATAATAAGAGTATTTCAAACATGAGCAAAATCGTTCAAGTTCTAAAATAGGTTGCAAGTTGAAACGAATCAAAATATTAAAGTGGAACCAAATATATAGGATAATAAAGCAGGTAATTGGCTTAAAATTGTAATACATACCCTAGGAGACTAGACGTGCATCATACGTCAAAGTCTTTTGAGACTTGTTAAGGAAAGCAAACAGGTTTTAAATAATAATAAAAAATAACTAATTTGAGGAGAAACAAACATGTTTACATAATAATAAAAAATAACTAACTTTAGGACATAAATCAATAATTAAGCTATAAGTTTTACAAATAGAATGGTGGGAAAAAAATTATAAAAATTATAAAAAAAATAGTACTTGAAATCATATCCCAAAAAAAGATAAAAAATGCATTAAATTTCTAAGGTTAAAAAACCCCACAAACATAAAGAAATTTTGTTTATTTAGAAAGAAAATAATTAAATTTAATTAAAGATGAGATGTCAAGAAATATGTGATGGAAAGTTAAGAAATTAAAGTTAGGATAACTATAAGGGATGGATTAATTTAAAAGAGAAAATGAACAAAAACATGGAACATTGTATGGAAACAAAAATATCAAAATGCCAACAAATGTGATCACTTTTAGCGAATAAATATGTGTGATATTGAAGTCCCAATGAGGTATTTATGAGTACAGGAATATCAAATCATTGTAATAAAATTTTGAAGGCTTTGAAAACGTAGAAATGATTAAAAAAAAAGCATTTTAGTCTGAGGGAATGTGAGGTCATTGAGAGCATTTTACTCGCATGACCAAATGAAATAAAATAATGCGTTCCCAATAAATATAATAGTAAGAATATATGAATTTTGTTAAGTTCACTTAATATAAAAGGAGTATTACATCAAAATTGTAATTTTTTTTATTATTAATTTTTTTTTTTACATTTAGAAATCCCACCAACACCAAATTCTCCCATCACAAACAATTAATATTATTTAAGAAATCATGAAGTCAAAAGTATACATTAACCCCCACGCTAATTTTGGGAACATCAAAGCGCATAACACCTAGCATACATTCAACATCAAATATAAGTGGTGCAGTCAGCCTCGTGCTCCTCCGGTGAACAAGCTCTATTAGTATTTGTTCCTCTCTTTATGCAATCTATCCTTGACAACAACACCATTTGTCACCCAACTTATCTCCATCTCTTGATGATTTACATAAGAGGAAGGTGAATTGGGCTACAAAAACTTACATAAAATTAGAATAATTTTTTTTTTACAAAACACAAATCGCATTTTATTAACTTTGAATATTAAATTAAACAAATACCAATATAAAAGGTTAAAAGAAACTTACAAGCCGAGATTAATTGTTACACATGTACGCAGATGAGTGTAAAGAAACCCTGAAGCTCAACAGCATTTCAAAGCATCAACAAAACCTTAAAATCCAAGCAAGCAATTCTCTCCCTCGACAAACTCTTTATTTTTACTTGAGAGATGTTTTAGTCAATGGTTTTTCCCGGCTGCAAAAAAATTGCAGAAAAAACTATGGTTTTACATAATTTTTTAACTCTCATATCCCTTTTAATATCATTAAATGTGGCATCTAGAATTTGAGATAAATAATATTAAAATAACATCAATAGACTTTCGTCACATTTTCTCGGTCAATTAATCCGTCAAAAAATCCAATTATTTTACACTCAAATTCAAATTCAAATGATTAATGCTCGTCAAAAAAACTCCTTCAAAATTAATCTTTACATGGACCTCCAAAGACTAACGTACCCCCACAAAGTGCTTTTACGGTAACACACAACACCTTTTTGTAACCCCGTAAAAATTAATTTTTAGAACCCCATTTCTTTTCATTATTGTGAAAACTATTTTACAATGAAACAATTTTACAGATACCCAGCAAAAGTTTGAGTAGCAGCGCTATCTCTGCTCTTTAATTTAAATAATTATTTTATGAAATCAATCCTTACAAGTTTCACGATTTATTTATGCAATAGTGTATAAGCTCCCATCTAGCTAATATTATAAAAATATTTTTGAGTTATTTAAAACATATGAATTAATTAAATAGGAGATGTTCCTAAAGTATTTTCTAAAATACCATATACACACATGCTTGTTCAAAGGATCCATGATATTTTGAGATGTATAGCTTTTACATACGAAAAAACAAAAAATAATCTATCTCTAATGTTTAGGTCTTTATACTAAAATTCTGGATAACATTACCTACTAACAACAACAAAAACAACAACAAAGACTTAATCCCACTATATGGGGTCGGCTACATTAATCCTTTTTCTCCATTGTGTCCTATTTAGTGTCATATTTTCATTTAGTTCTAGTAAATTAAAATCATCACCATTGCGTCCTATTTAGTGTCATATTTTCATTTAGTTCTAGTAAATTAAGATCATTTTTAATATTGCATCCTATTTAGTGTCATATTTTCATTTAGTTCTAATAAATTAAGATCATTTTTAATAGCGTCCTATTTAGTGTCATATTTTCATTTAGTTCTAGTAAATTAAGATCATTTTTAATACAATGAGTCCTATTTAGTGTCATATTTTCATTTAATTCTAGTAAATTAAGATCATTTTTAATACAATATCTATTTAGTGTCATATTTTCATTTAGTTCTAATAAATTAAGATCATTTTTTATACAATAAACCCAAGACTTCCTAGGTCTACCTCTGTCTTTCTTAACACAAGTCGAATCTAAAACATCTACTATCCTAATCGGATCATCAGATGGTCGGCGTTTAATGTAACCAAACCATCTAAGACGACTTTCTCTAATTTTGTCCATCACAGGAGCTACACCAACCTTATCACGGATATATTCATTTCGCATTTTGTCTCTAAGTGTAAAGCCACTCATCCACCTAATCATTCTCATCTCGGCAACACTTAACTTATTATTATGCTTCTCTTTTAAAGGCCAACATTCAGCGCCATAGAGCATTGCAGGTCTCACCACCATCTTATAAAATTTTCCTTTCGGTCTAAGCGGTATTTTTCTATCACACAAAAGGCCCGAAGCATTCCTCCACTTCGACCAACCAACTTGAATTCTACTATTAACATCCCCATCTATATCACCATCGCTTTGAACAACAGACCCAAGATATCTAAATCGTTCACACCTTTTAATAATTTGATCACCCAAATTCACACTTTTAGCACTAGAGCTACTACTACTAAAATTACATTCAATGTATTCAATTTTAGTTCTACTTAAATGAAGGCCTTTAGACTCCAAAGTAGACCTCCATAATTCAAGTTTTTCCTAGGTTTTTTCTCTCATTTTATCCACGAGAAGGATGACATTACCTGCTAACACTTCACTTAAAAATAATCATCGATCCAATCATTCTTCAGTGTAGTCTATAAAGATAAAAAACAAACCATCGACTCATTGAGCTAATAATCGTTCCCATTTTGATGATAAATAGACCCTTTCCAATTTTCTAAGGTTACTTAACGTTGGCACTTAATATAAATATGAATAAATTTAATTAAGCACAAATATATTTAATAAAATCACGATATAGAAAAAAATATTCATGATAGCTCATATTTAACTTCAAGGGTGATTCGTTTTACTTATTTCACTATAAACATGCATTTTGAATGAGCCATTAATAACCAAAGCATCATCATGTGCTTTAATCTCCAAGAAAATAGTTTTTGATTACACAAAAACTAATCATATAACGTTCACACTTATTATCTCTTACATAGATATTTTTTTTCTCTTAATTTTCTCCCAAACTATCCTGATCTATCTCCCCCTTTATCTTAGCAAAATGGGGCAATGGCACATGTATAACTCGGCATATCTAAAAAAAAGAAATCCACAAAAAAATAAGTGCATAGTCAAAACTCATTGAGGTTCGTGCAAAATGAGGCAATGGCACATATATAACTCGGCATATCTAAAAAAAGTAATCCACAAAAAAATGAGTACATGGTCAAAACTCATTGAGGTTCATGCAATTATCATCTTCTTTGGTGTGGATAACATTCTAAGGTAAAGGGCTGCAACCTATAGGCCAATATTATATTTATTCCTTATCTCCATTTCATCCACTCTGCCATCCATGTGACATGTTAAAGTTGTCACTGTATACTATAAAAGAACGAGGAAGATAACTCGTCTCCTCAACATGACCAGGCAGTCAAAGTCAACCAAGAAAATTAAAATAAAAAAGCTTTGGGGTAGTGGTCTATAAGATAAACACTGCCAGGAATAAATATTTGGGGGTGGCGAGAAATTATACTATATGACAAACTTATTTTATGAGATTGTTTGAATATAGAATCTTGAAGATGCATTGTCATGTATGATGGAAAAACACTCATACCTTACACATGGATGAGGACATATTCCAAATAAAACAAGTCGTTGTGGTAAAGCTCAGAATTGAGCTCGCTTGTGTCATCAACCTTCGGCATAATACTGTCAAAAAATAATAAATATTTTAGCCCTCAAGATAAAAATATAGAATCTTGAAGATGCATTGTTTGTATAGAATCTCAAGATATGACAAACTTATTTTATGAGATTGTTTGTATATAGAATCTTGAAGATGCATTGTCATGTATGATGGAAAAACACTCATACCTTACACATGGACGAGGACATATTCAAAATAAAACAAGTCGTTATGGTAAAGCTCAGAACTGAGCTCGCTTGTGTCATCAACCTTCGGCATAATACTGTCAAAAAATAATAAATATCTTAGCCCTCAAGATAAAAATATAGATTGAAAATGTGCACTCTGGAGGGGTCATTATGAAGGCAATGACTAATACCCTTGTTTAAAAAGGTATCAACTTACACCTTGAGGTGTGCCTCGAACTAAAGCACAGAAAAAAATCTCAAGACTTATCCCACACTACCACCAGTGAAGCTTATGCTTTGTCAGTCTAAGGTGTATGTATCAAAGATTTATAACTAAAGGCATTTGAGACAAAGTCTTGATTAAGTTATGAAAAAAAATATACATTATTACATTATTAATATATATTATATTATATTATATTTAATATACCTGATATGCCCAAAAACAAAAATAAAAATATAATTTAAGAAAGATTACTTGATTATATTATTAACTTATTCTTTTATTTTAAATTATATTGGATTTCAGATTAATTTTTTATAAGAAAAAAATTGTAGCAAATGAATAACCATTTGAAGTTCTCAATGAGACAGAATTAGATAATAATAAATATGATGATTCTTTTGAAGATGATGAAAGCAAAGATGAAGCTACTATGAATCTTAAACCTCAAAAAATATTTAAATTTTAAAGGAATATTCTCCAAGAATCACATTTCAAACTTCTATTTTACATCAATATTTAAGATCATGATTTGGGGTTTATTTCATTAAGATAATATATTAAATCAAAAAATAAATGGTTTATATCATATTTATGAATTATTTTAAAATATTTATCATATTTTAAATATTTTAAGTTTTTTAATCAATCCTCCTCGCCTCAAGGCCTATGCCTCGTCTTGCTAAGACAAATTAACTCAATTCCCAATTTCACCTTTTTAAACTTTAATTGATATTAGACCACCTAAAATACCTTCAAAATTTCTCTATGGCCCAAAAATTTTCACCATCAAATGTTAGAAAAGAATTAATAAGATCTTATAAGATGATCTCAATTTAAAGACAATGAATACAAAATTTGACATGGTTTGGGGCTATTAGGATTATGTTGTCGAAAGAAAAAAAATAAAGACCGGAAGGAGTGAGTTATCATAACAATATGAAAGCCAAAAGTCTCAAACAAAAAAAGAACATTTGTTGGGGTTTTGTTTTTGGACCACCATAGATCTCGAAATATTCCTGTCTAAATGATCGAATACGACATTCAAAAAGTAATATACTACCTCGATGGATATAAATATTACCTCAAAATGAATCGAATCATTTGGATGAGGGAAATCTTTATAGTTTACAGAACTCGGATTCTTCCCCTACCTTACACGTATAAGATAACGTTTATAATAATTATGGGGTCTCATTCCTACAAAGGTAAGACACCATAGTTAATTACATCTTTAGAGCCTTTAGCTCTAAAGAAAACCTTTTGATCAATACAATAAGTTGTTAGGAATGACTTTCATGATTGGAGGGTCCAAATTGGAAGAATCAAGTTCAAATTATGGGACTTATTGTATGATGACAACACGTCATAGCCAAAGGCGTATGATTTGACTTTTAAGAGTATCAGTTGAAGTAATTGACAATAAACTTGAACGGATCACATGAGGTCAAAAGATGAATGATGAATATAGGAGTTGACTCACAGGGGGCAATTGAAAACCTAGACCAAAGATGGAGTCGGGTAGGAGAGGATTTCTAGATGGAGAGTGAGACCCTAGATTCTATAAAAAGTTATAAAGGCGGGCTAACCTAACTTTTGGGAATAACGTCCCCGGTTAAGATGTCCATGGCTTTTCGTCATTCTAGGAATGCTGGTATCTGTCAACTATGATCAGCCTCACAAATAGGAATTCTCCATAAATGTCGGAGCATGGAAGATTCAGTTTCGAAACAGTCTGAAATATCTTCATAAGTAACCAGAGTTACTTCATTCTAAGCTATCACCTCGAGTCTCAAGGGGTAAGTTAGTTGTTTTGCATGTCATAAACCTTAGCACTAACTAGGTACCTAAACTAACCTAGGCAGGCTATCATGGGATAAGTGTGTGACCCTCGATTTGGTGTTTAAGTTAGCTAGCCTGAAATTCATGTCGACTCTGCTTAAATTCAGTTCTCGTTCTCTATCTTGGTGTGTTTTAGATGTTCATTTAAAGTTCAGTACTTGTATTAAAATTTTTGTTCGATACCAAGATTTTGTCAGCCATATTGAGAAAACAGAGGTTTTCTACTTTTTGAATTTTGTTCTTATTTGAATTTTGATGTTTGTGGAGAAAAGTAAAAAGTTCTCGCCATTGTTTTTGTTATATATATTTTTTTAATGTTTCTATTTTTAAACATAAAATAACATGTGGAACTTGAGATAATATATAAAACATGAGATAACATGTGAAATAACACAAAATAACATGTATTTTGGCCTTGGATTAGACATGGCTTAAGGTCAGATTGAGGTAATCTAAATCTTCAAGCTTAGGGTAGCTCAAAAATGGAGCTAAGGTATGATACGGGCTACCTAACTTGGGTCTTGATTGGATCTAGACTTCCTCATATTAAGTTGGGTTTGACTTAGATTGACTCGAGTTAAGCTGAGTTATGTTTAGGTTTGAAATGGATTAAGCCGGGTTTAACCAGGGTTGACTTAGACTTGAATTGGGTTTGACCCGGGTTAAGCTGTGTTCGACCCCGGTTAAGTTGGGTTGATCCGGGTTGGGTAAGAACTGGGTTAGATTAGGTTTGGGTCAGAACTGGAATGGGCCAAACATGGGTTAGGCTTGGTTTTGGGTCAAACCTGGATTAGGTTAGGTTTTGGGTCAAACCTAAGTTAGGGTTCGGGTCTAACCTGAGTTACGTTTTGGATTGGCTAAGTATAGGCTAGACCTAGTTTGGGTTAGGTCTAAGATTGGCTAAGTTTAGGCTGGACCTATGTTGGGTTAGGTCAAGGATTTGGTTTAGCCAAGTGAGTTTGGGTTAGGCTGGGATCGAGTCGACCTGAGTCGGACTCAAACCTAACCCTTAGCCAAGGCCTTTGAGTTGATTATCTTGACCTAGAATAAACTTAAAACATTTAAATAAAAAATTCTTAAATTAAAATAAGGAAGAGGAGAATTACTACAAGGAAAGGAGGTTGATAAGAAGAAACTCGCTAGAATCCCTTCTCTGTTCTCTGTGCTTAAAGTCCCAGAGTTCGGATCGATCACTGCATGGATGCTCTCCCAGAGGTTGCCTATTCAAACATTCGAAAGGTGGTGGCAAAGCCATCCGGAACCATCCAATAAGGTGACAATCCGCAATGACAATCAGTCTGACAGTTGAAGACCCACGATCGTCGCCAACGAAAAAACCAGACGATTTGTGTCCTAATCCGTGGACAAAGACACAGATCGCTGACATGTGAAGTCAATTTGCCTTGGCATGGTCACACCCAAGGCAGGCATGACCACGCTAAGAGACTACTGGGCATGGTCACATCTGGTCCTAGCGTGACCACGCTGAGGTACTTTCAGGCGTTGTCACTCCTAGGCCTGGCATGACCATGTCATGCCAAAGATGAGCATTTTTTCATATTTTGGCCAATCTGGCTGCACCGGACAACGGGAAAATCATCGTATAAGCCTTATGTGACCAAACATGAGGTTAACAACATTACCTCCTAAGTTCATGGAACGACTGATATAGTACAAGAGAAGATTTATAGTGACTTTATCAAAGTTAGGGTAAGAGGCATTGAGAATCGTCCATGAGGTGCACCAAGATCATCATGTGATCTTCTTGAATGATTATCCAAAGTCTAAGGCCTTCATGGAAAAAAAAACTTTAAAAAATAAAAAAGAAGAAAGATATTTAGTAAATGACACCATAAGGGATGTTTAGTTGCAAGCAGGATTGAGCGTAAGTAGGATTTTATTAAAAATGGATTTAAGATCGAAACAAAATTCAAACCTTAAATCTGAAATTTCATAAATTCACCAAACTTGCTCTTTATGTTTGGCTGGATTTCCTAAATTTGGAGATAAATCCTGTTAATAAAAACTATCAAACACCCCTAAGTACTTTTATTTCCTTGAAAACCTTTCACACAAGTCTTAGCCATAGATGAGAGTGAGTTGAGTGTGCAATAGATAACAAAGGGGTAAATAGATTTGTAGAAGCAAAAATAAAAAAGTTTCAAAATTTTTAAATTTAGGAAATAAGGTGGCAAATGATAGACCACTTATAATCTACAATCCAATTAAGTGGTTTTAATGATTTTCAAAGCCATAGAGAATTAAAAGGTTGGTTAAACATAGAATTCAAGGTCCTCCCCACAGTTTTACAAGCAATCAAAAACGATTGGGCCCTTGGATGCAATGCAATTAAAAAAGAAACCATATGTTGTTGTAAACTTAGCAAGTATCTACAAATGATTGTGGTTACCCGCCAAGTACCAGGTGCCTGTTATGAATAGCAAAGGTTCATTAAGGCATGAATTGTTTTAATGTGTGACTCTTAAGATGAGGTTTTGACGTGTTCTGTGATCCTTGAAAAAAAAATTTGTAATCAAGCACATCAAAGCATCTTCTCAAGTAAAAGAAATGTTCCTCAATTAATAGTTATGTGAAAACACCCACAATCTAGTCATCCTACGTCCAATAACAATGTCTCCTCAATTTATAAGATCTCGAAAGAAACGATGATGAATTTCAAAAATGTTCTGCTCTTTAATATTGAAATAAATTTTCGATCATGTTGTGAGCACTGATATTATCAAAACTAACAGAACTATGACCAAAACTTAACCTGTGATTGTCAAATTAATGTCTGAACTAGAGTAGCTATATAGCACAACTAAATGCAATGATATACCCAACTTTTGTAGTGTATAATGCAAAAAAATTCAATATCCAACTTGACCAGACATGCGTGATAATCTTAAAAGTTTGCATGTGCTAGAGGTGTTGAGTGACTCTACACTATATGCATATTTTGCCTCAAAATAATCTACTAAGCTCAAATGATGATAAATCCCATGTGCTAAAGTCTGGCGAACCTATACAACAACAAAGCCTTAATCCCACAACAAGGGGTGGGCTACATGAATCATTTTTCTCTATTGCGTCCTATTTAGTGTCATATTTTCATTTAGTTCTAAAAAATTAAAATCTTTTTTTATACAATAGTTTCATAGTGTCAACATTTGACAAACTTTTTCATGGTCAATCCTTGCTGTCCAATTTAGTGTCATAATTTTTGTCAATTTTTTATAATGTAAATGACAAAGCCTTATTCCCACTACAATAGTCTCATAGTTATTTTGATAAACTTTTTAATGAAGTTTCTGAAAATACGATCAACTTTAGTGATCTTAATATCATTAAAAATAATAAAACATTCCAATTTTATCGTCGCATTGGTAAAAAAGAAGTTGATGAGGCTTTAAAAAAAACCAAGGGTGAAAAATTTGTAGGACCTGATGATATCCCAATTGAAGTATTGAAATGTTTAAGAGATTTGGGAGTTTGTTGGCTTACTAAACTCTTTAATATTATTTTAAAAACTAAAAATATGACTGAGAATTGGAGGAAGAGTATTTTAGTCCCCATTTCTAAGAATAAAGGGGATGCACAAGAGTGCAAATTATAGAGGAATTAAGTTGATGTGTCATGCTTTAAAATAATAGGAGAGGGTAATTGAACATAGGTTAAGACGTATTACAATGATTTCTCATAATCAATTTAGATTTATGTCGAACAGGTCTACCATGTAAGCTATACATTTATTGAGAAGTTTGATGGAGAAGTTCAGAGATAATAAGGAGAATCTACATTTGATTGTTATTGAATTTGAGTGGTTTGATGGAGAAGTTCAGAGATAATAAGGAGAATCTACATTTGATTTTTATTGATTTATAAAAGCTTACAATAAGGTTACAAGAGATATCTTTTGGAGAGTTATTGAGAAGAAAGCTATTGATATAACTTTTATTCAAATCATTAAAGATAGGTATGCTAGAGTCATTACTTGTGTTTGAACTGAAGGAAGATTGACCAAATATTTTCCTATTTATGTTGGATTACATCAGGGAATGGCTTTAAGCCCATATCTTTTTGCTTTAGTTATGGATGGTTTTACTGGACATTTACAGAAGGGTGTACCTTGGAGTATGCTTTTTGCCGATGACATCCTTCTCATGGATAAGATGAGAGAAAAAACCCAAGAAAACTTGAATTATGGGGGTCTACATTGGAGTCTAAAGGCCTTCATTTGACTAGAACTAAAACTGAATACATGGAATGTAATTTTAGTAGTAGTATCTCTAATGATGGAAGTGTAACTTTGGGTGATCAAATTAATAAAAGGTGTAAGCGATTTAGATATCTCAATTTATTAAAAGGTAAAAACATTAAGATCATTAATTTTATTCACGTGAGACAATCTATTGTTCATGAGCTACTAAGAATCCAATAAAATATCAATTATATATGAATTTCAATCTCAATCTGAGAAATAGCTATTACCTTTGAGTCCCATTCTTTCGATAAATATCATAAATTTATATTTGCATCTCCTCAATAAGTGATCTTTACCAATAGCGCACATTACATTTACTGCCTTACTGAATAAACCAAACATATTTGCAATACTCTAATCAAGCTTCATTTGTAATCGAGCTTCATTTTGAACACTACATAATTTGAATTATATTTTTCTTTAACCTTTATTTGTCCTCAAATTATAGAATTTTCTAGAATCATCATACTTTAATATGCAATATAAAGCATTGACTCCACTATTTAACAACCCAAACTCTAGTTTAAAAAGAGTAAAATTCTCAATCATTTTAAGAATTTCTACATCTTAGGATCTTAATCTCCTTCTAAAAAAAATTCCAAATTTTAAAAACACATAATTGTAAACACATTACCATTCTATTCTTTCAAAAATTAAAAGAAATTCCATCAAGCAATGGTGGATATGTTGAATACCCTTAATTTTTTGAAGTCACAAATAAAAGACACTTCGTAGTCAATCATGTGTGTAAAAACAATGAATTACTCCATGGATATGAAGAAAAAAATTGCTTCCTTAGCTAGGATACTAATCGATAGGCTAAAGAACAAGTGAAATTATAACAACTATTATCTAGATACAAAAACATTTTTTTGTTAACATACTATGATAGAATGAAGTAAATACAAATTTTTAAAAGTTGTAACATTTATGATAAAACCATAATTCTAAAAACAAGTAACACAAATACAAGATATCTAAATTCAACATTAACTATAAAAATAAGAAATGTAAAGGTAAAAGGCCATTACAGCAAACACAATTTAATATGGTTCGACTAGAACTTAAATCTACACCTAGTTATGCATTACACATAGGATTCTTACATATGTACTTAAAATAATTACTCCTTCACTAGTAGACAAACATTTAAAAACATAATTTTACCTCGTGACCACCTCCCATATCAAGACACCCTCTCAGTCTTCCTTCTTCATGGCATGATACTTTCTCAGTATTCTCCAACAGGAATCAAAATAAAAATACAAAGATGAAAAATGGTTTTCATACATGCGTATATAGATGATTGTGAAGCCATAAAAACCCCATTTCAAAGCATCATAAAACCTTCATGTTCAAGCAATCAATTTCTCCCTCATGACACCCATTTGTTTAAAAAGTTCACTTAAAGGCTCTTATTGATCGCAAGAAAACAGGATAGAAATTTAGGGTTTCACAAATTATGTAATAATACACTTTACTTTTTCTCTCAAATCCTTAATAGTATCTTTATATGTGGTGTCAAAGATTTATAATAATTAACATCAAAATGAAACATTTTTACATTTTCCAACCAACTAATCACTCAAAAATCAAGAATTTTTTGGCCCAAATCCAAATTCAAAAGCTTAGTGATCATCATTAAATTTTTTCTGAAATCAACCTTTGTGAAGATCCACAAAGTTTAAAGGAGACCCGTAAAATACTTGTGGAAACTAGCAAACTTTTGGGAGACCTGTTATAGTAATTTTTAGGATCCCAATTCTATATTTTGCAAAGTGAGATGGTACTTTACATATTCTCACAATTTTGTGCATGCACGCAAAATTGCGGAGGCCTTTTATCACAATTTTTTAAATTTAAATATTTAATTTGTGTAACTAATATTTATATGCCTTAATGATTTATCAATCAAATAAATTAATTGTAATCTAATGAATATTATAAAAATTCTTGAGTTAATTAAATATATAAATTAATTAAATATAGAATTTTTTTAAATAATATTTTCAAAAAATCTTATATTCTGCTTAATTGTTCATACGATCATCGAAATTTTGAGATGTATAGCTTTACATATAAAATTCTCAGACAATCTATATCTCTAATCTTTAGGTTTTCACGAAAATGATCATGATAGCATACAAGTTAATCTACAAATACTTGTGATACCGGAGTTGAACCAAAAAAAATTGAAAAATTAAAATTATTGTAGAATTCAAAAGGGTTACAACAAAAAACTCTTAAAACAAAACCAAGACAGCACAACACACAAAAGAAACCCTAGAAAGAGGATGAAAGCGGTGGCTGCGGGTTGATGGCGTGGACAGTAATGGGAGTGGTGTGGGAAGGGAGGATGGAAGAAAGGGATGTTGGGAACAAACAGATGAAGAAAAGGTAGAGGGGTGGTTTAATGGATGAGTAGGTTAGGGCAGGTCATGGCAAACCTATGAATGGGAAGGGGCCATAGGCGGTTGGAGGGAGGCTAAGGATTGAGGTAAAGATTGCCGGCTGGATTAGAAGAGTACGGGATGTAGGCGACAGCGGGTTTGGGAAGCATTGTGGCAAGCCAGCAAAATGTCGGGCAGGAACACAAAAAAGGAATAGCAGGCGATGGCTTATAGAAAAGTTAGAGGGCCTGCGGTTGCAAGTAGGAAGGATTAGGGGGAGGATATATAAGAAGGATAATCACCACCTTGGAGCGAGAACAGTCCGAGCATCACTTGTCCTCTGATACAGTCTTAGAAAAAGAAAAGGGAACGTCTGTGGTTGTCCAAACAAAAATCACACCAAAAACTAACCGTAAACAGAAAATAACATCTGTAAATAATAGAAGTTAACTGAGGAAGGGGTAACGGCAACCCCACCCTAGATATGGTCAGCCAATCCAGCCTCACTGTTAGACCAGTCCATCCATGTTGCAGAATCAGTCGGTTCAACCCAAGCAAGCCTCACATTAGTCTCGCGAGATTGGAGAAGCTTCAACTACATTCTTCAAAGCATCTGATTATTTACATCTGCGGTCCTAGTAGCACTTGGATCCCACTATCGACTGTATTATCTCCTTAAACATCTAAGGATTTTCTTCAACTTGCGAGCATAGCATCCATATTGATCCGCTCTCCCAGGGGTCTACCACTGAACTGAACTAAGTTTGTGTGTTTCTCCTATGTAGTTGACTAATCTCATAGTAATCCACGGTCGGCTCAACCTGATATGAAGTGAGGGTATCTTAAACCTCTCCGAACGGTGATGGCATGGTGATAAACTATCGACTATGATATCCTGAAATGCACTCTATCGTGAATGTCCCCTGTCTGAATCATGTGTCTTAGTCCTCTCATGCTCTGCGGTCACCCAAACTGATTCCACAGGGCTACCCTGTTGGCAAAGGTACATGCGATCTCATGCTCCGTTGAAGTGAGGATTATGCACTTCCCATCTTTGTAAAGGAATGGTGTTTTTTGAATCTGTCGGGCTGAGTCCTACAATCAAATTGTCACGGTCTCTCCAACAAAAAGTGGCAGGCGCACATGGAAACTCATCACACCACACCTAATCCTGCAGCTGACACCGAATCAAAAACTCAACTATCAACCATATTCTCCTTCTTCAGACACGTCAAAGAATACAACTAAGAATGTATCTAGGTAATGAGACCCAACATCTCCACCATCTGTGTAGACGTCACGTTCTTATTACTCCCTCCATCGATGAGACTGCACCTTTCCATTCACAGTGCAGTGGGTGTAGAATATGTAGTAGTGAAGCCACAACGGATTTCTCGTATCTTCTGTATGTAGCACCAGTCAAAGCAATAGCATCTTGCCCTCATCAGACAAAAGATGATGCACCTCATCTTCTTCCTCAATTGTATCCTCGTCGTTAACCTTCTCCACGATGCCATGTTCGATAAAAGACAACTCGGCTTGTCGAGCAATTGGAGGTGATGTGCCTAGATCTGTGGCATCTGAAGCATTTTCTAGTGGGTATAACAGTAAGTGTGATATTCTTCTCAAGCTTCGTCCCTCTAGGGGTGGCTATGTCCTTATCCAAACTAATTTTCTCAACTTTCTGAGGCGTGGTCCTGCTGGTGTCTCAAAATGTGAGTTGTTGTCTGACTGATGACGATTGTCTCCTCTGTTTTTGCTGCCTCTCACCCTCAGGGCTATGGTATGGACATATCCAAGTGACCAATAGAGCTACAGTTTTACCACATTGTTAATAGCAGGCTTCAAAACCTCAAGATATTAGGCTATGGTGTGTTTCACTGGCTCGACCAAATTACACTTCATCTGTAACTGATCAAGCTATGCATTGAAGTCCTCAATTGATATGTCTTTCAGTTGCAAGTGGTAGTTTCAGAAGCATATCATGGCGGTAGTAAGGAGATAAATATTTTCTCTACATCACCTTCCACATCTTCTCCCACTTGGTAATCATGTAATTGTCTTCCCTCTTCCTTTGCCTCTGCGTCCCGCCATAAGGATGCCCTCTTTCTCAATTTGACAACCGCAGGATTCACCTTTTTGTCTTCTGGTGTTTCTTTGTACTCAAAGATCATCTCAACTAATTGTAGTCATTCCAAAAATCATTTTAATTCATACCTCCATCGAACTCTGGTAGATCCACCTTTATTCTAAAGTCCCTTTGTCCTTCATATATAGACTCCTCTCTTGGACTCTTTTGATACTGAATTTCAAAGCTTCGCGAACTTTCTTTTTTATCACTGAAATCCTTCCAATGAAAGGGGTTGAAATTCTTGCCTCTTCGACTTTTCCTGTCACCATCGAGTGCAAGCCTCTCTTAAGTTTCATCCTCAATGTCAGCAAGTCTCCGCTAAAGTCGACTGATCTCTCGTTGTATTGCTTCTCGGGTTGGCTCGGGCATGTATCATATTGGTGGCATGAATGTAGTTTAGAGTTGGTTGGTGAAAAAGAGTAGAAAATTGACTTAAGATTGCTGATTTTGAAAATCAACAAAGGAAAATTAGGGATAGTCCAATTTTGGTTATGGGTTGGGAATAAGAAAGAATTATTGGTGAAAGCGTAAGGCGGATTGGGATTAGGCTTTAAGATACAATTAATACCGGAGTTGACCAAAACGTCAATCGAAAAACAAATATTATTGTCGAATTATAAAGGTTAAGAGCAAAGACTCTTAAAACTGAAATAAAACGACACAACACACGAATGACACCTAGGACGGGGATGAAGGTGGTGGTTGTGGGTTGAGGGTCTACGACAATGGGCATGGTGCAGGTAGTGGGGGTAGTATATGAGACGATAGGCGGTAGGGATGTCGAGAACAAATAGGTGAAGGAAAGGTGGTAGATGGGGAGTATAGGAGGTAAGGATGTTGGGAACAAACAGGTGAAGGAAAGGTACATGGGTGGTTGACTAGATAGATAGGTTGGGGCGAGTCACGAAGAACTTCTAATTGAGAAGGGGGACATAGGCAATTGGAGGGTGCCTAAGGGCTGAGGGGAAGGTTGGCGACTGGATCAAAAGAGTACAGGATGTAGGCGACAACAGAATAAAGCAGTTGGTGTGGCAGATTAACAAGATGCTCGGCAATAAAACAAGGGAAGAACAGCAGGCGGCAACACATAGGAAGGTGGGAGGGCCTATGGTACCAAGCAGAAAGGATTAAGAGGGAGGGGAGGACATATGCGAAGGATAATCACCACTTCGGAGCGAGATACAGTCGAAGCACCACTGCTCCTCGAGTACATCCCTAAAAGGGAAAAGAGCGTACTACTGACTGTTCAAACAAAAATCTCAACAAAAACTAACTCTATATAAAATATAACATCTATATAAAATAAAAAAAAATTAAGGAGAGGAGAGGGGAGCAACACTCTGCCCTAGGTTCAATCCAAGCAAGCCCTACGTCACTTAGCTTAAAGAAAATCATCAATCCAATTGTTCATTAGTGCACTTTTTAATCATCAAAATTAAGTTATGAGTTCATGTGGTTACCTTCACTAGTCAATCCGCCAACAACATCAACAACTGCTCAACAACTGATGTTATTATGCATCAAAGTGTAACCAATACCAAAGTTGATAGCAAACAATGGCAATCGATCCCAATCAACAAAGGAGCAAAAAGATCTATTTGGGGTTAATTGGTAATAGTTATCCAGTGTAAACTTTAAAAGGTCAACTTTTCTCTTAAGTCTTGAGTTTAAAGCAAAGAAAAATGTTGATTATATAGATAGGAAAAAAATAGAAATATTAAAGGGAAATCTACAGGTTTATCCGTATTAGAAGCATCACATCAAATAATGATAAATGCATAACTTATTTTCTCTAGATATTGATTTATTTTAGTACTTCTATCATATAAATAACTCTTCCATGTGGGTCGGCCACCATCTCCAAATCTTAGCGGATTTGTTTGAGATATCTTATGAAACATTTGATTTAGTTTATTCCCTTCCTATTTTATGTTTTTCTATTTTTTACTTAGAGTTATTTTCTTTCTTAATTTAGATGAGATATGTTTGGTAAATTTCTTAATAAGGAGGGATTGGTTTCTCGATATATATATAACTTATTTGTGAATAATGGATGGCGCAAAATTTCATCCCCTAGTTATTTGACATGATATCAGCTCTTGGAAACAAACCTTAGCTTCCTCCTTTCATCGAAACCCACCAACAGGCGCCAATTTCCTTCCAGATTTTGTTCTTGCTACAAGCTTCTGAGATATCTAGGGTTTCCCAGATCTCTCCCTGTTACAGGTTGAAAGCTATCCCCAAGCAAACTCTTCTCTGCAGGCTTTTTCCTGCATGCTTTAATCCCTACAGGTCCCAAGTGTTTCTCCCTGCGACTTCCAGGCGTCCCCAGCTTCATCTCTCAGTTGTTTTCCAAAGCAGAGCAGTCCAACTTGCATCTATCTACAAGAAATTAATAAAAGCGCTCGTCTTTTATCCTGTCGAGTAGTTCGTAGGGCTTAATCTTTCTTCTCACCTCGTTAAGCACTCGTATCTACAAAAAGAACATGTTTTTCCTCATTATTAGTGATGTTTGGATATTTTATTGGATTCAAATGGTGGGAAGGAGAAATCCAATAGTAATTCCTTACAGTCCAAAGTTCCCCTAGGCTACAACATTGAGGATGTTCACTCAAAGACAAAGTAAAGAAGCACCAATCTGCAGCTTAATCCAACTGCACTTGAAAGCCTCCTTGATAACTTTCATGGTTGTCACTCGATTAGTGCAGGATTTCCCTGTACTATTTTTTGGGTATTCCATTTTCTCTTGCATCGTCTGTCAGCTTTATCGAGCTTGAACTAATGGCCTTCTCGATTGGATTTGAAGGCTTTGAGAAGGGCCTTCAAGCTATGGGCTTTGAACAAAGAAAGTTGTGCGATGGCGATCTGATTGATAAGTTTCTTAAGATTTGAACCTGCAAAGTTTTTTGGAGTAGAGCAGTCAAATGTTCCTTTTGGAGTAACAAATGTATCCCATCTGCTCGAGCGAACATCAGCTCCTACAGCAAGCAACAAGTGATCCTCACCTGTGGTAGAAAACAGCAATTGCAGTAACCTATTCCAGCTAGCATCTGGCTTACAGGCCCTTCCGTGTCAGTTTATTCCCTGCAGTCGGCAACTCGTTCTCTACCTACAGGTTGTAGGCCCCATCTCTGCTGTTGAAACCTTCGCAAGCCGCCAAAATTCTCTTTTTTTTCTGCAGCCAATCCTGCAGATTGCAGAACCTCTTTGAAATCCTCTCAACAGATGGACTATTCACTTTTGGTTATGTTCTACCATTAAAATATGTTTCCTGAGGCAGCAAGGACAACAGAAGCAGAAAGCCCAAATTCCACCTTGCAACAGCTAGCAAGTTCTTCTCCTGCTCCCTCTTTCTGTCGGATTTCCCGCAAGCTTCTTGTCTCTCATACCATCCAATAGCAATGATCCCCCTGGCTTGCTCCTGCCAGAAGAATTCCTCTGATATTATGTTGAATATCCTTCATGCAAAAACAACCCACTACCACAATTGAGAGATTCTCGAACCTCTGCTAGTAAGCAAAGGTTTAATACCTCATCCTTTTGAAACAGACTCGGAGCATAAAGAAGAAAATAGTGAGGAGGCGGATTTCAATTTTGAATCAAAGCAACATTTGTTACCTCCTCCCCAAAAAGCTGCAAATGTTGATGGGAAGAAATTGCACACCCCCCCTGAATTCCACGATCAGCGGAACTCCTGTTGTAATCCCTCTATCTATTCCTCTGTCTCCCTCATTAGAATCCTTCTGCAACAGCATTGTCGACAACAAAGAATCCATAGTACTTTAATGCCATGTTCGATGCATCAAATATGCTCTCATACGCACGTGAGATAGAGTTTCTGTGTCATTTCCTCGTGTATGTGCAAGATAGCAGTGCTCTATTGTTCCAATTTTTTTTCAACGCATGGAAGATCATTTTTTCAATTTGAATTTTCCCTTCATGTGTCGTTCACCCCTTTTGACAGTCTTGTTGGGCCTTCCTCTTTTCAGACAGCCCTTCCCTAAAGCTAAAACCACAACCAGCAGCAAAAGCAACTCAATTTTCCTAGTCAGTACCAGCAGCAACTCTGCACGTTCCCTGTCGCAGCTTTGCCTCCAATTTCTCACTACAGGCTTCCAGACCTTCTTGTCGCAAGAATTCCTCCAACTGCCACCAAAAATCTTCTTTGTTAGCACCCTTCCCTGTAGTTGTCAGTATCTTGTTGCAAAACCTCCTCACTCTAAACCACCCTCTTCCTCCGGCAAATCTTCCTAGGTCCTTTGTAGTAACAACAATAGCGGCAGTTGTCTGAATCCTTCCTGTAGCCACCTATCTTCATATAAACTCTCCTCCGAAGCTTTTCCCTACAGCAGACCCTCCTCCAGAGCTTCTCCCCACAACCACCAATGTCGTAATGCTCCTACAAGCTGTAAAACTCAATGCAAGTCCTCATTTGTTCTCCTAGGTCAATGAAACTCTCCAGCATTCGAAATCCTCCTGTTGCAGGCCCTCTGTTGGAACCCTTTTAGTCAATCTGCAAACCCTCTTCCGAGCTCCACTTCTTCCGAAAAAGAGAATTCTCCCTGCGAAAGCTCCTCTGTTCAATTTTTGCCATCGAAATCTTCGCAGCAACAGACACTCCACCGAAAACTTTCCTGCAAGCAGTCGAAACTTCCCCACTCGGATTTTTCCTTGCAGGCCCTTCGGAAGCACTATCTTACAACAAAAATTCCCTTGGTTGTAGGCGTTCACTTCATCTGTACAATGTTGTAGGCCCCTCGAGAATTCTCTTGAAATCGAAAGCATCGTTTTTTTGCGGACAACCTCAAAAATTCTCCATGCAAACAGCTTTCTTGCTATATGCCCTCTGTCGAAGCTTTCCTTAGTTCTTCCCTACAGTTCTTCATTTTTTTGCCTACACCTTGCAGATTATCTACTTTCCTACAGCATTACCTGCAGCATTTCCTTTCCTAGAACAACCTTCCACCAAACAATGTAAGCTGCAATCAAAGAAAATTTCAGTCAACAAGAAACAACCCTAAAAATTTGGGGTTAATAGCCAAGTACAGTATGAAGACTTCAACTTCTACTTTGGAGGAAATTTAGAGCAGCAAACCAACCTCATGACACACCAATGTGTTGGAGTCTGGGAAGGTGATTAGCAATAATGGAATGCACCAAAGCTCTTCCTTCAGCAACTTCTCAGAATTTAATACCAAAATTGATCTCTACAACATCTATGACCCAATTTGATGGGGAGAGTGGACATCTTAAAAAATTGTTCTTTCCATATATACCTCTCTCATGTGGGCCAGCCCACACCTCCAAATCTTGGCAGATTTATTTGGGATATCTTAGGAAACCTTAGATTTAATTTATTACCTTCCGATTTTTATAATTTTCTATTTTTTATTTAAAATTATTTCTTTTTCTAATTTAGCAAGATATATTTGGTACATTTAAATAAGAAGGGATTGATTTCTCTATATATATGTAACCTATTTGTGAATAATGGATGGAGCAAAATTTTCCTCTATAGAATGAATTGGAATAATTTCAATTTTGATTCAAATTTAAATGAATTCTAATTAAATTAAATTATGACCAACTCTAAATAGCAAAACATAAAGCATTGTTGAAAATTAAGATAGCTGGCTGGGCCATTTTCACCTCCTTGATGGGGTAGAATTACATTTGGAATGGTTGGAAGCAATTTCTTTCTATAGTGACGGAATTTGAAATTTGGCTTTATCTACTTGGGGTGAACCGTGGGCAATGGAATTTATAGATAATGAGGTTTCCTAATCCATATGTGATTCAAAATTAATTTGGTAAACTTTTGTACTGATATGTTTCTCGCTTACAAGTTCCCACAAGAGACATTGGTGTAGCAAAAATTGTTAAAAGCTTCTAGTGGATGTTTAGCTATGGATGGAAATTTTGAGAAATTTAAAATTGACGCTAGAGTTAACTATTGAATTAATTTAAATTTGCATTGGGTTGATTCTATGCCAACCATACACTTTAAACTAAGAGATAATTATTTAATAGAAAGTATTGTGTGACCTAAAATTACAAAACTTTGGCTTGATAATCCTTTTTTTTTTAATTCCAATCTTCTAAGTGCATGGTGGACGTGTGATTCCTTTAAATAAAATAATAGTGTGACTATCTAATTCCATAGAAAGTTATAGTCCTGTGTCGATGAGGGAATAGGCCATTCTATAGTACTATTGTGCTATGTTTTAATTTCATCACATAACTTGACATTGATTTATTAGTGTTCTTCATTTTGTTCAAAAATTGATGCATTAGAAATTCAAGTTGTTAAAATTAAATTATAATTGTCCATTTTTTTGTGTTTGAAATTCCTCAGAAAAAATCTCAAAATGTTTTGTTCATTTTAAAACCAATATATAAATAATTCTAGTAGTATTTATTTTCAGTTAAAAAAAAAGTGGTTAAACTCTTTGGAAAAAAAAGTGGTTAAACTCTTTGGCGACTTGTCATTTGTGAAATCCTCAATTTTCTTGCATGCATCAGGAAACTCCGACCATAACAAATCATGCATAAAATTGGTGGCAAACTTTTAAGAAACTCATTTATTTATCCAATAATTAATAGGAGCAATTGGAGAAAAAAATATAAAATGGAGCATAATGCCAAATCAATTGGCGTTCTCTTTCGTAAAAATCAAATAATTTGGCATTTCTTGCCTCCTTGCCTCCTTATAAACAAACACCCCAGTCCTCACAGGCCACAGCGATCACGCCACAATTCAATTTTCCCAACTTACTTTCCAACTTTCCTCCATTTTTTTGCACCTCGACTACGTTCACTTCTCAGCCACTGTTCGGCTTGCCTCAACGTACTCTCTCTTTTGCCTTTTCCTATACTGGAGCTTTTCTACTAATCTTCAATTCCTTAACAAATCCCTACAATCAAGTTAATTCCTATATTGGTGATGGCCAAAGGAAAACGTTACTTTGCACAATACAATATGTTTGGAATTCTCTCAACTCAAATGACCTCCAATATAGAATGAAAATGAACTAGACAATGAATCCCATTTAAATTGAAATTTTAAACTGCATTTGTTTTTCTTCCAACCAAAAACTGAAATTTTTAAAACCCCAGCAAAAAGAATGAAATGCACTTCTTTTTTTCCCAACCAAATGGCCCCCAAGAAAAAACTAAACTCAAGCCAAAAAGAATGGAGAGCTAATGAACGATAACTTAATAACTATGAAAACAATAATAAGTGAATGATTATACATAATTAATGTGGCATACATTGAACTGAATCATGAATCTGAACAAAGATTTTGCTCAAAAAGCCATGCACATGGTGCTACGATGCAGTGCGGCAAAGCAATGCAAAATGCAAACTTTGCTATGAGTGATGGAAAATGCTAGCACATAGCTTAGCTTGACACCTGAAGTGCACTTTAAAGAAAGGTTTCAACAAAACTACTAAAACAAAAAAAAATTGTAAATGAAGTGTGTGCTTAAGTTAGCTAATTTTAATAAGATTTTTTAGGTCTCTGGCGATGTGTCAAAATTAAATAGAAGCCTATATTTATTCCCATTAGAAGTGCTGTATCAAGCAATGATTTAAACGCAGCTTATTTGTTTTATTAGTAAGTCAATTTCATTTTTTTTTATTTCTATGATTAATAACATGTCAATGATGGCGGTCAAGAGGGATGTATTTTGATTTTCCAGATGCAGGTTATTTAATATGGTTATGCATAATTTTAATATTAGATTCAAATTTAACAAAACTAAAAATTTACTTGTTTAAATTGGGGGACCACAAGTTATTGTTGGAATTTGATAAAGTTCATCACAGTTTTCTTCTCCTTCATTGATAGAACTTTTGAATTATATTTAAGAAGATTGGCTGCAGTTTTCTTCATTAGCAGTTGAATTTGGAATTTGACATTATCTATTTGCAGTCAACCTTAACCATAGCAAAAAGCTCTCTACCATAAAATCATGAATGAAACCCTCGAGGGGTAGCTAACGTTGAACAAGATCCTCACAAAAATACCCCTTTAAAGGCAAGTGGTAGGCAAAAACTCTACTCTAAAGTCATGAAAGGCATTGCCACAAAAAAGCCTTAATGGAAAATTAATATTAAGAGCAAGTGGTAAATAAACTCTTTAGTCATAAAGAAACGTCTAGCAAGGCATAATTTTTACTCATCTCAAATGCAGAAAGATAAGCCTTAAAAGGTTCCAATTTTATATTCATTGATATTCATTAAAACCTAAGCCTTGAAAAGTGCAAAATTTCCACTAATTTAGAAATCTCAAAAAGCATGAGCTCCAAAAGATGCAAAATTCCTACTCAACCAAGAACCTCAAAAGAAAGTCTTTTTCTTCTGTTTTTAAACCTATTAAAAGAAGCTTATGATAAATTGCAGGCAAAAAATTTCTTTTTAAACTTTCCTACATTTCACCACCATAAAAGATTAACCATCCTATCAGATTTCCATAAAAAGTGAAGCAAAAGCTTTCCATGCTTCCAAATGGACAATATTGAATGCTTTGATGTTTCCCAGTACATAAGTTTTTAGGACCGCTTTACAATTATTTTATCATTTTATGACTTACAATAGCTGAAACTCAATTTCCTCGTATTTTATCACATCACACATCATATTACCTGCATTACAAAATTCTAATCCCAAGACATCTTGCATCAAACACCAAACATGATCCTCTGTTAAACCTCACCTCTGGCTCTGATTTTTTACTATTTGCCTCTTGATTTTGGAATTGTTTATTTGTCTGGAATTTTTTTTCTATGTAAAGAAAGCGAAAAAAGGTTTCTGTGTTTTTTTTACTCAGATTATGCATGATAGTTTGAATTTAACAATGCTTCAAACTTGGCATAAAAAACTGCATCCATGTTTACCACAAAATCAAATGTCCGAATAGTTATGATTTGTAAAAATAGAAGTTTTTATAAAGCTGAATAAAACATGGATTACCATTGAAAAGTACTTGCAGTCGGTA
The DNA here is from genome assembly GCA_002079205.1 of Phalaenopsis hybrid cultivar. Lineage (NCBI taxonomy): Eukaryota > Viridiplantae > Streptophyta > Magnoliopsida > Asparagales > Orchidaceae > Phalaenopsis > Phalaenopsis hybrid cultivar. The sequence continues at coordinate 169,859 of JXCR01139399.1, forward strand.
ATAGAAAACAAATCAAAGACAAAGAAATCTACAATGACCGTTCAACCTGAGAAGTCTCCTCCATCCTCAGATTTTCGGGTGAAAAAAGAAAGATATCAAAAAAGCGATGATCCAATTCTGGCAAGGTTTAGTAAAAGAGAAGAAAAATGTGTAAAATATGTGAAACAAAATTTTCAAAGCCATATATAACTTTAGAGTAGAGATTAGGTGGATCTAGAATATATGACCATTTTCATCAGCTTGGATCATCAAGAAAATTTAAAAAAATACTACTTCCAAATTAAGGATATAAATATTAACCACTGAATAAATTTTGATCGAAAAAGCAATCTTACCATTTCATTTCAACAGTGTATCGAACACTAAGCTTAGCTCCAATAAAATTATAACAATATTTCATGTTACTTAAAATCTAGCCGAACAAATTTAGTTGAAAAAAAATAGATCACAATTATTTTATACAACAGTTAAAAAGCTTGAATTTTAAATTCCATCCAACCAAAAAGCAAATGGAGGGAGAGTTTTTTGTTCAGAATTTTCAGTGATTTAGTTGAGGGGTTTTTTAAAAAAAAATACTCTACCTTCATAGCATTCAGCAATCATGGTAAAGTAGCATGGCTCATTAGATAATCTTGAATTGACATTTTTATTCCGTGTACATTGGAAAGTGTTTCTTTTTTCCTTGAATGTAGAAGTATTTCATTGCCTGAGTAATAAGCTTGGCTGATATTTTGGTGAGCTCAACACAAGTTGAAGCTTATGATAATGTTTATGTACTGAACATGGAAATATTGTTTTAGTATTCAGTCGTATAATAAATTTATAATTCTAGCTCAACTACAAGCAACGCGTCATCATATACTTCCTGCAAACCCCCTGTGCATTTGATTGTAAAACTATTTTCAAAATTACTTTAAATTCATTAGAAGTGACAGCTATTGGTCAAGATATTGAATCTTATTATTCAGACATTTAGCTTGCTCGTATTGAAAATCTGCTACAAAAATTAATTGCATTTTGTAAATATTAATGCAAACTTAAAAATAAAAACAGCTCAAATATGGTGATTCCAAATAGTGATACCCTGTCGATCATTGACGACATAGTCTTGTCTAACACACTAGCAAAAATGCATATACCCTAAGTACACGTGATTGAGATTTTATTAAAGGTTAAATTTATTTTAAATTAAGTGTTATGCTATATTGCAATTTTTATAGAAAAAAACGATAATTATAAATAACAAATTAAGAATGCTATTTGAACACAGAAATGATAACAGGAGAGAGACGAGAAAAATAAATGACTGAATTTGTATGTTATTTATTCAATGGCATTGAAGAATTTTGAGAGCTTAACTGAGAATAACAGTTAGAAAATGGTGAGACAAGCTAACAAATGGACCCGATTGACTGTATAATAAATTAAAAAATATAGAAAACAACGGCTGATCTCAATGGATATTTATTCAATTAGACTAATAAATTGCTGGGCATCTATCTTAATAATAGTTGAATATTTATTCAATATAATGATTTACACTGTATCAAAGCAGACTTCTCAAGACAAAAATACTCAATTTTAAAAAATAATATCATAAAAATATATGTAATGAATTAAAATTATTAAATATATTAAATAGGATAGAAATTAAACAAAAGCCTTGATTGCAAACTAATTAAGGAAAATAATGAAAGAAAAATTTAAAAATATAAGAAAATAAAATATAAAGACAAGATAAAAACTATAACCTAAAATGATATTTGAAAGAATTTTTACAATCAAATGTATTATCTTATCACATCAAAATGATCTCATAAAAATAAAAATGCTGTCTAGAGATTATTAGAGAGCAATATATCTGTAAATGGGTTATAATTAAATTATCAAATGATCATATTTTTAAATTAAGACTAACAATTAGTATTCTCATGGCTCTTAATATACTCCATAAATAAATTATAGAGTTTATAAGTATGCATTCGTGAAAATAATTGTCTTGAATTCTGACCATGCAACATTTAGAGCTCGAAGAAAAAAATATCAGTAAAAGACGATGGACATTAGTGACTATGTTCTAAACTTACAAAATTATATATATATATATATATATATATATATATATATATATATATATATATATATATATATATATATATATATATATATATATATATATATATATATATATATATATNTATATATATACATATATATATATATGTATACGAGCTCCATATGTTGAAACCATAAGGCATCTACAGCTCTTAAAGATTTATAACCGTAGGTCAGGTCAAAATAAAAGAGGTGATAATAGATAAGAGATCTACTAACTTCAATAAAATTAGAATCATAAAAAAGTAGAAATAAAAAGATTTGGTTAAATAAGAGGATAAAAATAGATGAAGTGCTATTTTAAAAAAATTAATAAACAAGACCCGGTGGAAATTTATTTAAAAGAGCCAAATAAACAGAACATGACATCTTAATAAAGAATGATAAAAAAAATGCGATTATGATCGCTTTAAAATGATAAATATAGGTGAATATAGGCCCCTTATACCTGTCAAATTTGAAAGTTATGGCAACTGATGTAGCTTCCATAAAAACAAAAATATATTTGAAATGAAAATTGAAGACCAAGAACAGGCTTATATGATTGAATAACAGTTTTCAAACAAAAATAGAAGATAAAAAAATATATCACTATAGCAGTAAGGGCTTCCAGTAAGGGCTTCGGATACCTTGATTTAAAAAATATTCTGCCAAGTGGCTAAAATTGATCATCAACCACAATGCTGATAATACACTTGTGCCAGAATCTGAAATCATAGTCCAACTATAGCTCTTGAACATCTGCATTGTAGGTTAGCTAAAAAAAAAGAAAAAAAAAATACTAAAATAGCTAAGGTAATGGAAAAGGGATGAAATAAATTTCAATTTGAAATAGAGATATAAAAGGAGATGAACTGTTACTTCAAGAAATCAATAAATGAGAGCAACAAGGGAAAAACTATATAAAAGATCAAAATGAAAAATAAAATAAAAATAAAAAAATTGATCAAAAAAGGCGTAATTACGCTAACACGAAAAATTGAAGTATAGGTGAACTTATGTTAATGTAAAATTTCAAATCGTTATTGGTTCTTTGTTGTAGTTACAAGAACAACAACAACAAGCCTTTATCCCAATAAGTGGGTTGGCTGCATGAATCCTTTTTCTCCATTGCATCCTATTGGGTAATAGATTAAGATTATTTGTATACAATTTGCTCAAGTCATTTTAGGTCTACCTCAGCTTTTGTTAACAGTTCTTTGTTGTAGTATTAGGAAAAAAATAAAGTTTGTATTGACATTTTAAAATTAATAGAAAGGTAAATGCTTGGGAAAAGAAAAAAATATTGTACATAGCCAAATGGGAAAAAAATCCAACCAGTATAACGGTTGACCTTGATTAAAAAATTATCCCGTCAAATGAAAACAGGAAAATTAAACGTACTCATCAACATGTTTAACCCGTGACAAGTCAATAAAAAGATAACATAGCTCATCAATGAACTGCCTTCCCGTAAAGTTTGTACAGAGCATTTGTACTGCATGCTGGTCAAAACCCTAAAATAAAGTCCTATTTCTCCATCAAAAACAGTCCAAAATACAATGATATTGTAATGTCAATAGAACAAATTTTATTTCTAGCTCCAACAACAAAGCACAGTGACAAAGTGCCAGGTGAACCTGAATTAAGAAGGATCATCACCAGATATTCCACGTTACATACAGATTTTATCTTTGGGAAGCCTGATAAAAACTCCAATTTACAGCAAATAGCATAGGTCATCCAAATGTTCAAATAAAAACTGTGCATGTATAATGGCCTTCAAAAAATTAAGCCTACTTAAAAGTCACAACAGCTATCACAATGGCTTTACATGCATAAAAGCCTTATCGGTGAAAGGCCTCAACTGCCAATGATATTGATCTTATACTTCCTTCTCAGAACAACTATAAAATATTGAAATCTCCCTACTATTTGTCCTTATAGAAGCACAAAATAATAATTCCCTGTATCACATGTATCACCTCAGTAAATGACGAGAAACTCACCAATCCAGATGCAACTTTCATGCACCACCCCATAATCAACTACAGAGTTGAATGAACATCATCATGTCAATGTTATTGTATAGCATAAGTTATCCAACAAAATATCATAAAGAAACCACATATATGTCGTCTTATGGTTGATTGACCTCAAAATTACAAACCCAAAAATTTTATGTAAAAGTTCTAATTCCAATCAAAGTCATCATATAATGTTAAAAGCCCTATACCAGACATCAAAATTATAATTGAAACCCTAAGTCACTCATAAATAAATAACCTGGTACTAACTGACACTTGACACTAGCATATTCATGGTAGAATGAGTTTCAAAGATGATTATAAAAAAGCATGGAAATCAACAATAATGATGTTTTTGACGTTGAAGAAGCCCCTCATAATCCCTTCATGTGACAACAAACTCCGAATCTTCAGATCTGAAGAAAAAAAAGGGATAAAGTTACAATTTAGGACCAACCACACCCAAGATTCCCAAAACCAGACCCGTAAGAAGTTTAAAGCTTAACTATTACCATCTAATAAAAATAACCACCTCCAGAAGGCTCGCCTCCATAGAATGATGAATAAGAGCTACCACCAAACTGCATAGTTGCAAGAAGAAAGTTCGATATTCAGAAATATTTGCAGAGAAAAGTATAATTAAGTACTTACATCTGAACCATAGTAATCACGTGAATATAAACCAGACGTCCCCAGAGAGTCTGTGGAATATTAGGACTATTTAGATTTAATATGTAAAATTTTAATCGTATAAATTTGATTCAAAGGCAAAAAGTTTGATGTCTAAGGAAATGTAATGCATCTTAAACTAAGAGAAATAAAACCTCGATAACGTGGCCCAGCAGACAGTGGGTCTGGAAGATCATAGCGAGGGCGTAGTCTGTTAGTAGGTTCGAGATAACTAGGATCGTGCTCCTGGACAAATAGATTCAAAAACGAGTAACAGAAAATATCAACTAAAAGAGTAAAAAATTATGCCATATACTACGTATCAAAGAAAAAAAATATCAACTAAAAGAACACAAAATTAAGCTATCCACTAACCAACATAGAAAAAGGACGCTTAAGGCCACGTCCTCCACCATAGAAATAAGGATCTTCACCAAATTGCGTAGCACCAAAATGTCCACTAAAATCCCCTTCTTGTGAGTAAGGTGGCCTTCTAGATGGAAATCCTCTGCCACGACCTCTATCAAAAGCACCAAGCCTTCCAGAAGTAGAACCTCTTCTGCCACCTGCAATAAAGATATCATAGAAGCTACAATATTACACAAACATGACAAGATAAACAAGATTTACAAGTAAATCAACAACTACCTTGAACTCCATAAGGCCTCCAGCCATGAAATTCAGAATATGGCATTTCATTGTCAACAGATGCACTAGAAAACCTCCCACCCCTACCACGTCCGCGTGGATAAAAACCCCTGCTGCCCTGAAACCCAGCCCTGTTGGAAGGAAACCTGCCCCTAACAAAGCCCCTACCTGTATTTGACAGAAAAGGACCATCAGAAAGATGAAGTTACAGGATACTTCCGCAGCTTAAGAGTCTTCAACTTACCAAATCTAGAGTAAACTCCAATTCCATTATGCCCAATGCGAAACCCACCACTCATGCCACCCTTTACAGCCTGAGTTTTTGGGAGAGGATTTGCAAGCCTAGCTCTAGCTTTCATCTAAGCATTCAACAAGTATATATAACAAAAAATATTAATATATTACTTTAATTTGGCATGTTCAAACATTCAATAAATCTATAACTATTGACAGATCAAAGAAAGAAATTAAAACTAGACATTCAATATTTGACATATTTAATGGAAAAAGTTTTAAATAGAATAAGCAGAATACAAAAAAAAATACAAGGAAAACTAATCTCTCCTAACTTTTTCCATGACTAGAGAATCAATTCATACAAAACAACCTCTAACTCAGATATAACATCCTGAATTAATAAGAAAAATGAAAACTATAAACAACAAAATTTATAACTAAGCAATAAGAATTCTCCAAAAAGATAAAAACACTGCAAACTTCTAGAACCATTTTAACAAGAATCCTCTTCAGCAACTACAGTTTCCTCATAACAATACTTTCACGCAAACTTGCACAAAGTATAAATAGATTGTAGCAGCTTAACTCGCTGCAATGTAACGATGCTACCAAAAGTTCTACAGATGGCAAACCAAATAATGACTAATTCATTAAATATTTTTTCTAGAGCTTCAATGCTTTTAGGTATGATCAAAATAAAATCCATCATCCACTAACAGGGTGAAACAAAATTCAGCGCTCTCAAGCTTCATGTACTTCAAGTAAACTCAAAAATATAAAACAGATCAGCACTGCACTTGCTTGGACTTAAAGGGACATCAATAACACCTAGCTTTTCATGTTTAAATTTTCTCATATCGATGTAATGGTAAGATTCTTCCGGAATCTTCCATCATTTTTACCTTCAGGCTTTTTTGGCTTTTTATTAACATCACCATATGATTTGTGGTGCATATTGAGTACTTCTTTGCATTTTTATAATACTACAACAGGGCAGGAAATGTTGTACAAATCTGAGTGTTTTGTAATAAGGAATCTCCGGTATCTAATTGGACCAACAATGAGAAGGTTAAGCAAGACAAACTATGGAATGATCATATTAAACTATTAGAGTAAGGTAACTGAAATAAACTTATTCAATTTGGACATGTACAGAAAAGATAGAAAATGCATCAATTACATGAGTAAATTGATAGCGACAAGATTAGAAATGAGATAGGGATGAGCTCAAGCAATAGAGATACAACAACAACAAACCTTTATCCACTAAGTGGGGTCTGCTACATGAATCTTTTTTCTCCATTGTGTCTTATTGAGTGTCATATTTACATTTAATTCTAATAAATTATGATTTATTTTTATACAATATGCCCAAATCTTTTTAGATCTGTCTTTCTTAACATAAGTCGAATCTACAACATCTACCAACCTAATCAGATCATCAGATGGTCGATGTTTAATGTGACCCGCCACTGGAGCTACACCAATCATATCACAAACATATTCATTTTGCATTTTGTCTCTAAGTGTAAAGCCACTCATCCACCTAAGCAGTCTCATCTCGGCAATACTTAACTTAGTTTTATGCTTCACTTTTAAAGGCCAACATTCAGCACCATAGAGCATTGCAGGTCTCACCGCCATTTTATAAAATTTTCCTTTCAGTCTAAGAAGTACTTTTCTATCACAGAATAGGCCCGATGCATTCCTCCACTTCAGCCAACCAACTTAAAGCCTACTAATAACATCCCCATCTATATCGCCATCACTTTGAACAATAGACCCGAGATATCTAAAGCGTTCACACCATTTAAAAATTTGATCACTCATAGTTACAACTCTGTCACTAGAGCTATTACTACTAAAATTACATTGCATGTATTTAGTTTTAGTTCAACTTAAACAAAGGCCTTTAGACTCCCATGTAGACCTTCATAATTCAAGTTTTTCTTGAGTTTTCACTCTAGTCTTATCCACGAGAAGGATAACATCAGCAAAAAGCATACACCAAGGTACATCCTCCATAAATATCTAGTGAGAACATCAAAAACTAAAGCAAAAAGATATGGTCTTAAAGTTGATCCCTGTTGTAATCCAACTAAAATAGGAAAATATTTAGTTAATCCTCCTTTTGTTCGAACACAAGTAACAACTCCAGTATACATATCTTTAATGACTTAAATATAAGACATATCAACATCTTCTTCTCTAGAACTCTCCAAATGATCTCTTAAAATCTTATCGTAAGCTTTTTCTAAATCAATAAAAATCATTTGTAAATCCTCCTTATTCTCTCTGAACTTCTCCATCAAACCTCTCAATAAATGTATAGCTTCAATAGTAGACCTGCCAGGCATAAATCCAAATTGATTATAAGAAATCTTTGTAATATGTCTTAACCTATGTTCAATTAACCTCTCCCATAATTTTAAAGTATGACACATCAACTTAAATCCTCTAAAATTTGTACACTCCTAAGCATCCCCTTTATTCTTAAAAATGGGGACCAAAATACTCTTCCCCACTCCTCAAGCATCTTTCAAGTTTTTAAAATAATATAAAAGAGTTTAGTAAGCTTAGAAACTCTCAAATCTCCTATATATTTCCACACTTCAATTGGGATATCATCAAATCCTACAAACATTTCACCCTTGGTTTTCTTTAAAGCCCTATTAACTTATTCTTTACTAAATCAACAATAAAAATGAAATATTTTTTTATTAACGATATTAAGATCACTAAGATTGATTGTATTTTCCAAAATTTTATTAAAAAGTTTATCTAAATAACTCACCCAGCTATGCCGAAAATCTTTTTCTAAAAAAAACACTTTTTGATTTTCATCTTTAAAACATTAAATTTTTACTTTTTTTCTCTTTGTTTAGCTAGTTTATCCATATATTTTCCACTCTCTTTAATATCTAATCTATCATAAAGATCAATAAAGCAGACTTTTTAGCGTCACAGATTGTTCTCATAGACTCTTTATGGGTCATTTTATATTTTTCTCATTTCTCTAAGCTTTTACATTTAAACCAATTTTTATGACAACATTTCTTATATTTATCTTTCCTTGCACATTATTATTCCACCACCAACTATTTTTTATAAAAACTTTCTTTTTATTCTCCAATTACATCTTTTGTCACTTGTTTAATATTTGTTAATTTACCCCACAAAGAATTTGTTTCTTTATGAACATCTCAAATCTTGAAATCGTGAAGTTTACTAGGAAAAAAAATTTTATGTGTGTATTTTAGGTGCCCTCATCTAGTTCCACGATAATGGTTCGTAGTATTTTTTATGTTACAACTCTTTATTTTAAAATCTAGAACTAATAATCAATATTGAGTACTTAAATCCTCACTTGGAATGACCTTACAACCTTTACATTCTCGACGATCTATTCTTCTCATAAGAAAATAATCAATGTGTTCTATTAGATCAATTCTTATAAGTAATAATATGGTCATCTCTTTTCTTGAATAAAATATTAGCAATAATAAAATTATACGCTAAAACAAAATCTAATCTAGTTCTACCTTCTTCATTAATCACTACAAAATTGTAGGCACCATGAATATTTCTAAAATCTGCTACCACTCCAATGACATGTTCATTTAAATTTCCTCCAATAAAAATTATTTCTTCAAGAGATATCGCTTGTATTAAGGGCCCGTTTGGCTTATTGGGGTGCGGTGACAGTATGAAAACGCCGTGGAGGTGTTTGAAAAATACGTTCGGTTTAGATTATTCCTGCTGCTCATAAGCACTAACAAGATTTCGTTAACAGAGGGAGAAGCGGGGAAAGAGTCGCGTCCTGCGTCTGCTTCCCGCGTTAGCGTGAAAAATTACTTCGGTGCCCCCCTCACCCTCGCTTATTCCTTCTTCTCATGAATCATGGGCACGGAGCGAAGAGGAAGAATGGCGCAAACAGGCTTACCTTCCTCAATAATTTTTGGTTTCTGGTAGGAGCGGATCAGAAGAATGAGAGACGGTAGTTTCGATAGTCACTGTAAACCGCGATGCCGTTGTCGCCTTCCCAGCTAGCTCTAATGGCGACTGTATCTCGAAGGTTAGTTCATGAAGGCGATCGTTTTGGGCAAAACCGGGAGGGGGAGTGACAAGCGAGGGTTTGGGCAGAGATGGAGGTTTTAAGAAAATAACTTTGTATATTAATTATAATAAATAAATTTACAGATGTATCAAAATTTCAATTATATCATAATTTTAAGAATATATAATTAATTATATCATCAATTTAATTATAATAAATAAATTTGTATGTAATTAATTAATAATTGATTAATGAATAAAAAAATATCAAAATTTTAAGTTATTTAATAAATTTCTAAGAAATTCTTCATTTATGTAATTAATAATTGATTAATCAAAATTTATTAGCTAAAAAGTTAATAGTTTATTAAAAAAAATAAATGATTACCTACAGTTCTGTTACAAACAGTTTCACCAAATAAGAGCAGAATATGCATTTATCCAGCAACAACTATCAATAAACTATTCTAAATAAGCTCCCCAAAACAGCAAGCAAGTTTATTCTGATAATCTGCAGATTATCAAATTAACAGAATAATCTGTTTATCAGCAGATTATAAAAAATCAACAGGTGCGTCAAACAGACCAAAAGTCTTCTAAATCATTCCAGAATTTATCTTTAGAACCTATATCTAAACCTACTTGAGGAGCATAAGCACTCATAATATTAAAAATCTAAATACCAACAATAATCTTAAGGACTATATTTCTATCTCTAACATTATCTTTCAAACTCTTATCTATAATTATGCCATCATTTCTAATGCAACACTTACCTAAGTACGGAAGTTTAAAACCTAAGTTATCATAATCCTTAGCATTTTCTCCAACTCCTTAGTTTCTTAAATACATAAGATATTTATTTTTCTATGAATCATAATATCAACTAATTCCATTAATTTATCTGTGAGTGTACATATATTCCAAGATCATATCATAATTTAGTTTCATCAACTAACTTCTTTATCTGATAAATGTGGGGACTCTTGTTTATTTGAAACTACACCCGGGCACCGGTGTAGCGGCCCTTGCACACTTTTCACAGTATTCAGGCTATAAAGCGTGTCGCTTCCAGGTGACACCGTAGCATTACACAATGATTAAAAGGATCCATATCATGATTTTTCAACAAATTTACACTAGCTATGGACTACCTAACGAAACCCTCTACTTTCACATCCGGGGCTCGGGACCAAACAATGGCAGTCAACTCTATTCTCCTCTCTGCTTAGAATTCACCCACAAACTATATGCCCACATGAAAACAATCATCCATCAATTCTCTCCCCTACCAAAGCACCACTCATCAACTAGAACTCACATATCTCCCAAGTTCTAGTTCACATCTTTCCTCCGCTCAAACTAGGTCTTCCCACGCATTTTCATTCTCAGTTTATGGTCATTTTGTGTTATTTCTCTAGATTAATCTAATAATAACCTCGGAGTCATTTTATGTGTGATTCCGACGTTAATTCTCAAATAATGATAAGTTCATAATCACTTCATTTTCAGCAAAAACAAGTTTACACTTTGGGCAGCATTCAGTGAGAATAAAGCAAAATGAAGTTTCACAAAACCAAACCCTAAGAAATTGGGATAATGCTAACAAAAATGATGGTGTTTTGTAATCTTACATCTTATCTTACAAAACATTAAATTAACTACTGAACATCCTAGCTTTGACTGCAGCATTTTCTGCAATCAACATTACATCAAGTTCAACTCTCCCTCTTGTGGCCTAAACCTCAGCCAAATGCAACTTGATTATGATAAACTGAAGCTAAATAGATCATCACATTCTTTACTTGGATATAAAAACAAAAGGATGTTAACATAAATAGCAAATTAAACTAAGGTCTTTCCATACATTTAACAGCCAAAACCTTATATTTACACATTTTCTGCAATCAGCATAACAAATCAAGTTCAGTTCTCCATGTCACCTTACTCTCAACCAAAAGCAACTTCATTATGATAAAGTGAATGCCAGTAGATCATTACATTCTTTACTTGGATATAAAAACAAAAGGATATTTACATAAATAACAAATTAAGCTATGGTCTTTACATATCTGACAGCCAAAACCTAATATTTACTTATATAACACAAATTCTCTTTAACACCTCAAAATTAAACTTCTGTTAACTCTATTCCACTCTCCACTTAAAATTCACCCACGAACTTCATGCCCACATGAAAACAATCATCCATCCATCAATTCTCTCCCATACCAAAGCACCACTCACCAACTGGAACTCACATATCTCCTGAGTTCTTCTAGCTCATATCTCTCCTCCGTTCAAACTAGGTCTCCCCATGCATTTCATTCTCAGTTTATGGTCATTTTGTGTTATTTCTTTGGATTAATCTTATAATAACCTCTGATCCATTTTATGGGCGATTCTGACGTTGATTCTCAAATAATGGTGAGTTTATAATAACTTCATTTTCAGCCAAAATTTCAAAGTTTGGTTCAAGAGATTCATGATTCCCACTTTGCTTTACTTTGCCATTTTTATTAGCTTCCGCATTGTTTGGATTGGTATGCAAAATTTTTAGAACTTGATTATTAATGAATGTTGAAGTTCAATTTTATTTTTGTGAAGTTCTAGTTATTTCTGAAATTTTGCAATAAAAGTGATTAATTCCTTTTTTTCATGCTCTTCCAAAATTCAAATTTTCCAACAGTGGCCCTTTAGAGCTTTCTTCTTCCAATCAAAATATTTGCTTCCGAGTTTGGGTAATTTTTAGTTGATTTGCTTTTTTTCCTCCACTTAAGGTTTTTAGATACATTATCTTAAAATATCAAGTAGAGAAATTACCATCATGGTGCATATCATTTGTGATAACCTCAATTATCTTATTACTATTTTATATTAACCACAAAAGGCGTTTGGACAGGATTGAGTAGTATTTTAGATACATTATCTTAAAATATCAAGTACAGAAATTACTATCATGGTGCATATCATTTGTGATAACCTCAATTATCTTATTACAATTTTATATTAACCACAAAAGGCGTTTGGACAGGATTGAGTAGTATTTTAACGCAAGTTCAGAAGCAATTTGAAACAAAGAGGGGTACAAAATTAAAGGAGGTAAATAAATCAAAATTAAGCTTTGAACGTTAGATATATAAATACTATAGATCAAATAGCTCTTTCTGTATGTAAATGCATCAAACGAAAATTACACTGCTCATGGGAAAAAGCTCAAAGCTAAATTATGATTCAACAACTGAAAGATAAAGGCCACAATTTTTAAAGAAAAAACAAATAAAAATAAACTACCTTAGATTTTCCATCACCCAATTCAGAGTCATTAATACCCTCAACACATGCTACCGCTGCTTCATGGTTAGTGAAGTTTACAAACCCAAAATCCTTCCGTTTGGCAGTTGACATGTTCCGGGCAAGGACCACCCGCTCAATCTCTCCAAAACTTTTAAAATGCTCCTTCACCTGATCCTCATCCCAATATGGTGGCAGCCCGTCAATAAACACTGATTTCACCTGTATAAAATAGGGAAAACAGCATATTAATATCTGCTGATAACTCGAGCAAAGAATTGGATAGTTCTAGAAGATAATGAAAGTTCATCAGTTAAAATATTAGAACCTGTGCCATGACTTCTGGGTCAGGTTCTCGTAGTGGCTCACCAAAAGCTACTTTTGCTGTCCTTTCAGCATGGCCAAAAATCACATCTGGCTTCTGGAGCCTTTTGTAAGCAGCCATTGCATCTGCATGGCAAGCAAATTCAAGGAAGGCAAAGCCCCTGCTCAATCCTTCATTTTGTGTGTCTGCAACCAGTGTTATACTCTCAACTGAATCTATGCCATAGTCCTTTAGCTTGCGCTTTACCTAATCGTATATGAAATTAGATTATGAATCATTGGCATTACAATTAACAGTAAAATTCAAAGGCAAAAAGCAGTATGAATGAAGGACATACTGCGTCTTTCGTCCAAGTATTGCAGATATTCCCTAAGAAGAGAGTGTCATTATCTTCACTAGGCGCAATGCCACAGCGCTTTCCACGTATCTGAAGAATAATACACCAATCATAGATTATAAAAAAGGAACTAACGCAAAATCTGTAATGAGGAGACATAAATTAACAAAATTTTCCAACTGAAATCCAAATATTATCATTGACAATATAGCACAACAAACTTATTAAAACCCTTCACAAAAGGTTGAACATTAATATTGTCAGGTTGTCAATAATCAATAATATGATAAAATATGTGCAAAGTACGATGCAAAATATATATATATATATATAT